>CAKAJA020000219.1:0-619856 GCA_916610235.2 Lasioglossum morio | reverse complement strand
GTATAACGTATAACGTATAACGTATAACGTATAACGTATAACGTATAACGTATAACGTATAACGTATAACGTATAACGTATAACGTATAACGTATAACGTATAACGTATAACGTATAACGTATAACGTATAACGTATAACGTATAACGTATAACGTATAACGTATAACGTATAACGTATAACGTATAACGTATAACGTATAACGTATAACGTATAACGTATAACGTATAACGTATAACGTATAACGTATAACGTATAACGTATAACGTATAACGTATAAACGTATAACGTATAACGTATAACGTATAACGTATAACGTATAACGTATAACGTATAACGTATAACGTATAACGTATAACGTATAACGTATAACGTATAACGTATAACGTATAACGTATAACGTATAACGTATAACGTATAACGTATAACGTATAACGTATAACGTATAACGTATAACGTATAACGTATAACGTATAACGTATAACGTATAACGTATAACGTATAACGTATAACGTATAACGTATAACGTATAACGTATAACGTATAACGTATAACGTATAACGTATAACGTATAACGTATAACGTATAACGTATAACGTATAACGTATAACGTATAACGTATAACGTATAACGTATAACGTATAACGTATAACGTATAACGTATAACGTATAACGTATAACGTATAACGTATAACGTATAACGTATAACGTATAACGTATAACGTATAACGTATAACGTATAACGTATAACGTATAACGTATAACGTATAACGTATAACGTATAACGTATAACGTATAACGTATAACGTATAACGTATAACGTATAACGTATAACGTATAACGTATAACGTATAACGTATAACGTATAACGTATAACGTATAACGTATAACGTATAACGTATAACGTATAACGTATAACGTATAACGTATAACGTATAACGTATAACGTATAACGTATAACGTATAACGTATAACGTATAACGTATAACGTATAACGTATAACGTATAACGTATAACGTATAACGTATAACGTATAACGTATAACGTATAACGTATAACGTATAACGTATAACGTATAACGTATAACGTATAACGTATAACGTATAACGTATAACGTATAACGTATAACGTATAACGTATAACGTATAACGTATAACGTATAACGTATAACGTATAACGTATAACGTATAACGTATAACGTATAACGTATAACGTATAACGTATAACGTATAACGTATAACGTATAACGTATAACGTATAACGTATAACGTATAACGTATAACGTATAACGTATAACGTATAACGTATAACGTATAACGTATAACGTATAACGTATAACGTATAACGTAAAACGTATAACGTATAACGTATAACGTATAACGTATAACGTATAACGTATAACGTATAACGTATAACGTATAACGTATAACGTATAACGTATAACGTATAACGTATAACGTATAACGTATAACGTATAACGTATAACGTATAACGTATAACGTATAACGTATAACGTATAACGTATAACGTATAACGTATAACGTATAACGTATAACGTATAACGTATAACGTATAACGTATAACGTATAACGTATAACGTATAACGTATAACGTATAACGTATAACGTATAACGTATAACGTATAACGTATAACGTATAACGTATAACGTATAACGTATAACGTATAACGTATAACGTATAACGTATAACGTATAACGTATAACGTATAACGTATAACGTATAACGTATAACGTATAACGTATAACGTATAACGTATAACGTATAACGTATAACGTATAACGTATAACGTATAACGTATAACGTATAACGTATAACGTATAACGTATAACGTATAACGTATAACGTATAACGTATAACGTATAACGTATAACGTTAACGTATAACGTATAACGTATATAACGTATAACGTATAACGTATAACGTATAACGTATAACGTATAACGTATAACGTATAACGTATAACGTATAACGTATAACGTATAACGTATAACGTATAACGTATAACGTATAACGTATAACGTATAACGTATAACGTATAACGTATAACGTATAACGTATAACGTATAACGTATAACGTATAACGTATAACGTATAACGTATAACGTATAACGTATAACGTATAACGTATAACGTATAACGTATAACGTATAACGTATAACGTATAACGTATAACGTATAACGTATAACGTATAACGTATAACGTATAACGTATAACGTATAACGTATAACGTATAACGTATAACGTATAACGTATAACGTATAACGTATAACGTATAACGTAATAACGTATAACGTATAACGTATAACGTATAACGTATAACGTATAACGTATAACGTATAACGTATAACGTATAACGTAACGTATAACGTATAACGTATAACGTATAACGTATAACGTATAACGTATAACGTATAACGTATAACGTATAACGTATAACGTATAACGTATAACGTAGAACGTATAACGTACAACGTACAACGTGTATCGTATAACGTATAACGTATAACGTATAACGTATAACGTATAACGTATAACGTATAACGTATAACGTATAACGTATAACGTATAACGTAGAACGTATAACGTACAACGTATAACGTGTAACGTATAACGTACAGCGTATAACGTACAGCGTATAACGTACAGCGTATAACGTATAACGTATAACGTGTAACGTATAACGTATAACGTATAACGTATAACGTATAACGTATAACGTATAACGTATAACGTATAACGTATAACGTATAACGTATAACGTATAACGTATAACGTATAACGTATAACGTACGTATAACGTATAACGTATAACGTATAACGTATAACGTATAACGTATAACGTATAACGTATAACGTATAACGTATAACGTATAACGTATAACGTATAACGTATAACGTATAACGTATAACGTATAACGTATAACGTATAACGTATAACGTATAACGTATAACGTATAACGTATAACGTATAACGTATAACGTATAACGTATAACGTATAACGTATAACGTATAACGTATAACGTATAACGTATAACGTATAACGTATAACGTATAACGTATAACGTATAACGTATAACGTATAACGTATAACGTATAACGTATAACGTATAACGTATAACGTATAACGTATAACGTATAACGTATAACGTATAACGTATAACGTATAACGTATAACGTATAACGTATAACGTATAACGTATAACGTATAACGTATAACGTATAACGTATAACGTATAACGTATAACGTATAACGTATAACGTAAACGTATAACGTATAACGTATAACGTATAACGTATAACGTATAACGTATAACGTATAACGTATAACGTATAACGTATAACGTATAACGTATAACGTATAACGTATAACGTATAACGTATAACGTATAACGTATAACGTATAACGTATAACGTATAACGTATAACGTATAACGTATAACGTATAACGTATAACGTATAACGTATAACGTATAACGTATAACGTATAACGTATAACGTATAACGTATAACGTAAACGTATAACGTATAACGTATAACGTATAACGTATAACGTATAACGTATAACGTATAACGTATAACGTATAACGTATAACGTATAACGTATAACGTATAACGTATAACGTATAACGTAACGTATAACGTATAACGTATAACGTATAACGTATAACGTATAACGTATAACGTATAACGTATAACGTATAACGTACAGCGTATAACGAACAGCGTATAACGTACAGCGTATAACGTATAACGTATAACGTGTAACGTATAACGTATAACGTACAGCGTATAACGTACAGCGTATAACGTATAACGTATAACGTATAACGTATAACGTATAACGTACAACGTGTAACGTATAACGTATAACGTATAACTTATAACGTATAACGTATAACGTATAACGTATAACGTATAACGTATAACGTACAACGTATAACGTACAACGTACAACGTGTAACGTATAACGTATAACGTACAGCGTATAACGTATAACGTACAACGTATAATGTACAACGTATAACGTACCACGTACAACGGGTAACGTATAACGTATAACGTATAACGTATAACGTATATCGTATATCGTGTAACGTATAACGTACAGCGTATAACGTACAGCGTATAACGTATAACGTACAACGTATAACGTACAACGTACAACGTGTAACGTATAACGTATAACGTATAACGTGTAACGTATAACGTATAACGTACAGCGTATAACGTACAGCGTATAACGTATAAGGTATAACGTACAGCGTATAACGTACAACGTATAACGTATAACGTATAACGTACAGCGTATAACGTACAGCGTATAACGTATAACGTATAACATATAACGTATAACGAATATCGTATAACGTATAACGTATAACGTATAACGTATAACGTATAACGTACAACGTATAACGTATAACGTATAACGTATAACGTATAACGTATAACGTATAACGTATAACGTATAACGTATAACGTATAACGTATAACGTATAACGTATAACGTATAACGTATTACGTATAACGTATAACGTATAACGTATAACGTATAACGTATAACGTATAACGTATAACGTACAACGTATAATGTACAACGTATAACGTATAACGTATAACGTATAACGTATAACGTATAACGTATAACGTATAACGTATAACGTATAACGTATAACGTATAACGTATACGTATAACGTATAACGTATAACGTATAACGTATAACGTATAACGTATAACGTATAACGTATAACGTATAACGTATAACGTATAACGTATAACGTATAACGTATAACGTATAACGTATAACGTATAACGTATAACGTATAACGTATAACGTATAACGTATAACGTATAACGTATAACGTATAACGTATAACGTATAACGTATAACGTATAACGTATAACGTATAACGTATAACGTATAACGTATAACGTATAACGTATAACGTATAACGTATAACGTATAACGTATAACGTATAACGTATAACGTATAACGTATAACGTATAACGTATAACGTATAACGTATAACGTATAACGTATAACGTATAACGTATAACGTATAACGTATAACGTATAACGTATAACGTATAACGTATAACGTATAACGTATAACGTATAACGTATAACGTATAACGTATAACGTATAACGTATAACGTATAACGTATAACGTATAACGTATAACGTATAACGTATAACGTATAACGTATAACGTATAACGTATAACGTATAACGTATAACGTATAACGTATAACGTATAACGTATAACGTATAACGTATAACGTATAACGTATAACGTATAACGTATAACGTATAACGTATAACGTATAACGTATAACGTATACTAAACGTATAACGTATAACGTATAACGTATAACGTATAACGTATAACGTATAACGTATAACGTATAACGTATAACGTATAACGTATAACGTATAACGTATAACGTATAACGTATAACGTATAACGTATAACGTATAACGTATAACGTATAACGTATAACGTATAACGTATAACGTATAACGTATAACGTATAACGTATAACGTATAACGTATAACGTATAACGTATAACGTATAACGTATAACGTATAACGTATAACGTATAACGTATAACGTATAACGTATAACGTATAACGTATAACGTATAACGTATAACGTATAACGTATAACGTATAACGTATAACGTATAACGTATAACGTATAACGTATAACGTATAACGTATAACGTATAACGTATAACGTATAACGTATAACGTATAACGTATAACGTATAACGTATAACGTATAACGTATAACGTATAACGTATAACGTATAACGTATAACGTATAACGTATAACGTATAACGTATAACGTATAACGTATAACGTATAACGTATAACGTATAACGTATAACGTATAACGTATAACGTATAACGTATAACGTATAACGTATAACGTATAACGTATAACGTATAACGTATAACGTATAACGTATAACGTATAACGTATAACGTATAACGTATAACGTATAACGTATAACGTATAACGTATAACGTATAACGTATAACGTATAACGTATAACGTATAACGTATAACGTATAACGTATAACGTATAACGTATAACGTATAACGTATAACGTATAACGTATAACGTATAACGTATAACGTATAACGTATAACGTATAACGTATAACGTATAACGTATAACGTATAACGTATAACGTATAACGTATAACGTATAACGTATAACGTATAACGTATAACGTATAACGTATAACGTATAACGTATAACGTATAACGTATAACGTATAACGTATAACGTATAACGTATAACGTATAACGTATAACGTATAACGTATAACGTATAACGTATAACGTATAACGTATAACGTATAACGTATAACGTATAACGTATAACGTATAACGTATAACGTATAACGTATAACGTATAACGTATAACGTTACTATAACGTATAACGTATAACGTATAACGTATAACGTATAACGTATAACGTATAACGTATAACGTATAACGTATAACGTATAACGTATAACGTATAACGTATAACGTATAACGTATAACGTATAACGTATAACGTATAACGTATAACGTATAACGTATAACGTATAACGTATAACGTATAACGTATAACGTATAACGTATAACGTATAACGTATAACGTATAACGTATAACGTATAACGTATAACGTATAACGTATAACGTATAACGTATAACGTATAACGTATAACGTATAACGTATAACGTATAACGTATAACGTATAACGTATAACGTATAACGTATAAACGTATAACGTATAACGTATAACGTATAACGTATAACGTATAACGTATAACGTATAACGTAGAACGTATAACGTACAACGTACAACGTGTATCGTATAACGTATAACGTATAACGTATAACGTATAACGTATAACGTATAACGTATAACGTATAACGTATAACGTATAACGTATAACGTAGAACGTATAACGTACAACGTATAACGTGTAACGTATAACGTACAGCGTATAACGTACAGCGTATAACGTACAGCGTATAACGTATAACGTATAACGTGTAACGTATAACGTATAACGTATAACGTATAACGTATAACGTATAACGTATAACGTATAACGTATAACGTATAACGTATAACGTATAACGTATAACGTATAACGTATAACGTATAACGTATAACGTATAACGTATAACGTATAACGTATAACGTATAACGTATAACGTATAACGTATAACGTATAACGTATAACGTATAACGTATAACGTATAACGTATAACGTATAACGTATAACGTATAACGTATAACGTATAACGTATAACGTATAACGTATAACGTATAACGTATAACGTATAACGTATAACGTATAACGTATAACGTATAACGTATAACGTATAACGTATAACGTATAACGTATAACGTATAACGTATAACGTATAACGTATAACGTATAACGTATAACGTATAACGTATAACGTATAACGTATAACGTATAACGTATAACGTATAACGTATAACGTATAACGTATAACGTATAACGTATAACGTATAACGTATAACGTATAACGTATAACGTATAACGTATAACGTATAACGTATAACGTATAACGTATAACGTATAACGTATAACGTATAACGTATAACGTATAACGTATAACGTATAACGTATAACGTATAACGTATAACGTATAACGTATAACGTATAACGTATAACGTATAACGTATAACGTATAACGTATAACGTATAACGTATAACGTATAACGTATAACGTATAACGTATAACGTATAACGTATAACGTATAACGTATAACGTATAACGTATAACGTATAACGTATAACGTATAACGTATAACGTATAACGTATAACGTATAACGTATAACGTATAACGTATAACGTATAACGTATAACGTATAACGTATAACGTATAACGTATAACGTATAACGTATAACGTATAACGTATAACGTATAACGTATAACGTATAACGTATAACGTATAACGTATAACGTATAACGTATAACGTATAACGTATAACGTATAACGTATAACGTATAACGTATAACGTATAACGTATAACGTATAACGTATAACGTATAACGTATAACGTATAACGTATAACGTATAACGTATAACGTATAACGTATAACGTATAACGTATAACGTATAACGTATAACGTATAACGTATAACGTATAACGTATAACGTATAACGTATAACGTATAACGTATAACGTATAACGTATAACGTATAACGTATAACGTATAACGTATAACGTATAACGTATAACGTATAACGTATAACGTATAACGTATAACGTATAACGTATAACGTATAACGTATAACGTATAACGTATAACGTATAACGTATAACGTATAACGTATAACGTATAACGTATAACGTATAACGTATAACGTATAACGTATAACGTAGAACGTATAACGTACAACGTACAACGTGTATCGTATAACGTATAACGTGTAACGTATAACGTACAGCGTATAACGTACAGCGTATAACGTACAGCGTATAACGTATAACGTATAACGTGTAACGTATAACGTATAACGTATAACGTATAACGTATAACGTATAACGTATAACGTATAACGTATAACGTATAACGTATAACGTATAACGTATAACGTATAACGTATAACGTATAACGTATAACGTATAACGTATAACGTATAACGTATAACGTATAACGTATAACGTATAACGTATAACGTATAACGTATAACGTATAACGTATAACGTATAACGTATAACGTATAACGTATAACGTATAACGTATAACGTATAACGTATAACGTATAACGTATAACGTATAACGTATAACGTATAACGTATAACGTATAACGTATAACGTATAACGTATAACGTATAACGTATAACGTATAACGTATAACGTATAACGTATAACGTATAACGTATAACGTATAACGTATAACGTATAACGTATAACGTATAACGTATAACGTATAACGTATAACGTATAACGTATAACGTATAACGTATAACGTATAACGTATAACGTATAACGTATAACGTATAACGTATAACGTATAACGTATAACGTATAACGTATAACGTATAACGTATAACGTATAACGTATAACGTATAACGTATAACGTATAACGTATAACGTATAACGTATAACGTATAACGTATAACGTATAACGTATAACGTATAACGTATAACGTATAACGTATAACGTATAACGTATAACGTATAACGTATAACGTATAACGTATAACGTATAACGTATAACGTATAACGTATAACGTATAACGTATAACGTATAACGTATAACGTATAACGTATAACGTATAACGTATAACGTATAACGTATAACGTATAACGTATAACGTATAACGTATAACGTATAACGTATAACGTATAACGTATAACGTATAACGTATAACGTATAACGTATAACGTATAACGTATAACGTATAACGTATAACGTATAACGTATAACGTATAACGTATAACGTATAACGTATAACGTATAACGTATAACGTATAACGTATAACGTATAACGTATAACGTATAACGTATAACGTATAACGTATAACGTATAACGTATAACGTATAACGTATAACGTATAACGTATAACGTATAACGTATAACGTATAACGTATAACGTATAACGTATAACGTATAACGTATAACGTATAACGTATAACGTATAACGTATAACGTATAACGTATAACGTATAACGTATAACGTATAACGTATAACGTATAACGTATAACGTATAACGTATAACGTATAACGTATAACGTATAACGTATAACGTATAACGTATAACGTATAACGTATAACGTATAACGTATAACGTATAACGTATAACGTATAACGTATAACGTATAACGTATAACGTATAACGTATAACGTATAACGTATAACGTATAACGTATAACGTATAACGTATAACGTATAACGTATAACGTATAACGTATAACGTATAACGTATAACGTATAACGTATAACGTATAACGTATAACGTATAACGTATAACGTATAACGTATAACGTATAACGTATAACGTATAACGTATAACGTATAACGTATAACGTATAACGTATAACGTATAACGTATAACGTATAACGTATAACGTATAACGTATAACGTATAACGTATAACGTATAACGTATAACGTATAACGTATAACGTATAACGTATAACGTATAACGTATAACGTATAACGTATAACGTATAACGTATAACGTATAACGTATAACGTATAACGTATAACGTATAACGTATAACGTATAACGTATAACGTATAACGTATAACGTATAACGTATAACGTATAACGTATAACGTATAACGTATAACGTATAACGTATAACGTATAACGTATAACGTATAACGTACAACGTGTATCGTATAACGTATAACGTATAACGTATAACGTATAACGTATAACGTATAACGTATAACGTATAACGTATAACGTATAACGTATAACGTATAACGTATAACGTATAACGTATAACGTATAACGTATAACGTATAACGTATAACGTATAACGTATAACGTATAACGTATAACGTATAACGTATAACGTATAACGTATAACGTATAACGTATAACGTATAACGTATAACGTATAACGTATAACGTATAACGTATAACGTATAACGTATAACGTATAACGTATAACGTATAACGTATAACGTATAACGTATAACGTATAACGTATAACGTATAACGTATAACGTATAACGTATAACGTATAACGTATAACGTATAACGTATAACGTATAACGTATAACGTATAACGTATAACGTATAACGTATAACGTATAACGTATAACGTATAACGTATAACGTATAACGTATAACGTATAACGTATAACGTATAACGTATAACGTATAACGTATAACGTATAACGTATAACGTATAACGTATAACGTATAACGTATAACGTATAACGTATAACGTATAACGTATAACGTATAACGTATAACGTATAACGTATAACGTATAACGTATAACGTATAACGTATAACGTATAACGTATAACGTATAACGTATAACGTATAACGTATAACGTATAACGTATAACGTATAACGTATAACGTATAACGTATAACGTATAACGTATAACGTATAACGTATAACGTATAACGTATAACGTATAACGTATAACGTATAACGTATAACGTATAACGTATAACGTATAACGTATAACGTATAACGTATAACGTATAACGTATAACGTATAACGTATAACGTATAACGTATAACGTATAACGTATAACGTATAACGTATAACGTATAACGTATAACGTATAACGTATAACGTATAACGTATAACGTATAACGTATAACGTATAACGTATAACGTATAACGTATAACGTATAACGTATAACGTATAACGTATAACGTATAACGTATAACGTATAACGTATAACGTATAACGTATAACGTATAACGTATAACGTATAACGTATAACGTATAACGTATAACGTATAACGTACAACGTATAACGTATAACGTATAACGTATAACGTATAACGTACAACGTACAACGTGTATCGTATAACGTATAACGTATAACGTATAACGTATAACGTATAACGTATAACGTATAACGTATAACGTATAACGTACAACGTGTATCGTATAACGTGTATCGTATAACGTATAACGTACAGCGTATAACGTACAGCGTATAACGTACAGCGTATAACGTATAACGTATAACGTGTAACGTATAACGTACAGCGTATAACGTACAGCGTATAACGTACAGCGTATAACGTATAACGTATAACGTGTAACGTATAACGTATAACGTATAACGTACAGCGTATAACGTACAGCGTATAACGTACAGCGTATAACGTATAACGTATAACGTGTAACGTATAACGTATAACGTATAACGTATAACGTATAACGTATAACGTATAACGTATAACGTATAACGTATAACGTATAACGTATAACGTATAACGTATAACGTATAACGTATAACGTATAACGTATAACGTATAACGTATAACGTATAACGTATAACGTATAACGTATAACGTATAACGTATAACGTATAACGTATAACGTATAACGTATAACGTATAACGTATAACGTATAACGTATAACGTATAACGTATAACGTATAACGTATAACGTATAACGTATAACGTATAACGTATAACGTATAACGTATAACGTATAACGTATAACGTATAACGTATAACGTATAACGTATAACGTATAACGTATAACGTATAACGTATAACGTATAACGTATAACGTATAACGTATAACGTATAACGTATAACGTATAACGTATAACGTATAACGTATAACGTATAACGTATAACGTATAACGTATAACGTATAACGTATAACGTATAACGTATAACGTATAACGTATAACGTATAACGTATAACGTATAACGTATAACGTATAACGTATAACGTATAACGTATAACGTATAACGTATAACGTATAACGTATAACGTATAACGTATAACGTATAACGTATAACGTATAACGTATAACGTATAACGTATAACGTATAACGTATAACGTATAACGTATAACGTATAACGTATAACGTATAACGTATAACGTATAACGTATAACGTATAACGTATAACGTATAACGTATAACGTATAACGTATAACGTATAACGTATAACGTATAACGTATAACGTATAACGTATAACGTATAACGTATAACGTATAACGTATAACGTATAACGTATAACGTATAACGTATAACGTATAACGTATAACGTATAACGTATAACGTATAACGTATAACGTATAACGTATAACGTATAACGTATAACGTATAACGTATAACGTATAACGTATAACGTATAACGTATAACGTATAACGTATAACGTATAACGTATAACGTATAACGTATAACGTATAACGTATAACGTATAACGTATAACGTATAACGTATAACGTATAACGTATAACGTATAACGTATAACGTATAACGTATAACGTATAACGTATAACGTATAACGTATAACGTATAACGTATAACGTATAACGTATAACGTATAACGTATAACGTATAACGTATAACGTATAACGTATAACGTATAACGTATAACGTATAACGTATAACGTATAACGTATAACGTATAACGTATAACGTATAACGTATAACGTATAACGTATAACGTATAACGTATAACGTATAACGTATAACGTATAACGTATAACGTATAACGTATAACGTATAACGTATAACGTATAACGTATAACGTATAACGTATAACGTATAACGTATAACGTATAACGTATAACGTATAACGTATAACGTATAACGTATAACGTATAACGTATAACGTATAACGTATAACGTATAACGTATAACGTATAACGTATAACGTATAACGTATAACGTATAACGTATAACGTATAACGTATAACGTATAACGTATAACGTATAACGTATAACGTATAACGTATAACGTATAACGTATAACGTATAACGTATAACGTATAACGTATAACGTATAACGTATAACGTATAACGTATAACGTATAACGTATAACGTATAACGTATAACGTATAACGTATAACGTATAACGTATAACGTATAACGTATAACGTATAACGTATAACGTATAACGTATAACGTATAACGTATAACGTATAACGTATAACGTATAACGTATAACGTATAACGTATAACGTATAACGTATAACGTATAACGTATAACGTATAACGTATAACGTATAACGTATAACGTATAACGTATAACGTATAACGTATAACGTATAACGTATAACGTATAACGTATAACGTATAACGTATAACGTATAACGTATAACGTATAACGTATAACGTATAACGTATAACGTATAACGTATAACGTATAACGTATAACGTATAACGTATAACGTATAACGTATAACGTATAACGTATAACGTATAACGTATAACGTATAATATAACGTATAACGTATAACGTATAACGTATAACGTATAACGTATAACGTATAACGTATAACGTATAACGTATAACGTATAACGTATAACGTATAACGTATAACGTATAACGTATAACGTATAACGTATAACGTATAACGTATAACGTATAACGTATAACGTATAACGTATAACGTATAACGTATAACGTATAACGTATAACGTATAACGTATAACGTATAACGTATAACGTATAACGTATAACGTATAACGTATAACGTATAACGTATAACGTATAACGTATAACGTATAACGTATAACGTATAACGTATAACGTATAACGTATAACGTATAACGTATAACGTATAACGTATAACGTATAACGTATAACGTATAACGTATAACGTATAACGTATAACGTATAACGTATAACGTATAACGTATAACGTATAACGTATAACGTATAACGTATAACGTATAACGTATAACGTATAACGTATAACGTATAACGTATAACGTATAACGTATAACGTATAACGTATAACGTATAACGTATAACGTATAACGTATAACGTATAACGTATAACGTATAACGTATAACGTATAACGTATAACGTATAACGTATAACGTATAACGTATAACGTATAACGTATAACGTATAACGTATAACGTATAACGTATAACGTATAACGTATAACGTATAACGTATAACGTATAACGTATAACGTATAACGTATAACGTATAACGTATAACGTATAACGTATAACGTATAACGTATAACGTATAACGTATAACGTATAACGTATAACGTATAACGTATAACGTATAACGTATAACGTATAACGTATAACGTATAACGTATAACGTATAACGTATAACGTATAACGTATAACGTATAACGTATAACGTATAACGTATAACGTATAACGTATAACGTATAACGTATAACGTATAACGTATAACGTATAACGTATAACGTATAACGTATAACGTATAACGTATAACGTATAACGTATAACGTATAACGTATAACGTATAACGTATAACGTATAACGTATAACGTATAACGTATAACGTATAACGTATAACGTATAACGTATAACGTATAACGTATAACGTATAACGTATAACGTATAACGTATAACGTATAACGTATAACGTATAACGTATAACGTATAACGTATAACGTATAACGTATAACGTATAACGTATAACGTATAACGTATAACGTATAACGTATAACGTATAACGTATAACGTATAACGTATAACGTATAACGTATAACGTATAACGTATAACGTATAACGTATAACGTATAACGTATAACGTATAACGTATAACGTATAACGTATAACGTATAACGTATAACGTATAACGTATAACGTATAACGTATAACGTATAACGTATAACGTATAACGTATAACGTATAACGTATAACGTATAACGTATAACGTATAACGTATAACGTATAACGTATAACGTATAACGTATAACGTATAACGTATAACGTATAACGTATAACGTATAACGTATAACGTATAACGTATAACGTATAACGTATAACGTATAACGTATAACGTATAACGTATAACGTATAACGTATAACGTATAACGTATAACGTATAACGTATAACGTATAACGTATAACGTATAACGTATAACGTATAACGTATAACGTATAACGTATAACGTATAACGTATAACGTATAACGTATAACGTATAACGTATAACGTATAACGTATAACGTATAACGTATAACGTATAACGTATAACGTATAACGTATAACGTATAACGTATAACGTATAACGTATAACGTATAACGTATAACGTATAACGTATAACGTATAACGTATAACGTATAACGTATAACGTATAACGTATAACGTATAACGTATAACGTATAACGTATAACGTATAACGTATAACGTATAACGTATAACGTATAACGTATAACGTGTAACGTATAACGTATAACGTACAGCGTATAACGTACAGCGTATAACGTATAAGGTATAACGTACAGCGTATAACGTACAACGTATAACGTATAACGTATAACGTACAGCGTATAACGTACAGCGTATAACGTATAACGTATAACATATAACGAATAACGTATAACGTATAACGTATAACGTATAACGTATAACGTACAACGTACAACGTGTAACGTATAACGTATAACGTATAACGTACAGCGTATAACGTACAGCGTATAACGTACAGCGTATAACGTACAACGTATAACGTATAACGTATAACGTATAACGTATAACGTATAACGTATAACGTATAACGTATAACGTATAACGTATAACGTATAACGTATAACGTATAACGTATAACGTATAACGTATAACGTATAACGTATAACGTATAACGTATAACGTATAACGTATAACGTATAACGTATAACGTATAACGTATAACGTATAACGTATAACGTATAACGTATAAAGTATAACGTATAACGTATAACGTATAACGTATAACGTATAACGTATAACGTATAATGTACAACGTATAACGTACAACGTACAACGTGTAACGTATAACGTATAACGTATAACGTACAGCGTATAACGTACAGCGTATAACGTACAGCGTATAACGTACAGCGTATAACGTATAACGTATAACGTATAACGTATAACGTATAACGTATAACGTATATCGTGTAACGTATAACGTACAGCGTATAACGTACAGCGTATAACGTACAGCGTATAACGTATAACGTATAACGTGTAACGTATAACGTATAACGTACAGCGTATAACGTACAGCGTATAACGTATAACGTATAAGGTATAACATACAGCGTATAACGTACAGCGTATAACGTACAGCGTATAACGTATAACGTATAACGTGTAACGTATAACGTATAACGTACAGCGTATAACGTACAGCGTATAACGTATAAGGTATAACGTACAGCGTATAACGTACAACGTATAACGTATAACGTATAACGTACAGCGTATAACGTACAGCGTATAACGTATAACGTATAACATATAACGTATAACGTATAACGTATAACGTATAACGCATAACGTACAGCGTATAACGTATAACATACAACGTATAACGTACAACGTATAACGTACAACGTATAACGTACAACGTATAACGTACAACGTACAACGTGTAACGTATAACATATAACGTATAACGTACAGCGTATAACGTACAGCGTATAACGTACAGCCTATAACGTATAACGTATTACGTATAACGTATAACGAATATCGTATAACGTATAACGTATAACGTATAACGTATAACGTATAACGTATAACGTATAACGTACAACGTATAACGTATACCGTATACCGTATAACGTATAACGTATAACGTATAACGTATAACGTATAACGTATAACGTATAACGTATAACGTATAACGTATAACGTATAACGTATAACGTATAACGTATAACGTATAACGTATAACGTATAACGTATAACGTATAACGTATAACGTATAACGTATAACGTATAACGTATAACGTATAACGTATAACGTATAACGTATAACGTATAACGTATAACGTATAACGTACAGCGTATAACGTATAACGTATAACGTATAACGTATAACGTATAACGTATAACGTATAACGTATAACGTACAGCGTATAACGTATAACGTATAACGTATAACGTATAACGTATAACGTATAACGTATAACGTATAACGTATAACGTATAACGTATAACGTATAACGTATAACGTATAACGTATAACGTATAACGTATAACGTATAACGTATAACGTATAACGTATAACGTATAACGTATAACGTATAACGTATAACGTATAACGTATAACGTATAACGTATAACGTATAACGTATAACGTATAACGTATAACGTATAACGTATAACGTATAACGTATAACGTATAACGTATAACGTATAACGTATAACGTATAACGTATAACGTATAACGTATAACGTATAACGTATAACGTATAATGTACAACATATAACGTACAACGTACAACGTGTAACGTATAACGTATAACGTATAACGTACAGCGTATAACGTACAGCGTATAACGTACAGCGTATAACGTACAGCGTATAACGTACAGCGTATAACGTATAACGTATAACGTATAACGTATAACGTATAACGTATAACGTATATCGTGTAACGTATAACGTACAGCGTATAACGTACAGCGTATAACGTACAGCGTATAACGTATAACGTATAACGTGTAACGTATAACGTATAACGTACAGCGTATAACGTACAGCGTATAACGTATAACGTATAAGGTATAACATACAGCGTATAACGTACAGCGTATAACGTACAGCGTATAACGTATAACGTATAACGTGTAACGTATAACGTATAACGTACAGCGTATAACGTACAGCGTATAACGTATAAGGTATAACGTACAGCGTATAACGTACAACGTATAACGTATAACGTATAACGTACAGCGTATAACGTACAGCGTATAACGTATAACGTATAACATATAACGTATAACGTATAACGTATAACGTATAACGCATAACGTACAGCGTATAACGTATAACATACAATGTATAACGTACAACGTATAACGTACAACGTATAACGTACAACGTATAACGTACAACGTACAACGTGTAACGTATAACATATAACGTATAACGTACAGCGTATAACGTACAGCGTATAACGTACAGCCTATAACGTATAACGTATTACGTATAACGTATAACGAATATCGTATAACGTATAACGTATAACGTATAACGTATAACGTATAACGTATAACGTATAACGTATAACGTACAACGTATAACGTATACCGTATACCGTATAACGTATAACGTATAACGTATAACGTATAACGTATAACGTATAACGTATAACGTATAACGTATAACGTATAACGTATAACGTATAACGTATAACGTATAACGTATAACGTATAACGTATAACGTATAACGTATAACGTACATCGTACAACGTGTAACGTATAACATATAACGTACAACATATAACGTACAACGTATAACGTATAACGTATAACGTATAACGTATAACGTATAACGTATAACGTATAACGTATAACGTACAGCGTATAACGTATAACATACAACGTATAACGTATAACGTATAACGTATAACGTATAACGTACATCGTACAACGTGTAACGTATAACATATAACGTACAACATATAACATACAACGTATAACGTATAACGTATATCGTATAACGTATAACGTATAACGTATAACGTATAACGTACAGCGTATAACGTATAACATACAACGTATAACGTACAACGTATAACGTATAACGTACAACGTATAACGTATAACGTATAACGTATAACGTATAACGTATAACGTATAACGTATAACGTATAACGTATAACGTACATCGTACAACGTGTAACGTATAACATATAACGTACAACATATAACGTACAACGTATAACGTATAACGTACAACGTATAACGTACAACGTATAACGTATAACGTATTACGTACATCGTACAACGTGTAACGTATAACATATAACGTACAACATATAACATACAACGTATAACGTATAACGTATAACGTACAGCGTATAACGTACAGCGTATAACGTATAAGGTATAACGTACAGCGTATAACGTACAACGTATAACGTATAACGTATAACGTACAGCGTATAACGTACAGCGTATAACGTATAACGTATAACATATAACGTATAACGTATAACGTATAACGTATAACGCATAACGTACAGCGTATAACGTATAACATACAACGTATAACGTACAACGTATAACGTACAACGTATAACGTACAACGTATAACGTACAACGTACAACGTGTAACGTATAACATATAGCGTATAACGTACAGCGTATAACGTACAGCGTATAACGTACAGCCTATAACGTATAACGTATTACGTATAACGTATAACGAATATCGTATAACGTATAACGTATAACGTATAACGTATAACGTATAACGTATAACGTATAACGTACAACGTATAACGTATACCGTATACCGTATAACGTATAACGTATAACGTATAACGTATAACGTATAACGTATAACGTATAACGTATAACGTATAACGTATAACGTATAACGTATAACGTATAACGTATAACGTATAACGTATAACGTATAACGTATAACGTATAACGTATAACGTATAACATATAACGAATAACGTATAACGTATAACGTATAACGTATAACGTATAACGTACAACGTACAACGTGTAACGTATAACGTATAACGTATAACGTACAGCGTATAACGTACAGCGTATAACGTACAACGTATAACGTATAACGTATAACGTATAACGTATAACGTATAACGTATAACGTATAACGTATAACGTATAACGTATAACGTATAACGTATAACGTATAACGTATAACGTATAACGTATAACGTATAACGTATAACGTATAACGTATAACGTATAACGTATAACGTATAACGTATAACGTATAACGTATAACGTATAACGTATAACGTATAATGTACAACGTATAACGTACAACGTACAACGTGTGACGTATAACGTATAACGTATAACGTACAGCGTATAACGTACAGCGTATAACGTACAGCGTATAACGTACAGCGTATAACGTACAGCGTATAACGTATAACGTATAACGTATAACGTATAACGTATAACGTATAACGTATATCGTGTAACGTATAACGTACAGCGTATAACGTACAGCGTATAACGTACAGCGTATAACGTATAACGTATAACGTGTAACGTATAACGTATAACGTACAGCGTATAACGTACAGCGTATAACGTATAACGTATAAGGTATAACATACAGCGTATAACGTACAGCGTATAACGTACAGCGTATAACGTATAACGTATAACGTGTAACGTATAACGTATAACGTACAGCGTATAACGTACAGCGTATAACGTATAAGGTATAACGTACAGCGTATAACGTACAACGTATAACGTATAACGTATAACGTACAGCGTATAACGTACAGCGTATAACGTATAACGTATAACATATAACGTATAACGTATAACGTATAACGTATAACGCATAACGTACAGCGTATAACGTATAACATACAACGTATAACGTACAACGTATAACGTACAACGTATAACGTACAACGTATAACGTACAACGTATAACGTACAACGTACAACGTGTAACGTATAACATATAACGTATAACGTACAGCGTATAACGTACAGCGTATAACGTACAGCCTATAACGTATAACGTATTACGTATAACGTATAACGAATATCGTATAACGTATAACGTATAACGTATAACGTATAACGTATAACGTATAACGTATAACGTACAACGTATAACGTATACCGTATACCGTATAACGTATAACGTATAACGTATAACGTATAACGTATAACGTATAACGTATAACGTATAACGTATAACGTATAACGTATAACGTATAACGTATAACGTATAACGTATAACGTATAACGTATAACGTACATCGTACAACGTGTAACGTATAACATATAACGTACAACATATAACGTACAACGTATAACGTATAACGTATAACGTATAACGTATAACGTATAACGTATAACGTATAACGTATAACGTACAGCGTATAACGTATAACATACAACGTATAACGTACAACGTATAACGTATAACGTATAACGTACATCGTACAACGTGTAACGTATAATATATAACGTACAACATATAACATACAACGTATAACGTATAACGTATATCGTATAACGTATAACGTATAACGTATAACGTATAACGTACAGCGTATAACGTATAACATACAACGTATAACGTACAACGTATAACGTATAACGTACAACGTATAACGTATAACGTATAACGTATAACGTATAACGTATAACGTATAACGTATAACGTATAACGTATAACGTATAACGTACATCGTACAACGTGTAACGTATAACATATAACGTACAACATATAACGTACAACGTATAACGTATAACGTACAACGTATAACGTACAACGTATAACGTATAACGTATTACGTACATCGTACAACGTGTAACGTATAACATATAACGTACAACATATAACATACAACGTATAACGTATAACGTATATCGTATAACGTATAACGTATAACGTATAACGTATAACGTATAACGTACAGCTTATAACGTATAACATACAACGTATAACGTACAACGTATAACGTATAACGTACAACGTATAACGTATAACGTATAACGTATAACGTATAACGTATAACGTATAACGTATAACGTATAACGTACATCGTACAACGTGTAACGTATAACATATAACGTACAACATATAACGTACAACGTATAACGTATAACGTACAACGTATAACGTACAACGTACAACGTGTAACGTATAACGTATAACGTATAACGTACAGCGTATAACATACATCGTATATCGTACAGCGTATAACGTACAACGTATAAGGTATAACGTATAACGTATAACGTATAACGTATAACGTATAACGTATAACGTATAACGTATAACGTACAACGTATAATGTACAACGTATAACGTACAACGTACAACGTGTAACGTGTAACGTATAACGTATAACTTATAACGTACAGCGTATAACGTACAGCGTATAACGTATAACGTATAACGTACAACGTACAACGTGTAACGTATAACGTATAACGTATAACGTAGAACGTATAACGTACAGCGTATAACGTACAGCGTATAACGTATAACGTATAACGTATAACGTACAGCGTATAACGTATAACGTACAACGTATAATGTACAACGTATAACGTACAACGTACAACGTGTAACGTATAACGTATAACGTACAGCGTATAACGTATAACGTACAACGTATAATGTACAACGTATAACGTACAACGTACAACGTGTAACGTATAACGTATAACGTATAACTTATAACGTACAGCGTATAACGTATAACGTATAACGTATAACGTACAACGTAGAACGTACAGCGTATAACGTACAGCGTATAACGTACAGCGTATAACGTATAACGTATAACGTATAACGTATAACGTATAACGTATAACGTATAACGTATAACGTATAACGTATAACGTATAACGTATAACGTATAACGTATAACGTATAACGTATAACGTATAACGTATAACGTATAACGTATAACGTACAGCGTATAACGTACAGCGTATAACGTATAAGGTATAACGTACAGCGTATAACGTACAACGTATAACGTATAACGTATAACGTACAGCGTATAACGTACAGCGTATAACGTATAACGTATAACATACAACGTATAACGTATAACGTATAACGTACAGCGTATAACGTACAGCGTATAACGTATAACGTATAACATATAACGTATAACGTATAACGTATAACGTATAACGCATAACGTACAGCGTATAACGTATAACATACAACGTATAACGTACAACGTATAACGTACAACGTATAACGTACAACGTATAACGTACAACGTACAACGTGTAACGTATAACATATAACGTATAACGTACAGCGTATAACGTACAGCGTATAACGTACAGCCTATAACGTATAACGTATTACGTATAACGTATAACGAATATCGTATAACGTATAACGTATAACGTATAACGTATAACGTATAACGTATAACGTATAACGTACAACGTATAACGTATACCGTATACCGTATAACGTATAACGTATAACGTATAACGTATAACGTATAACGTATAACGTATAACGTATAACGTATAACGTATAACGTATAACGTATAACGTATAACGTATAACGTATAACGTATAACGTATAACGTATAACGTACATCGTACAACGTGTAACGTATAACATATAACGTACAACATATAACGTACAACGTATAACGTATAACGTATAACGTATAACGTATAACGTATAACGTATAACGTATAACGTATAACGTACAGCGTATAACGTATAACATACAACGTATAACGTACAACGTATAACGTATAACGTATAACGTACATCGTACAACGTGTAACGTATAACATATAACGTACAACATATAACATACAACGTATAACGTATAACGTATATCGTATAACGTATAACGTATAACGTATAACGTATAACGTACAGCGTATAACGTATAACATACAACGTATAACGTACAACGTATAACGTATAACGTACAACGTATAACGTATAACGTATAACGTATAACGTATAACGTATAACGTATAACGTATAACGTATAACGTATAACGTATAACGTATAACGTACATCGTACAACGTGTAACGTATAACATATAACGTACAACGTGTAACGTATAACATATAACGTACAACATATAACGTACAACGTATAACGTATAACGTACAACGTATAACGTACAACGTACAACGTGTAACGTATAACGTATAACGTATAACGTACAGCGTATAACATACATCGTATATCGTACAGCGTATAACGTACAACGTATAAGGTATAACGTATAACGTATAACGTATAACGTATAACGTATAACGTATAACGTATAACGTATAACGTACAACGTATAATGTACAACGTATAACGTACAACGTACAACGTGTAACGTGTAACGTATAACGTATAACTTATAACGTACAGCGTATAACGTACAGCGTATAACGTATAACGTATAACGTACAACGTATAACGTATAACGTATAACGTATAACGTATAACGTAGAACGTATAACGTACAGCGTATAACGTACAGCGTATAACGTATAACGTATAACGTATAACGTACAGCGTATAACGTATAACGTACAACGTATAATGTACAACGTATAACGTACAACGTACAACGTGTAACGTATAACGTATAACGTACAGCGTATAACGTATAACGTACAACGTATAATGTACAACGTATAACGTACAACGTACAACGTGTAACGTATAACGTATAACGTATAACTTATAACGTACAGCGTATAACGTATAACGTATAACGTATAACGTACAACGTAGAACGTACAGCGTATAACGTACAGCGTATAACGTACAGCGTATAACGTATAACGTATAACGTATAACGTATAACGTATAACGTATAACGTATAACGTATAACGTATAACGTATAACGTATAACGTATAACGTATAACGTATAACGTATAACGTATAACGTATAACGTATAACGTATAACGTACAGCGTATAACGTACAGCGTATAACGTATAAGGTATAACGTACAGCGTATAACGTACAACGTATAACGTATAACGTATAACGTACAGCGTATAACGTACAGCGTATAACGTATAACGTATAACATATAACGTATAACGTATAACGTATAACGTATAACGCATAACGTACAGCGTATAACGTATAACATACAACGTATAACGTACAACGTATAACGTACAACGTATAACGTACAACGTATAACGTACAACGTACAACGTGTAACGTATAACATATAACGTATAACGTACAGCGTATAACGTACAGCGTATAACGTACAGCCTATAACGTATAACGTATAACGTATAACGTATAACGAATATCGTATAACGTATAACGTATAACGTATAACGTATAACGTATAACGTATAACGTATAACGTATAACGTATAACGTATAACGTACAACGTATAACGTATACCGTATACCGTATAACGTATAACGTATAACGTATAACGTATAACGTATAACGTATAACGTATAACGTATAACGTATAACGTATAACGTATAACGTATAACGTATAACGTATAACGTATAACGTACATCGTACAACGTGTAACGTATAACATATAACGTACAACATATAACGTACAACGTATAACGTATAACGTATAACGTATAACGTATAACGTATAACGTATAACGTATAACGTATAACGTACAGCGTATAACGTATAACATACAACGTATAACGTACAACGTATAACGTATAACGTATAACGTACATCGTACAACGTGTAACGTATAACATATAACGTACAACATATAACATACAACGTATAACGTATAACGTATATCGTATAACGTATAACGTATAACGTATAACGTATAACGTACAGCGTATACCGTATAACATACAACGTATAACGTACAACGTATAACGTATAACGTATAACGTATAACGTGTAACGTATAACGTATAACGTACAGCGTATAACGTACAGCGTATAACGTATAACGTATAACGTATAACGTATAACGAATATCGTATAACGTATAACGTATAACGTATAACGTATAACGTATAACGTATAACGTATAACGTACAACGTATAACGTATACCGTATACCTTATAACGTATAACGTATAAGGTATAACGTATAACGTATAACGTATAACGTATAACGTAGAACGTATAACGTATAACGTATAACGTATAACGTATAACGTATAACGTATAACGTATAACGTATAACGTTTAACGTACAGCGTATAACGTATAACGTACAACGTATAATGTACAACGTATAACGTACAACGTATAACGTATATCGTATAACGTATAACGTATAACGTATAACGTATAACGTATAACGTATAACGTATAACATATAACGTATAACGTATAACGTACAGCGTATAACGTATAACGTACAACGTACAACGTGTATCGTATAACGTATAACGTATAACGTACAGCGTATAACGTACAGCGTATAACGTACAGCGTATAACGTACAACGTATAACGTATAACGTATAACGTATAACGTAAAACGTATAACGTATAACGTATAACGTATAACGTATAACGTATAACGTATAACGTACAACGTATAATGTACAACGTATAACGTACAACGTATAACGTACAACGTACAACGTGTAACGTATAACGTATAACGTATAACTTATAACATACAGCGTATAGCGTACAGCGTATAACGTACAGCGTATAACGTATAACGTATAACGTGTAACGTATAACGTATAACGTACAGCGTATAACGTACAGCGTATAACGTATAAGGTATAACGTACAGCGTATAACGTACAACGTATAACGTATAACGTATAACGTACAGCGTATAACGTACAGCGTATAACGTATAACGTATAACATATAACGTATAACGTATAACGTATAACGTATAACGCATAACGTACAGCGTATAACATATAACATACAACGTATAACGTACAACGTATAACGTACAACGTATAACGTACAACGTATAACGTACAACGTACAACGTGTAACGTATAACATATAACGTATAACGTACAGCGTATAACGTACAGCGTATAACGTATAACGTATAACGTATAACGTATAACGTATAACGTATAACGTATAACGTATAACGTATAACGTATAACGTATAACGTACAACGTATAACGTATACCGTATACCGTATAACGTATAACGTATAACGTATAACGTATAACGTATAACGTATAACGTATAACGTATAACGTATAACGTATAACGTATAACGTATAACGTATAACGTATAACGTATAACGTACATCGTACAACGTGTAACGTATAACATATAACGTACAACATATAACGTACAACGTATAACGTATAACGTATAACGTATAACGTATAACGTATAACGTATAACGTATAACGTATAACGTATAACGTATAACGTATAACATATAACGTATAACGTATAACGTACAGCGTATAACGTATAACGTACAACGTACAACGTGTATCGTATAACGTATAACGTATAACGTACAGCGTATAACGTACAGCGTATAACGTACAGCGTATAACGTACAACGTATAACGTATAACGTATAACGTATAACGTAAAACGTATAACGTATAACGTATAACGTATAACGTATAACGTATAACGTATAACGTACAACGTATAATGTACAACGTATAACGTACAACGTATAACGTACAACGTACAACGTGTAACGTATAACGTATAACGTATAACTTATAACATACAGCGTATAGCGTACAGCGTATAACGTACAGCGTATAACGTATAACGTATAACGTGTAACGTATAACGTATAACGTACAGCGTATAACGTACAGCGTATAACGTATAAGGTATAACGTACAGCGTATAACGTACAACGTATAACGTATAACGTATAACGTACAGCGTATAACGTACAGCGTATAACGTATAACGTATAACATATAACGTATAACGTATAACGTATAACGTATAACGCATAACGTACAGCGTATAACATATAACATACAACGTATAACGTACAACGTATAACGTACAACGTATAACGTACAACGTATAACGTACAACGTACAACGTGTAACGTATAACATATAACGTATAACGTACAGCGTATAACGTACAGCGTATAACGTATAACGTATAACGTATAACGTATAACGTATAACGTATAACGTATAACGTATAACGTATAACGTATAACGTATAACGTATAACGTATAACGTACATCGTACAACGTGTAACGTATAACATATAACGTACAACATATAACATACAACGTATAACGTATAACGTATATCGTATAACGTATAACGTATAACGTATAACGTATAACGTACAGCGTATAACGTATAACATACAACGTATAACGTACAACGTATAACGTATAACGTACAACGTATAACGTATAACGTATAACGTATAACGTATAACGTATAACGTATAACGTATAACGTATAACGTATAACATATAACGTACAACATATAACGTACAACGTATAACGTATAACGTATAACGTATAACGTATAACGTATAACGTATAACGTATAACGTATAACGTACAGCGTATAACGTATAACATACAACGTATAACGTACAACGTATAACGTATAACGTATAACGTACATCGTACAACGTGTAACGTATAACATATAACGTACAACATATAACATACAACGTATAACGTATAACGTATATCGTATAACGTATAACGTATAACGTATAACGTATAACGTACAGCGTATAACGTATAACATACAACGTATAACGTACAACGTATAACGTATAACGTACAACGTATAACGTATAACGTATAACGTATAACGTATAACGTATAACGTATAACGTATAACGTATAACGTATAACGTATAACGTACATCGTACAACGTGTAACGTATAACATATAACGTACAACATATAACGTACAACGTATAACGTATAACGTACAACGTATAACGTACAACGTATAACGTATAACGTATTACGTACATCGTACAACGTGTAACGTATAACATATAACGTACAACATATAACATACAACGTATAACGTATAACGTATATCGTATAACGTATAACGTATAACGTATAACGTATAACGTATAACGTACAGCTTATAACGTATAACATACAACGTATAACGTACAACGTATAACGTATAACGTACAACGTATAACGTATAACGTATAACGTATAACGTATAACGTATAACGTATAACGTATAACGTATAACGTACATCGTACAACGTGTAACGTATAACATATAACGTACAACATATAACGTACAACGTATAACGTATAACGTACAACGTATAACGTACAACGTACAACGTGTAACGTATAACGTATAACGTATAACGTACAGCGTATAACATACATCGTATATCGTACAGCGTATAACGTACAACGTATAAGGTATAACGTATAACGTATAACGTATAACGTATAACGTATAACGTATAACGTATAACGTATAACGTACAACGTATAATGTACAACGTATAACGTACAACGTACAACGTGTAACGTGTAACGTATAACGTATAACTTATAACGTACAGCGTATAACGTACAGCGTATAACGTATAACGTATAACGTACAACGTACAACGTGTAACGTATAACGTATAACGTATAACGTAGAACGTATAACGTACAGCGTATAACGTACAGCGTATAACGTATAACGTATAACGTATAACGTACAGCGTATAACGTATAACGTACAACGTATAATGTACAACGTATAACGTACAACGTACAACGTGTAACGTATAACGTATAACGTACAGCGTATAACGTATAACGTACAACGTATAATGTACAACGTATAACGTACAACGTACAACGTGTAACGTATAACGTATAACGTATAACTTATAACGTACAGCGTATAACGTATAACGTATAACGTATAACGTACAACGTAGAACGTACAGCGTATAACGTACAGCGTATAACGTACAGCGTATAACGTATAACGTATAACGTATAACGTATAACGTATAACGTATAACGTATAACGTATAACGTATAACGTATAACGTATAACGTATAACGTATAACGTATAACGTATAACGTACAGCGTATAACGTACAGCGTATAACGTATAAGGTATAACGTACAGCGTATAACGTACAACGTATAACGTATAACGTATAACGTACAGCGTATAACGTACAGCGTATAACGTATAACGTATAACATACAACGTATAACGTATAACGTATAACGTACAGCGTATAACGTACAGCGTATAACGTATAACGTATAACATATAACGTATAACGTATAACGTATAACGTATAACGCATAACGTACAGCGTATAACGTATAACATACAACGTATAACGTACAACGTATAACGTACAACGTATAACGTACAACGTATAACGTACAACGTACAACGTGTAACGTATAACATATAACGTATAACGTACAGCGTATAACGTACAGCGTATAACGTACAGCCTATAACGTATAACGTATTACGTATAACGTATAACGAATATCGTATAACGTATAACGTATAACGTATAACGTATAACGTATAACGTATAACGTATAACGTACAACGTATAACGTATACCGTATACCGTATAACGTATAACGTATAACGTATAACGTATAACGTATAACGTATAACGTATAACGTATAACGTATAACGTATAACGTATAACGTATAACGTATAACGTATAACGTATAACGTATAACGTATAACGTATAACGTACATCGTACAACGTGTAACGTATAACATATAACGTACAACATATAACGTACAACGTATAACGTATAACGTATAACGTATAACGTATAACGTATAACGTATAACGTATAACGTATAACGTATAACGTACAGCGTATAACGTATAACATACAACGTATAACGTACAACGTATAACGTATAACGTATAACGTACATCGTACAACGTGTAACGTATAACATATAACGTACAACATATAACATACAACGTATAACGTATAACGTATATCGTATAACGTATAACGTATAACGTATAACGTATAACGTACAGCGTATAACGTATAACATACAACGTATAACGTACAACGTATAACGTATAACGTACAACGTATAACGTATAACGTATAACGTATAACGTATAACGTATAACGTATAACGTATAACGTATAACGTATAACGTATAACGTATAACGTACATCGTACAACGTGTAACGTATAACATATAACGTACAACGTGTAACGTATAACATATAACGTACAACATATAACGTACAACGTATAACGTATAACGTACAACGTATAACGTACAACGTACAACGTGTAACGTATAACGTATAACGTATAACGTACAGCGTATAACATACATCGTATATCGTACAGCGTATAACGTACAACGTATAAGGTATAACGTATAACGTATAACGTATAACGTATAACGTATAACGTATAACGTATAACGTATAACGTACAACGTATAATGTACAACGTATAACGTACAACGTACAACGTGTAACGTGTAACGTATAACGTATAACTTATAACGTACAGCGTATAACGTACAGCGTATAACGTATAACGTATAACGTACAACGTACAACGTGTAACGTATAACGTATAACGTATAACGTAGAACGTATAACGTACAGCGTATAACGTACAGCGTATAACGTATAACGTATAACGTATAACGTACAGCGTATAACGTATAACGTACAACGTATAATGTACAACGTATAACGTACAACGTACAACGTGTAACGTATAACGTATAACGTACAGCGTATAACGTATAACGTACAACGTATAATGTACAACGTATAACGTACAACGTACAACGTGTAACGTATAACGTATAACGTATAACTTATAACGTACAGCGTATAACGTATAACGTATAACGTATAACGTACAACGTAGAACGTACAGCGTATAACGTACAGCGTATAACGTACAGCGTATAACGTATAACGTATAACGTATAACGTATAACGTATAACGTATAACGTATAACGTATAACGTATAACGTATAACGTATAACGTATAACGTATAACGTATAACGTATAACGTATAACGTATAACGTATAACGTATAACGTACAGCGTATAACGTACAGCGTATAACGTATAAGGTATAACGTACAGCGTATAACGTACAACGTATAACGTATAACGTATAACGTACAGCGTATAACGTACAGCGTATAACGTATAACGTATAACATATAACGTATAACGTATAACGTATAACGTATAACGCATAACGTACAGCGTATAACGTATAACATACAACGTATAACGTACAACGTATAACGTACAACGTATAACGTACAACGTATAACGTACAACGTACAACGTGTAACGTATAACATATAACGTATAACGTACAGCGTATAACGTACAGCGTATAACGTACAGCCTATAACGTATAACGTATAACGTATAACGTATAACGAATATCGTATAACGTATAACGTATAACGTATAACGTATAACGTATAACGTATAACGTATAACGTATAACGTATAACGTATAACGTACAACGTATAACGTATACCGTATACCGTATAACGTATAACGTATAACGTATAACGTATAACGTATAACGTATAACGTATAACGTATAACGTATAACGTATAACGTATAACGTATAACGTATAACGTATAACGTACATCGTACAACGTGTAACGTATAACATATAACGTACAACATATAACGTACAACGTATAACGTATAACGTATAACGTATAACGTATAACGTATAACGTATAACGTATAACGTATAACGTACAGCGTATAACGTATAACATACAACGTATAACGTACAACGTATAACGTATAACGTATAACGTACATCGTACAACGTGTAACGTATAACATATAACGTACAACATATAACATACAACGTATAACGTATAACGTATATCGTATAACGTATAACGTATAACGTATAACGTATAACGTACAGCGTATAACGTATAACATACAACGTATAACGTACAACGTATAACGTATAACGTATAACGTATAACGTATAACGTATAACGTATAACGTACAGCGTATAACGTACAGCCTATAACGTATAACGTATAACGTATAACGTATAACGAATATCGTATAACGTATAACGTATAACGTATAACGTATAACGTATAACGTATAACGTATAACGTACAACGTATAACGTATACCGTATACCGTATAACGTATAACGTATAAGGTATAACGTATAACGTATAACGTATAACGTATAACGTATAACGTATAACGTATAACGTATAACGTATAACGTATAACGTATAACGTATAACGTATAACGTATAACGTTTAACGTACAGCGTATAACGTATAACGTACAACGTATAATGTACAACGTATAACGTACAACGTATAACGTATATCGTATAACGTATAACGTATAACGTATAACGTATAACGTATAACGTATAACGTATAACATATAACGTATAACGTATAACGTACAGCGTATAACGTATAACGTACAACGTACAACGTGTATCGTATAACGTATAACGTATAACGTACAGCGTATAACGTACAGCGTATAACGTACAGCGTATAACGTACAACGTATAACGTATAACGTATAACGTATAACGTAAAACGTATAACGTATAACGTATAACGTATAACGTATAACGTATAACGTATAACGTACAACGTATAATGTACAACGTATAACGTACAACGTATAACGTACAACGTACAACGTGTAACGTATAACGTATAACGTATAACTTATAACATACAGCGTATAGCGTACAGCGTATAACGTACAGCGTATAACGTATAACGTATAACGTGTAACGTATAACGTATAACGTACAGCGTATAACGTACAGCGTATAACGTATAAGGTATAACGTACAGCGTATAACGTACAACGTATAACGTATAACGTATAACGTACAGCGTATAACGTACAGCGTATAACGTATAACGTATAACATATAACGTATAACGTATAACGTATAACGTATAACGCATAACGTACAGCGTATAACATATAACATACAACGTATAACGTACAACGTATAACGTACAACGTATAACGTACAACGTATAACGTACAACGTACAACGTGTAACGTATAACATATAACGTATAACGTACAGCGTATAACGTACAGCGTATAACGTACAGCCTATAACGTATAACGTATAACGTATAACGTATAACGAATATCGTATAACGTATAACGTATAACGTATAACGTATAACGTACAACGTATAACGTATACCGTATACCGTATAACGTATAACGTATAACGTATAACGTATAACGTATAACGTATAACGTATAACGTATAACGTATAACGTATAACGTATAACGTATAACGTATAACGTATAACGTATAACGTATAACGTATAACGTACATCGTACAACGTGTAACGTATAACATATAACGTACAACATATAACGTACAACGTATAACGTATAACGTATAACGTATAACGTATAACGTATAACGTATAACGTATAACGTATAACGTACAGCGTATAACGTATAACATACAACGTATAACGTACAACGTATAACGTATAACGTATAACGTACATCGTACAACGTGTAACGTATAACATATAACGTACAACATATAACATACAACGTATAACGTATTACGTATATCGTATAACGTATAACGTATAACGTATAACGTATAACGTACAGCGTATAACGTATAACATACAACGTATAACGTACAACGTATAACGTATAACGTACAACGTATAACGTATAACGTATAACGTATAACGTATAACGTATAACGTATAACGTATAACGTATAGCGTATAACGTATAACGTATAACGTATAACGTATAACGTATAACGTATAACGTACATCGTACAACGTGTAACGTATAACATATAACGTACAACATATAACGTACAACGTATAACGTATATCGTATAACGTATAACGTATAACGTATAACGTATAACGTATAACGTATAACGTATAACATATAACGTATAACGTATAACGTACAGCGTATAACGTATAACGTACAACGTACAACGTGTATCGTATAACGTATAACGTATAACGTACAGCGTATAACGTACAGCGTATAACGTACAGCGTATAACGTACAACGTATAACGTATAACGTATAACGTATAACGTAAAACGTATAACGTATAACGTATAACGTATAACGTATAACGTATAACGTATAACGTACAACGTATAATGTACAACGTATAACGTACAACGTATAACGTACAACGTACAACGTGTAACGTATAACGTATAACGTATAACTTATAACATACAGCGTATAGCGTACAGCGTATAACGTACAGCGTATAACGTATAACGTATAACGTGTAACGTATAACGTATAACGTACAGCGTATAACGTACAGCGTATAACGTATAAGGTATAACGTACAGCGTATAACGTACAACGTATAACGTATAACGTATAACGTACAGCGTATAACGTACAGCGTATAACGTATAACGTATAACATATAACGTATAACGTATAACGTATAACGTATAACGCATAACGTACAGCGTATAACATATAACATACAACGTATAACGTACAACGTATAACGTACAACGTATAACGTACAACGTATAACGTACAACGTACAACGTGTAACGTATAACATATAACGTATAACGTACAGCGTATAACGTACAGCGTATAACGTACAGCCTATAACGTATAACGTATAACGTATAACGTATAACGAATATCGTATAACGTATAACGTATAACGTATAACGTATAACGTACAACGTATAACGTATACCGTATACCGTATAACGTATAACGTATAACGTATAACGTATAACGTATAACGTATAACGTATAACGTATAACGTATAACGTATAACGTATAACGTATAACGTATAACGTATAACGTATAACGTATAACGTATAACGTACATCGTACAACGTGTAACGTATAACATATAACGTACAACATATAACGTACAACGTATAACGTATAACGTATAACGTATAACGTATAACGTATAACGTATAACGTATAACGTATAACGTACAGCGTATAACGTATAACATACAACGTATAACGTACAACGTATAACGTATAACGTATAACGTACATCGTACAACGTGTAACGTATAACATATAACGTACAACATATAACATACAACGTATAACGTATTACGTATATCGTATAACGTATAACGTATAACGTATAACGTATAACGTACAGCGTATAACGTATAACATACAACGTATAACGTACAACGTATAACGTATAACGTACAACGTATAACGTATAACGTATAACGTATAACGTATAACGTATAACGTATAACGTATAACGTATAGCGTATAACGTATAACGTATAACGTATAACGTATAACGTATAACGTATAACGTACATCGTACAACGTGTAACGTATAACATATAACGTACAACATATAACGTACAACGTATAACGTATAACGTATAACGTATAACGTATAACGTATAACGTATAACGTACAGCGTATAACGTATAACATACAACGTATAACGTACAACGTATAACGTATAACGTATAACGTACATCGTACAACGTGTAACGTATAACATATAACGTACAACATATAACATACAACGTATAACGTATGACGTATATCGTATAACGTATAACGTATAACGTATAACGTATAACGTATAACGTACAGCGTATAACGTATAACATACAACGTATAACGTACAACGTATAACGTATAACGTACAACGTATAACGTATAACGTATAACGTATAACGTACAACGTATAACGTATAACGTATAACGTACATCGTACAACGTGTAACGTATAACGTATAAGGTATAACGTATAACGTATAACGTATAACGTATAACGTATAACGTATAACGTATAACGTATAACGTATAACGTATAACGTATAACGTATAACGTATAACGTATAACGTATAACGTATAACGTATAACGTATAACGTATAACGTATAACGTATAACGTATAACGTATAACGTATAACGTATAACGTATAACGTATAACGTATAACGTATAACGTATAACGTATAACGTATAACGTATAACGTATAACGTATAACGTATAACGTATAACGTATAACGTATAACGTATAACGTATAACGTATAACGTATAACGTATAACGTATAACGTATAACGTATAACGTATAACGTATAACGTATAACGTATAACGTATAACGTATAACGTATAACGTATAACGTATAACGTATAACGTATAACGTATAACTTATAACGTATAACGTATAACGTATAACGTATAACGTATAACGTATAACGTATAACGTATAACGTATAACGTATAACGTATAACGTATAACGTATAACATATAACGTATAACGTATAACGTATAACGTATAACGTATAACGTATAACGTATAACGTATAACGTATAACGTATAACGTATAACGTATAACGTATAACGTATAACGTATAACGTATAACGTATAACGTATAACGTATAACGTATAACGTATAACGTATAACGTATAACGTATAACGTATAACGTATAACGTATAACGTTTAACGTACAGCGTATAACGTATAACGTACAACGTATAATGTACAACGTATAACGTACAACGTATAACGTATATCGTATAACGTATAACGTATAACGTATAACGTATAACGTATAACGTATAACATATAACGTATAACGTATAACGTACAGCGTATAACGTATAACGTACAACGTATAACGTACAACGTACAACGTGTAACGTACAGCGTATAACGTATAACGTACAACGTATAATGTACAACGTATAACGTACAACGTACAACGTGTAACGTATAACGTATAACGTATAACGTATAACTTATAACGTACAGCGTATAACGTACAGCGTATAACGTATAACGTATAACGTATAACGTACAACGTACAACGTGTAACGTATAACGTATAACGTATAACGTACAGCGTATAACGTACAGCGTATAACGTACAGCGTATAACGTACAACGTATAACGTATAACGTATAACGTATAACGTATAACGTATAACGTATAACGTATAACGTATAACGTATAACGTATAACGTACAACGTATAATGTACAACGTATAACGTACAACGTATAACGTACAACGTACAACGTGTAACGTATAACGTATAACGTATAACTTATAACATACAGCGTATAGCGTACAGCGTATAACGTACACCGTATAACGTATAACGTGTAACGTATAACGTATAACGTACAGCGTATAACGTACAGCGTATAACGTATAAGGTATAACGTACAGCGTATAACGTACAACGTATAACGTATAACGTATAACGTACAGCGTATAACGTACAGCGTATAACGTATAACGTATAACATATAACGTATAACGTATAACGTATAACGTATAACGCATAACGTACAGCGTATAACATATAACATACAACGTATAACGTACAACGTATAACGTACAACGTATAACGTACAACGTATAACGTACAACGTACAACGTGTAACGTATAACATATAACGTATAACGTACAGCGTATAACGTACAGCGTATAACGTACAGCCTATAACGTATAACGTATAACGTATAACGTATAACGAATATCGTATAACGTATAACGTATAACGTATAACGTATAACGTATAACGTATAACGTATAACGTATAACGTATAACGTATAACGTATAACGTATAACGTATAACGTATAACGTATAACGTATAACGTATAACGTATAACGTATAACGTATAACGTATAACGTATAACGTATAACGTATAACGTATAACGTATAACGTATAACGTATAACGTATAACGTATAACGTATAACGTATAACGTATAACGTATAACGTATAACGTATAACGTATAACGTATAACGTATAACGTATAACGTATAACGTATAACGTATAACGTATAACGTATAAAGTATAACGTATAACGTATAACGTATAACGTATAACGTATAACGTATAACGTATATAGTATAACGTATAACGTATAACGTATAACGTATAACGTATAACGTATAACGTATAACGTATAACGTATAACGTATAACGTATAACGTATAACGTATAACGTATAACGTATAACGTATAACGTATAACGTATAACGTATAACGTATAACGTATAACGTATAACGTATAACGTATAACGTATAACGTATAACGTATAACGTATAACGTATAACGTATAACGTATAACGTATAACGTATAACGTATAACGTATAACGTATAACGTATAACGTATAACGTATAACGTATAACGTATAACGTATAACGTATAACGTATAACGTATAACGTATAACGTATAACGTATAACGTATAACGTATAAAGTATAACGTATAACGTATAACGTATAACGTATAACGTATAACGTATAACGTATAACGTATAACGTATAACGTATAACGTATAACGTATAACGTATAACGTATAACGTATAACGTATAACGTATAACGTATAACGTTTAACGTACAGCGTATAACGTATAACGTACAACGTATAATGTACAACGTATAACGTACAACGTATAACGTATATCGTATAACGTATAACGTATAACGTATAACGTATAACGTACAGCGTATAACGTATAACGTACAACGTATAATGTACAACGTATAACGTACAACGTACAACGTGTAACGTATAACGTATAACGTATAACGTATAACTTATAACGTACAGCGTATAACGTACAGCGTATAACGTATAACGTATAACGTATAACGTACAACGTACAACGTGTAACGTATAACGTATAACGTATAACGTACAGCGTATAACGTACAGCGTATAACGTACAGCGTATAACGTACAACGTATAACGTATAACGTATAACGTATAACGTATAACGTATAACGTATAACGTATAACGTATAACGTATAACGTATAACGTACAACGTATAATGTACAACGTATAACGTACAACGTATAACGTACAACGTACAACGTGTAACGTATAACGTATAACGTATAACTTATAACATACAGCGTATAGCGTACAGCGTATAACGTACACCGTATAACGTATAACGTATAACGTGTAACGTATAACGTATAACGTACAGCGTATAACGTACAGCGTATAACGTATAAGGTATAACGTACAGCGTATAACGTACAACGTATAACGTATAACGTATAACGTACAGCGTATAACGTACAGCGTATAACGTATAACGTATAACATATAACGTATAACGTATAACGTATAACGTATAACGCATAACGTACAGCGTATAACATATAACATACAACGTATAACGTACAACGTATAACGTACAACGTATAACGTACAACGTATAACGTACAACGTACAACGTGTAACGTATAACATATAACGTATAACGTACAGCGTATAACGTACAGCGTATAACGTACAGCCTATAACGTATAACGTATAACGTATAACGTATAACGAATATCGTATAACGTATAACGTATAACGTATAACGTATAACGTATAACGTATAACGTATAACGTATAACGTATAACGTATAACGTATAACGTATAACGTATAACGTATAACGTATAACGTATAACGTATAACGTATAACGTATAACGTATAACGTATAACGTATAACGTATAACGTATAACGTATAACGTATAACGTATAACGTATAACGTATAACGTATAACGTATAACGTATAACGTATAACGTATAACGTATAACGTATAACGTATAAAGTATAACGTATAACGTATAACGTATAACGTATAACGTATAACGTATAACGTATATAGTATAACGTATAACGTATAACGTATAACGTATAACGTATAACGTATAACGTATAACGTATAACGTATAACGTATAACGTTTAACGTACAGCGTATAACGTATAACGTACAACGTATAATGTACAACGTATAACGTACAACGTATAACGTATATCGTATAACGTATAACGTATAACGTATAACGTATAACGTATAACATATAACGTATAACGTATAACGTACAGCGTATAACGTATAACGTACAACGTATAACGTACAACGTACAACGTGTAACGTACAGCGTATAACGTATAACGTACAACGTATAATGTACAACGTATAACGTACAACGTACAACGTGTAACGTATAACGTATAACGTATAACGTATAACTTATAACGTACAGCGTATAACGTACAGCGTATAACGTATAACGTATAACGTATAACGTACAACGTACAACGTGTAACGTATAACGTATAACGTATAACGTACAGCGTATAACGTACAGCGTATAACGTACAGCGTATAACGTACAACGTATAACGTATAACGTATAACGTATAACGTATAACGTATAACGTATAACGTATAACGTATAACGTATAACGTATAACGTATAACGTATAACGTACAACGTATAATGTACAACGTATAACGTACAACGTATAACGTACAACGTACAACGTGTAACGTATAACGTATAACGTATAACTTATAACATACAGCGTATAGCGTACAGCGTATAACGTACACCGTATAACGTATAACGTATAACGTGTAACGTATAACGTATAACGTACAGCGTATAACGTACAGCGTATAACGTATAAGGTATAACGTACAGCGTATAACGTACAACGTATAACGTATAACGTATAACGTACAGCGTATAACGTACAGCGTATAACGTATAACGTATAACATATAACGTATAACGTATAACGTATAACGTATAACGCATAACGTACAGCGTATAACATATAACATACAACGTATAACGTACAACGTATAACGTACAACGTATAACGTACAACGTATAACGTACAACGTACAACGTGTAACGTATAACATATAACGTATAACGTACAGCGTATAACGTACAGCGTATAACGTACAGCCTATAACGTATAACGTATAACGTATAACGTATAACGAATATCGTATAACGTATAACGTATAACGTATAACGTATAACGTATAACGTATAACGTATAACGTATAACGTATAACGTATAACGTATAACGTATAACGTATAACGTATAACGTATAACGTATAACGTATAACGTATAACGTATAACGTATAACGTATAACGTATAACGTATAACGTATAACGTATAACGTATAACGTATAACGTATAACGTATAACGTATAACGTATAACGTATAACGTATAACGTATAACGTATAACGTATAACGTATAACGTATAACGTATAACGTATAACGTATAACGTATAACGTATAACGTATAACGTATAACGTATAACGTATAACGTATAACGTATAACGTATAACGTATAACGTATAACGTATAACGTATAACGTATAACGTATAACGTATAACGTATAACGTATAACGTATAACGTATAACGTATAACGTATAACGTATAACGTATAACGTATAACGTATAACGTATAACGTATAACGTATAACGTATAACGTATAACGTATAACGTATAACGTATAACGTATAACGTATAACGTATAACGTATAACGTATAACGTATAACGTATAACGTATAACGTATAACGTATAACGTATAACGTATAACGTATAACGTATAACGTATAACGTATAACGTATAACGTTTAACGTACAGCGTATAACGTATAACGTACAACGTATAACGTACAACGTATAACGTACAACGTATAACGTATATCGTATAACGTATAACGTATAACGTATAACGTATAACGTATAACATATAACGTATAACGTATAACGTACAGCGTATAACGTATAACGTACAACGTATAACGTACATCGTACAACGTGTAACGTACAGCGTATAACGTATAACGTACAACGTATAATGTACAACGTATAACGTACAACGTACAACGTGTAACGTATAACGTATAACGTATAACGTATAACTTATAACGTACAGCGTATAACGTACAGCGTATAACGTATAACGTATAACGTATAACGTACAACGTACAACGTGTAACGTATAACGTATAACGTATAACGTACAGCGTATAACGTACAGCGTATAACGTACAGCGTATAACGTACAACGTATAACGTATAACGTATAACGTATAACGTATAACGTATAACGTATAACGTATAACGTATAACGTATAACGTATAACGTATAACGTATAACGTATAACGTACAACGTATAATGTACAACGTATAACGTACAACGTATAACGTACAACGTACAACGTGTAACGTATAACGTATAACGTATAACTTATAACATACAGCGTATAGCGTACAGCGTATAACGTACAGCGTATAACGTATAACGTATAACGTGTAACGTATAACGTATAACGTACAGCGTATGACGTACAGCGTATAACGTATAAGGTATAACGTACAGCGTATAACGTACAACGTATAACGTATAACGTATAACGTACAGCGTATAACGTACAGCGTATAACGTATAACGTATAACATATAACGTATAACGTATAACGTATAACGTATAACGCATAACGTACAGCGTATAACATATAACATACAACGTATAACGTACAACGTATAACGTACAACGTATAACGTACAACGTATAACGTACAACGTACAACGTGTAACGTATAACATATAACGTATAACGTACAGCGTATAACGTACAGCGTATAACGTACAGCCTATAACGTATAACGTATAACGTATAACGTATAACGAATATCGTATAACGTATAACGTACAACGTATAACGTACAACGTATAACGTACAACGTACAACGTGTAACGTATAACATATAACGTATAACGTACAGCGTATAACGTACAGCGTATAACGTACAGCCTATAACGTATAACGTATAACGTATAACGTATAACGAATATCGTATAACGTATAACGTACAGCGTATAACGTACAGCGTATAACGTATAAGGTATAACGTACAGCGTATAACGTACAACGTATAACGTATAACGTATAACGTACAGCGTATAACGTACAGCGTATAACGTATAACGTATAACATATAACGTATAACGTATAACGTATAACGTATAACGCATAACGTACAGCGTATAACGTATAACATACAACGTATAACGTACAACGTATAACGTACAACGTATAACGTACAACGTATAACGTATAACGTACAACGTACAACGTGTAACGTATAACGTATAACGTATAACGTACAGCGTATAACGTACAGCGTATAACGTACAGCGTATAACGTACAACGTATAACGTATAACGTATAACGTATAACGTATAACGTATAACGTATAACGTATAACGTATAACGTATAACGTATAACGTATAACGTATAACGTACAACGTATAATGTACAACGTATAACGTACAACGTATAACGTACAACGTACAACGTGTAACGTATAACGTATAACGTATAACGTATAACTTATAACATACAGCGTATAGCGTACAGCGTATAACGTACACCGTATAACGTATAACGTATAACGTGTAACGTATAACGTATAACGTACAGCGTATAACGTACAGCGTATAACGTATAAGGTATAACGTACAGCGTATAACGTACAACGTATAACGTATAACGTATAACGTACAGCGTATAACGTACAGCGTATAACGTATAACGTATAACATATAACGTATAACGTATAACGTATAACGTATAACGCATAACGTACAGCGTATAACATATAACATACAACGTATAACGTACAACGTATAACGTACAACGTATAACGTACAACGTATAACGTACAACGTACAACGTGTAACGTATAACATATAACGTATAACGTACAGCGTATAACGTACAGCGTATAACGTACAGCCTATAACGTATAACGTATAACGTATAACGTATAACGAATATCGTATAACGTATAACGTATAACGTATAACGTATAACGTATAACGTATAACGTATAACGTATAACGTATAACGTATAACGTATAACGTATAACGTATAACGTATAACGTATAACGTATAACGTATAACGTATAACGTACAACGTATAACGTACAACGTATAACGTACAACGTATAACGTATATCGTATAACGTATAACGTATAACGTATAACGTATAACGTATAACATATAACGTATAACGTATAACGTACAGCGTATAACGTATAACGTACAACGTATAACGTACAACGTACAACGTGTAACGTACAGCGTATAACGTATAACGTACAACGTATAATGTACAACGTATAACGTACAACGTACAACGTGTAACGTATAACGTATAACGTATAACGTATAACTTATAACGTACAGCGTATAACGTACAGCGTATAACGTATAACGTATAACGTATAACGTACAACGTACAACGTGTAACGTATAACGTATAACGTATAACGTACAGCGTATAACGTACAGCGTATAACGTACAGCGTATAACGTACAACGTATAACGTATAACGTATAACGTATAACGTATAACGTATAACGTATAACGTATAACGTATAACGTATAACGTATAACGTATAACGTATAACGTACAACGTATAATGTACAACGTATAACGTACAACGTATAACGTACAACGTACAACGTGTAACGTATAACGTATAACGTATAACTTATAACATACAGCGTATAGCGTACAGCGTATAACGTATACCGTATAACGTATAACGTATAACGTGTAACGTATAACGTATAACGTACAGCGTATAACGTACAGCGTATAACGTATAAGGTATAACGTACAGCGTATAACGTACAACGTATAACGTATAACGTATAACGTACAGCGTATAACGTACAGCGTATAACGTATAACGTATAACATATAACGTATAACGTATAACGTATAACGTATAACGCATAACGTACAGCGTATAACATATAACATACAACGTATAACGTACAACGTATAACGTACAACGTATAACGTACAACGTATAACGTACAACGTACAACGTGTAACGTATAACATATAACGTATAACGTACAGCGTATAACGTACAGCGTATAACGTACAGCCTATAACGTATAACGTATAACGTATAACGTATAACGAATATCGTATAACGTATAACGTATAACGTATAACGTATAACGTATAACGTATAACGTATAACGTATAACGTATAACGTATAACGTATAACGTATAACGTATAACGTATAACGTATAACGTATAACGTATAACGTATAACGTATAACGTATAACGTATAACGTATAACGTATAACGTATAACGTATAACGTATAACGTATAACGTATAACGTATAACGTATAACGTATAACGTATAACGTATAACGTATAACGTATAACGTATAACGTATAACGTATAACGTATAACGTATAACGTATAACGTATAACGTATAACGTATAACGTATAACGTATAACGTATAACGTATAACGTATAACGTATAACGTATAACGTATAACGTATAACGTATAACGTATAACGTATAACGTATAACGTATAACGTATAACGTATAACGTATAACGTATAACGTATAACGTATAACGTATAACGTATAACGTATAACGTATAACGTATAACGTATAACGTATAACGTATAACGTATAACGTATAACGTATAACGTATAACGTATAACGTATAACGTATAACGTATAACGTATAACGTATAACGTATAACGTATAACGTATAACGTATAACGTATAACGTATAACGTATAACGTATAACGTATAACGTATAACGTATAACGTATAACGTATAACGTATAACGTATAACGTTTAACGTACAGCGTATAACGTATAACGTACAACGTATAACGTACAACGTACAACGTATAACGTACAACGTATAACGTATATCGTATAACGTATAACGTATAACGTATAACGTATAACGTATAACATATAACGTATAACGTATAACGTACAGCGTATAACGTATAACGTACAACGTATAACGTACAACGTACAACGTGTAACGTACAGCGTATAACGTATAACGTACAACGTATAATGTACAACGTATAACGTACAACGTACAACGTGTAACGTATAACGTATAACGTATAACGTATAACTTATAACGTACAGCGTATAACGTACAGCGTATAACGTATAACGTATAACGTATAACGTACAACGTACAACGTGTAACGTATAACGTATAACGTATAACGTACAGCGTATAACGTACAGCGTATAACGTACAGCGTATAACGTACAACGTATAACGTATAACGTATAACGTATAACGTATAACGTATAACGTATAACGTATAACGTATAACGTATAACGTATAACGTACAACGTATAATGTACAACGTATAACGTACAACGTATAACGTACAACGTACAACGTGTAACGTATAACGTATAACGTATAACTTATAACATACAGCGTATAGCGTACAGCGTATAACGTACAGCGTATAACGTATAACGTATAACGTGTAACGTATAACGTATAACGTACAGCGTATGACGTACAGCGTATAACGTATAAGGTATAACGTACAGCGTATAACGTACAACGTATAACGTATAACGTATAACGTACAGCGTATAACGTACAGCGTATAACGTATAACGTATAACATATAACGTATAACGTATAACGTATAACGTATAACGCATAACGTACAGCGTATAACATATAACATACAACGTATAACGTACAACGTATAACGTACAACGTATAACGTACAACGTATAACGTACAACGTACAACGTGTAACGTATAACATATAACGTATAACGTACAGCGTATAACGTACAGCGTATAACGTACAGCCTATAACGTATAACGTATAACGTATAACGTATAACGAATATCGTATAACGTATAACGTACAACGTATAACGTACAACGTATAACGTACAACGTACAACGTGTAACGTATAACATATAACGTATAACGTACAGCGTATAACGTACAGCGTATAACGTACAGCCTATAACGTATAACGTATAACGTATAACGTATAACGAATATCGTATAACGTATAACGTACAGCGTATAACGTACAGCGTATAACGTATAAGGTATAACGTACAGCGTATAACGTACAACGTATAACGTATAACGTATAACGTACAGCGTATAACGTACAGCGTATAACGTATAACGTATAACATATAACGTATAACGTATAACGTATAACGTATAACGCATAACGTACAGCGTATAACATATAACATACAACGTATAACGTACAACGTATAACGTACAACGTATAACGTACAACGTATAACGTATAACGTACAACGTACAACGTGTAACGTATAACGTATAACGTATAACGTACAGCGTATAACGTACAGCGTATAACGTACAGCGTATAACGTACAACGTATAACGTATAACGTATAACGTATAACGTATAACGTATAACGTATAACGTATAACGTATAACGTATAACGTATAACGTATAACGTATAACGTATAACGTACAACGTATAATGTACAACGTATAACGTACAACGTATAACGTACAACGTACAACGTGTAACGTATAACGTATAACGTATAACTTATAACATACAGCGTATAGCGTACAGCGTATAACGTACACCGTATAACGTATAACGTATAACGTGTAACGTATAACGTATAACGTACAGCGTATAACGTACAGCGTATAACGTATAAGGTATAACGTACAGCGTATAACGTACAACGTATAACGTATAACGTATAACGTACAGCGTATAACGTACAGCGTATAACGTATAACGTATAACATATAACGTATAACGTATAACGTATAACGTATAACGCATAACGTACAGCGTATAACATATAACATACAACGTATAACGTACAACGTATAACGTACAACGTATAACGTACAACGTATAACGTACAACGTACAACGTGTAACGTATAACAAATAACGTATAACGTACAGCGTATAACGTACAGCGTATAACGTACAGCCTATAACGTATAACGTATAACGTATAACGTATAACGAATATCGTATAACGTATAACGTATAACGTATAACGTATAACGTATAACGTATAACGTATAACGTATAACGTATAACGTATAACGTATAACGTATAACGTATAACGTATAACGTATAACGTATAACGTACAACGTATAACGTACAACGTATAACGTACAACGTATAACGTATATCGTATAACGTATAACGTATAACGTATAACGTATAACGTATAACATATAACGTATAACGTATAACGTACAGCGTATAACGTATAACGTACAACGTATAACGTACAACGTACAACGTGTAACGTACAGCGTATAACGTATAACGTACAACGTATAATGTACAACGTATAACGTACAACGTACAACGTGTAACGTATAACGTATAACGTATAACGTATAACTTATAACGTACAGCGTATAACGTACAGCGTATAACGTATAACGTATAACGTATAACGTACAACGTACAACGTGTAACGTATAACGTATAACGTATAACGTACAGCGTATAACGTACAGCGTATAACGTACAGCGTATAACGTACAACGTATAACGTATAACGTATAACGTATAACGTATAACGTATAACGTATAACGTATAACGTATAACGTATAACGTATAACGTACAACGTATAATGTACAACGTATAACGTACAACGTATAACGTACAACGTACAACGTGTAACGTATAACGTATAACGTATAACTTATAACATACAGCGTATAGCGTACAGCGTATAACGTACAGCGTATAACGTATAACGTATAACGTGTAACGTATAACGTATAACGTACAGCGTATGACGTACAGCGTATAACGTATAAGGTATAACGTACAGCGTATAACGTACAACGTATAACGTATAACGTATAACGTACAGCGTATAACGTACAGCGTATAACGTATAACGTATAACATATAACGTATAACGTATAACGTATAACGTATAACGCATAACGTACAGCGTATAACATATAACATACAACGTATAACGTACAACGTATAACGTACAACGTATAACGTACAACGTATAACGTACAACGTACAACGTGTAACGTATAACATATAACGTATAACGTACAGCGTATAACGTACAGCGTATAACGTACAGCCTATAACGTATAACGTATAACGTATAACGTATAACGAATATCGTATAACGTATAACGTACAACGTATAACGTACAACGTATAACGTACAACGTACAACGTGTAACGTATAACATATAACGTATAACGTACAGCGTATAACGTACAGCGTATAACGTACAGCCTATAACGTATAACGTATAACGTATAACGTATAACGAATATCGTATAACGTATAACGTACAGCGTATAACGTACAGCGTATAACGTATAAGGTATAACGTACAGCGTATAACGTACAACGTATAACGTATAACGTATAACGTACAGCGTATAACGTACAGCGTATAACGTATAACGTATAACATATAACGTATAACGTATAACGTATAACGTATAACGCATAACGTACAGCGTATAACATATAACATACAACGTATAACGTACAACGTATAACGTACAACGTATAACGTACAACGTATAACGTACAACGTACAACGTGTAACGTATAACATATAACGTATAACGTACAGCGTATAACGTACAGCGTATAACGTACAGCCTATAACGTATAACGTATAACGTATAACGTATAACGAATATCGTATAACGTATAACGTATAACGTATAACGTATAACGTACAACGTATAACGTATACCGTATACCGTATAACGTATAACGTATAACGTATAACGTATAACGTATAACGTATAACGTATAACGTATAACGTATAACGTATAACGTATAACGTATAACGTATAACGTATAACGTATAACGTATAACGTATAACGTATAACGTATAACGTATAACGTATAACGTATAACGTATAACGTATAACGTTTAACGTACAGCGTATAACGTATAACGTACAACGTATAACGTACAACGTATAACGTATAACGTATAACGTACATCGTACAACGTGTAACGTATAACATATAACGTACAACATATAACATACAACGTATAACGTATAACGTATATCGTATAACGTATAACGTATATCGTATAACGTATAACGTATAACGTATAACGTATAACGTACAACGTACAACGTGTAACGTATAACGTATAACGTATAACTTATAACATACAGCGTATAGCGTACAGCGTATAACGTACACCGTATAACGTATAACGTATAACGTGTAACGTATAACGTATAACGTACAGCGTATAACGTACAGCGTATAACGTATAACGTATAACGTATAACGTATAACGTATAACGTATAACGTATAACGTACATCGTACAACGTGTAACGTATAACGTATAACGTATAACGTATAACGTATAACGTATAACGTATAACGTATAACGTATAACGTATAACGTATAACGTATAACGTATAACGTATAACGTATAACGTATAACGTATAACGTATAACGTATAACGTATAACGTATAACGTATAACGTATAACGTATAACGTATAACGTATAACGTATAACGTATAACGTATAACGTATAACGTATAACGTATAACGTATAACGTATAACGTATAACGTATAACGTATAACGTACAGCGTATAACGTACAGCGTATAACGTATAACGTATAACATATAACGTATAACGTATAACGTATAACGTATAACGCATAACGTACAGCGTATAACATATAACATACAACGTATAACGTACAACGTATAACGTACAACGTATAACGTACAACGTATAACGTACAACGTACAACGTGTAACGTATAACATATAACGTATAACGTACAGCGTATAACGTACAGCGTATAACGTACAGCCTATAACGTATAACGTATAACGTATAACGTATAACGAATATCGTATAACGTATAACGTATAACGTATAACGTATAACGTACAACGTATAACGTATACCGTATACCGTATAACGTATAACGTATAACGTATAACGTATAACGTATAACGTATAACGTATAACGTATAACGTATAACGTATAACGTATAACGTATAACGTATAACGTATAACGTATAACGTATAACGTATAACGTATAACGTATAACGTATAACGTATAACGTATAACGTATAACGTATAACGTATAACGTATAACGTATAACGTATAACGTTTAACGTACAGCGTATAACGTATAACGTACAACGTATAACGTACAACGTATAACGTATAACGTATAACGTACATCGTACAACGTGTAACGTATAACATATAACGTACAACATATAACATACAACGTATAACGTATAACGTATATCGTATAACGTATAACGTATATCGTATAACGTATAACGTATAACGTATAACGTATAACGTACAACGTACAACGTGTAACGTATAACGTATAACGTATAACTTATAACATACAGCGTATAGCGTACAGCGTATAACGTACACCGTATAACGTATAACGTATAACGTGTAACGTATAACGTATAACGTACAGCGTATAACGTACAGCGTATAACGTATAACGTATAACGTATAACGTATAACGTATAACGTATAACGTATAACGTACATCGTACAACGTGTAACGTATAACGTATAACGTATAACGTATAACGTATAACGTATAACGTATAACGTATAACGTATAACGTATAACGTATAACGTATAACGTATAACGTATAACGTATAACGTATAACGTATAACGTATAACGTATAACGTATAACGTATAACGTATAACGTATAACGTATAACGTATAACGTATAACGTATAACGTATAACGTATAACGTATAACGTATAACGTATAACGTATAACGTATAACGTATAACGTATAACGTATAACGTATAACGTATAACGTATAACGTATAACGTATAACGTATAACGTATAACGTATAACGTATAACGTATAACGTATAACGTATAACGTATAACGTATAACGTATAACGTATAACGTATAACGTATAACGTATAACGTATAACGTATAACGTATAACGTATAACGTATAACGTATAACGTATAACGTATAACGTATAACGTATAACGTATAACGTATAACGTATAACGTATAACGTATAACGTATAACGTATAACGTATAACGTATAACGTATAACGTATAACGTATAACGTATAACGTATAACGTATAACGTATAACGTATAACGTATAACGTATAACGTATAACGTATAACGTATAACGTATAACGTATAACGTATAACGTATAACGTATAACGTATAACGTATAACGTATAACGTATAACGTATAACGTATAACGTATAACGTATAACGTATAACGTATAACGTATAACGTATAACGTATAACGTATAACGTATAACGTATAACGTATAACGTATAACGTATAACGTATAACGTATAACGTATAACGTATAACGTATAACGTATAACGTATAACGTATAACGTATAACGTATAACGTATAACGTATAACGTATAACGTATAACGTATAACGTTTAACGTACAGCGTATAACGTATAACGTACAACGTATAATGTACAACGTATAACGTACAACGTATAACGTATATCGTATAACGTATAACGTATAACGTATAACGTATAACGTATAACATATAACGTATAACGTATAACGTACACCGTATAACGTATAACGTACAACGTATAACGTACATCGTACAACGTGTAACGTACAGCGTATAACGTATAACGTACAACGTATAATGTACAACGTATAACGTACAACGTACAACGTGTAACGTATAACGTATAACGTATAACGTATAACTTATAACGTACAGCGTATAACGTACAGCGTATAACGTATAACGTATAACGTATAACGTACAACGTACAACGTGTAACGTATAACGTATAACGTATAACGTACAGCGTATAACGTACAGCGTATAACGTACAGCGTATAACGTACAACGTATAACGTATAACGTATAACGTATAACGTATAACGTATAACGTATAACGTATAACGTATAACGTATAACGTATAACGTACAACGTATAATGTACAACGTATAACGTACAACGTATAACGTACAACGTACAACGTGTAACGTATAACGTATAACGTATAACTTATAACATACAGCGTATAGCGTACAGCGTATAACGTACAGCGTATAACGTATAACGTATAACGTGTAACGTATAACGTATAACGTACAGCGTATAACGTACAGCGTATAACGTATAAGGTATAACGTACAGCGTATAACGTACAACGTATAACGTATAACGTATAACGTACAGCGTATAACGTACAGCGTATAACGTATAACGTATAACATATAACGTATAACGTATAACGTATAACGTATAACGCATAACGTACAGCGTATAACATATAACATACAACGTATAACGTACAACGTATAACGTACAACGTATAACGTACAACGTATAACGTACAACGTACAACGTGTAACGTATAACATATAACGTATAACGTACAGCGTATAACGTACAGCGTATAACGTACAGCCTATAACGTATAACGTATAACGTATAACGTATAACGAATATCGTATAACGTATAACGTACAACGTATAACGTACAACGTATAACGTACAACGTACAACGTGTAACGTATAACATATAACGTATAACGTACAGCGTATAACGTACAGCGTATAACGTACAGCCTATAACGTATAACGTATAACGTATAACGTATAACGTATAACGTATAACGTATAACGTACAGCGTATAACGTACAGCGTATAACGTATAAGGTATAACGTACAGCGTATAACGTACAACGTATAACGTATAACGTATAACATACAGCGTATAACGTACAGCGTATAACGTATAACGTATAACATATAACGTATAACGTATAACGTATAACGTATAACGCATAACGTACAGCGTATAACATATAACATACAACGTATAACGTACAACGTATAACGTACAACGTATAACGTACAACGTGTAACGTACAACGTACAACGTGTAACGTATAACATATAACGTATAACGTACAGCGTATAACGTACAGCGTATAACGTACAGCCTATAACGTATAACGTATAACGTATAACGTATAACGAATATCGTATAACGTACAACGTATAATGTACAACGTATAACGTACAACGTACAACGTGTAACGTATAACGTATAACGTATAACGTATAACTTATAACGTACAGCGTATAACGTACAGCGTATAACGTATAACGTATAACGTATAACGTACAACGTACAACGTGTAACGTATAACGTATAACGTATAACGTACAGCGTATAACGTACAGCGTATAACGTACAGCGTATAACGTACAACGTATAACGTATAACGTATAACGTATAACGTATAACGTATAACGTATAACGTATAACGTATAACGTATAACGTATAACGTATAACGTATAACGTACAACGTATAATGTACAACGTATAACGTACAACGTATAACGTACAACGTACAACGTGTAACGTATAACGTATAACGTATAACTTATAACATACAGCGTATAGCGTACAGCGTATAACGTACACCGTATAACGTATAACGTATAACGTGTAACGTATAACGTATAACGTACAGCGTATAACGTACAGCGTATAACGTATAAGGTATAACGTACAGCGTATAACGTACAACGTATAACGTATAACGTATAACGTACAGCGTATAACGTACAGCGTATAACGTATAACGTATAACATATAACGTATAACGTATAACGTATAACGTATAACGCATAACGTACAGCGTATAACATATAACATACAACGTATAACGTACAACGTATAACGTACAACGTATAACGTACAACGTATAACGTACAACGTACAACGTGTAACGTATAACATATAACGTATAACGTACAGCGTATAACGTACAGCGTATAACGTACAGCCTATAACGTATAACGTATAACGTATAACGTATAACGAATATCGTATAACGTATAACGTATAACGTATAACGTATAACGTATAACGTATAACGTATAACGTATAACGTATAACGTATAACGTATAACGTATAACGTATAACGTATAACGTATAACGTATAACGTATAACGTATAACGTATAACGTATAACGTATAACGTATAACGTATAACGTATAACGTATAACGTATAACGTATAACGTATAACGTATAACGTATAACGTATAACGTATAACGTATAACGTATAACGTATAACGTATAACGTATAACGTATAACGTATAACGTATAACGTATAACGTATAACGTATAACGTATAACGTATAACGTATAACGTATAACGTATAACGTATAACGTATAACGTATAACGTATAACGTATAACGTATAACGTATAACGTATAACGTATAACGTATAACGTATAACGTATAACGTATAACGTATAACGTATAACGTATAACGTATAACGTATAACGTATAACGTATAACGTATAACGTATAACGTATAACGTATAACGTATAACGTATAACGTATAACGTATAACGTATAACGTATAACGTATAACGTATAACGTATAACGTATAACGTATAACGTATAACGTATAACGTATAACGTATAACGTATAACGTATAACGTTTAACGTACAGCGTATAACGTATAACGTACAACGTATAACGTACAACGTATAACGTACAACGTATAACGTATATCGTATAACGTATAACGTATAACGTATAACGTATAACGTATGACATATAACGTATAACGTATAACGTACAGCGTATAACGTATAACGTACAACGTATAACGTACAACGTACAACGTGTAACGTACAGCGTATAACGTATAACGTACAACGTATAATGTACAACGTATAACGTACAACGTACAACGTGTAACGTATAACGTATAACGTATAACGTATAACTTATAACGTACAGCGTATAACGTACAGCGTATAACGTATAACGTATAACGTATAACGTACAACGTACAACGTGTAACGTATAACGTATAACGTATAACGTACAGCGTATAACGTACAGCGTATAACGTACAGCGTATAACGTACAACGTATAACGTATAACGTATAACGTATAACGTATAACGTATAACGTATAACGTATAACGTATAACGTATAACGTATAACGTATAACGTATAACGTACAACGTATAATGTACAACGTATAACGTACAACGTATAACGTACAACGTACAACGTGTAACGTATAACGTATAACGTATAACTTATAACATACAGCGTATAGCGTACAGCGTATAACGTACAGCGTATAACGTATAACGTATAACGTGTAACGTATAACGTATAACGTACAGCGTATGACGTACAGCGTATAACGTATAAGGTATAACGTACAGCGTATAACGTACAACGTATAACGTATAACGTATAACGTACAGCGTATAACGTACAGCGTATAACGTATAACGTATAACATATAACGTATAACGTATAACGTATAACGTATAACGCATAACGTACAGCGTATAACATATAACATACAACGTATAACGTACAACGTATAACGTACAACGTATAACGTACAACGTATAACGTACAACGTACAACGTGTAACGTATAACATATAACGTATAACGTACAGCGTATAACGTACAGCGTATAACGTACAGCCTATAACGTATAACGTATAACGTATAACGTATAACGAATATCGTATAACGTATAACGTACAACGTATAACGTACAACGTATAACGTACAACGTACAACGTGTAACGTATAACATATAACGTATAACGTACAGCGTATAACGTACAGCGTATAACGTACAGCCTATAACGTATAACGTATAACGTATAACGTATAACGAATATCGTATAACGTATAACGTACAGCGTATAACGTACAGCGTATAACGTATAAGGTATAACGTACAGCGTATAACGTACAACGTATAACGTATAACGTATAACGTACAGCGTATAACGTACAGCGTATAACGTATAACGTATAACATATAACGTATAACGTATAACGTATAACGTATAACGCATAACGTACAGCGTATAACATATAACATACAACGTATAACGTACAACGTATAACGTACAACGTATAACGTACAACGTATAACGTATAACGTACAACGTATAACGTGTAACGTATAACGTATAACGTACAGCGTATAACGTACAGCGTATAACGTACAGCGTATAACGTACAACGTATAACGTATAACGTATAACGTATAACGTATAACGTATAACGTATAACGTATAACGTATAACGTATAACGTATAACGTATAACGTATAACGTACAACGTATAATGTACAACGTATAACGTACAACGTATAACGTACAACGTACAACGTGTAACGTATAACGTATAACGTATAACTTATAACATACAGCGTATAGCGTACAGCGTATAACGTACACCGTATAACGTATAACGTATAACGTGTAACGTATAACGTATAACGTACAGCGTATAACGTACAGCGTATAACGTATAAGGTATAACGTACAGCGTATAACGTACAACGTATAACGTATAACGTATAACGTACAGCGTATAACGTACAGCGTATAACGTATAACGTATAACATATAACGTATAACGTATAACGTATAACGTATAACGCATAACGTACAGCGTATAACATATAACATACAACGTATAACGTACAACGTATAACGTACAACGTATAACGTACAACGTATAACGTACAACGTACAACGTGTAACGTATAACATATAACGTATAACGTACAGCGTATAACGTACAGCGTATAACGTACAGCCTATAACGTATAACGTATAACGTATAACGTATAACGAATATCGTATAACGTATAACGTATAACGTATAACGTATAACGTATAACGTATAACGTATAACGTATAACGTATAACGTATAACGTATAACGTATAACGTATAACGTATAACGTATAACGTATAACGTATAACGTACAACGTATAACGTACAACGTATAACGTACAACGTATAACGTATATCGTATAACGTATAACGTATAACGTATAACGTATAACGTATAACATATAACGTATAACGTATAACGTACAGCGTATAACGTATAACGTACAACGTATAACGTACAACGTACAACGTGTAACGTACAGCGTATAACGTATAACGTACAACGTATAATGTACAACGTATAACGTACAACGTACAACGTGTAACGTATAACGTATAACGTATAACGTATAACTTATAACGTACAGCGTATAACGTACAGCGTATAACGTATAACGTATAACGTATAACGTACAACGTACAACGTGTAACGTATAACGTATAACGTATAACGTACAGCGTATAACGTACAGCGTATAACGTACAGCGTATAACGTACAACGTATAACGTATAACGTATAACGTATAACGTATAACGTATAACGTATAACGTATAACGTATAACGTATAACGTATAACGTATAACGTATAACGTACAACGTATAATGTACAACGTATAACGTACAACGTATAACGTACAACGTACAACGTGTAACGTATAACGTATAACGTATAACTTATAACATACAGCGTATAGCGTACAGCGTATAACGTACACCGTATAACGTATAACGTATAACGTGTAACGTATAACGTATAACGTACAGCGTATAACGTACAGCGTATAACGTATAAGGTATAACGTACATCGTATAACGTACAACGTATAACGTATAACGTATAACGTACAGCGTATAACGTACAGCGTATAACGTATAACGTATAACATATAACGTATAACGTATAACGTATAACGTATAACGCATAACGTACAGCGTATAACATATAACATACAACGTATAACGTACAACGTATAACGTACAACGTATAACGTACAACGTATAACGTACAACGTACAACGTGTAACGTATAACATATAACGTATAACGTACAGCGTATAACGTACAGCGTATAACGTACAGCCTATAACGTATAACGTATAACGTATAACGTATAACGAATTTCGTATAACGTATAACGTATAACGTATAACGTATAACGTATAACGTATAACGTATAACGTATAACGTATAACGTATAACGTATAACGTATAACGTATAACGTATAACGTATAACGTATAACGTATAACGTATAACGTATAACGTATAACGTATAACGTATAACGTATAACGTATAACGTATAACGTATAACGTATAACGTATAACGTATAACGTATAACGTATAACGTATAACGTATAACGTATAACGTATAACGTATAACGTATAACGTATAACGTATAACGTATAACGTATAACGTATAACGTATAACGTATAACGTATAACGTATAACGTATAACGTATAACGTATAACGTATAACGTATAACGTATAACGTATAACGTATAACGTATAACGTATAACGTATAACGTATAACGTATAACGTATAACGTATAACGTATAACGTATAACGTATAACGTATAACGTATAACGTATAACGTATAACGTATAACGTATAACGTATAACGTATAACGTATAACGTATAACGTATAACGTATAACGTATAACGTATAACGTATAACGTATAACGTATAACGTATAACGTATAACGTATAACGTATAACGTATAACGTATAACGTATAACGTATAACGTATAACGTATAACGTATAACGTATAACGTATAACGTATAACGTATAACGTATAACGTTTAACGTACAGCGTATAACGTATAACGTACAACGTATAACGTACAACGTACAACGTATAACGTACAACGTATAACGTATATCGTATAACGTATAACGTATAACGTATAACGTATAACGTATAACATATAACGTATAACGTATAACGTACAGCGTATAACGTATAACGTACAACGTATAACGTACAACGTACAACGTGTAACGTACAGCGTATAACGTATAACGTACAACGTATAATGTACAACGTATAACGTACAACGTACAACGTGTAACGTATAACGTATAACGTATAACGTATAACTTATAACGTACAGCGTATAACGTACAGCGTATAACGTATAACGTATAACGTATAACGTACAACGTACAACGTGTAACGTATAACGTATAACGTATAACGTACAGCGTATAACGTACAGCGTATAACGTACAGCGTATAACGTACAACGTATAACGTATAACGTATAACGTATAACGTATAACGTATAACGTATAACGTATAACGTATAACGTATAACGTATAACGTACAACGTATAATGTACAACGTATAACGTACAACGTATAACGTACAACGTACAACGTGTAACGTATAACGTATAACGTATAACTTATAACATACAGCGTATAGCGTACAGCGTATAACGTACAGCGTATAACGTATAACGTATAACGTGTAACGTATAACGTATAACGTACAGCGTATGACGTACAGCGTATAACGTATAAGGTATAACGTACAGCGTATAACGTACAACGTATAACGTATAACGTATAACGTACAGCGTATAACGTACAGCGTATAACGTATAACGTATAACATATAACGTATAACGTATAACGTATAACGTATAACGCATAACGTACAGCGTATAACATATAACATACAACGTATAACGTACAACGTATAACGTACAACGTATAACGTACAACGTATAACGTACAACGTACAACGTGTAACGTATAACATATAACGTATAACGTACAGCGTATAACGTACAGCGTATAACGTACAGCCTATAACGTATAACGTATAACGTATAACGTATAACGAATATCGTATAACGTATAACGTACAACGTATAACGTACAACGTATAACGTACAACGTACAACGTGTAACGTATAACATATAACGTATAACGTACAGCGTATAACGTACAGCGTATAACGTACAGCCTATAACGTATAACGTATAACGTATAACGTATAACGAATATCGTATAACGTATAACGTACAGCGTATAACGTACAGCGTATAACGTATAAGGTATAACGTACAGCGTATAACGTACAACGTATAACGTATAACGTATAACGTACAGCGTATAACGTACAGCGTATAACGTATAACGTATAACATATAACGTATAACGTATAACGTATAACGTATAACGCATAACGTACAGCGTATAACATATAACATACAACGTATAACGTACAACGTATAACGTACAACGTATAACGTACAACGTATAACGTATAACGTACAACGTACAACGTGTAACGTATAACGTATAACGTATAACGTACAGCGTATAACGTACAGCGTATAACGTACAGCGTATAACGTACAACGTATAACGTATAACGTATAACGTATAACGTATAACGTATAACGTATAACGTATAACGTATAACGTATAACGTATAACGTATAACGTATAACGTATAACGTACAACGTATAATGTACAACGTATAACGTACAACGTATAACGTACAACGTACAACGTGTAACGTATAACGTATAACGTATAACTTATAACATACAGCGTATAGCGTACAGCGTATAACGTACACCGTATAACGTATAACGTATAACGTGTAACGTATAACGTATAACGTGTAACGTATAACGTATAACGTACAGCGTATAACGTACAGCGTATAACGTATAAGGTATAACGTACAGCGTATAACGTACAACGTATAACGTATAACGTATAACGTACAGCGTATAACGTACAGCGTATAACGTATAACGTATAACATATAACGTATAACGTATAACGTATAACGTATAACGCATAACGTACAGCGTATAACATATAACATACAACGTATAACGTACAACGTATAACGTACAACGTATAACGTACAACGTATAACGTACAACGTACAACGTGTAACGTATAACATATAACGTATAACGTACAGCGTATAACGTACAGCGTATAACGTACAGCCTATAACGTATAACGTATAACGTATAACGTATAACGAATATCGTATAACGTATAACGTATAACGTATAACGTATAACGTATAACGTATAACGTATAACGTATAACGTATAACGTATAACGTATAACGTATAACGTATAACGTATAACGTATAACGTATAACGTACAACGTATAACGTACAACGTATAACGTACAACGTATAACGTATATCGTATAACGTATAACGTATAACGTATAACGTATAACGTACAACGTATAACGTATAACGTATAACGTACAGCGTATAACGTATAACGTACAACGTATAACGTACAACGTACAACGTGTAACGTACAGCGTATAACGTATAACGTACAACGTATAATGTACAACGTATAACGTACAACGTATAACGTGTAACGTATAACGTATAACGTATAACGTATAACTTATAACGTACAGCGTATAACGTACAGCGTATAACGTATAACGTATAACGTATAACGTACAACGTACAACGTGTAACGTATAACGTATAACGTATAACGTACAGCGTATAACGTACAGCGTATAACGTACAGCGTATAACGTACAACGTATAACGTATAACGTATAACGTATAACGTATAACGTATAACGTATAACGTATAACGTATAACGTATAACGTATAACGTACAACGTATAATGTACAACGTATAACGTACAACGTATAACGTACAACGTACAACGTTTAACGTATAACGTATAACGTATAACTTATAACATACAGCGTATAGCGTACAGCGTATAACGTACAGCGTATAACGTATAACGTATAACGTGTAACGTATAACGTATAACGTACAGCGTATGACGTACAGCGTATAACGTATAAGGTATAACGTACAGCGTATAACGTACAACGTATAACGTATAACGTATAACGTACAGCGTATAACGTACAGCGTATAACGTATAACGTATAACATATAACGTATAACGTATAACGTATAACGTATAACGCATAACGTACAGCGTATAACATATAACATACAACGTATAACGTACAACGTATAACGTACAACGTATAACGTACAACGTATAACGTACAACGTACAACGTGTAACGTATAACATATAACGTATAACGTACAGCGTATAACGTACAGCGTATAACGTACAGCCTATAACGTATAACGTATAACGTATAACGTATAACGAATATCGTATAACGTATAACGTACAACGTATAACGTACAACGTATAACGTACAACGTACAACGTGTAACGTATAACATATAACGTATAACGTACAGCGTATAACGTACAGCGTATAACGTACAGCCTATAACGTATAACGTATAACGTATAACGTATAACGAATATCGTATAACGTATAACGTACAGCGTATAACGTACAGCGTATAACGTATAAGGTATAACGTACAGCGTATAACGTACAACGTATAACGTATAACGTATAACGTACAGCGTATAACGTACAGCGTATAACGTATAACGTATAACATATAACGTATAACGTATAACGTATAACGTATAACGCATAACGTACAGCGTATAACATATAACATACAACGTATAACGTACAACGTATAACGTACAACGTATAACGTACAACGTATAACGTACAACGTACAACGTGTAACGTATAACATATAACGTATAACGTACAGCGTATAACGTACAGCGTATAACGTACAGCCTATAACGTATAACGTATAACGTATAACGTATAACGAATATCGTATAACGTATAACGTATAACGTATAACGTATAACGTACAACGTATAACGTATACCGTATACCGTATAACGTATAACGTATAACGTATAACGTATAACGTATAACGTATAACGTATAACGTATAACGTATAACGTATAACGTATAACGTATAACGTATAACGTATAACGTATAACGTATAACGTATAACGTATAACGTATAACGTATAACGTATAACGTATAACGTATAACGTATAACGTATAACGTATAACGTATAACGTATAACGTATAACGTATAACGTTTAACGTACAGCGTATAACGTATAACGTACAACGTATAACGTACAACGTATAACGTATAACGTATAACGTACATCGTACAACGTGTAACGTATAACATATAACGTACAACATATAACATACAACGTATAACGTATAACGTATATCGTATAACGTATAACGTATATCGTATAACGTATAACGTATAACGTATAACGTATAACGTACAACGTACAACGTGTAACGTATAACGTATAACGTATAACTTATAACATACAGCGTATAGCGTACAGCGTATAACGTACACCGTATAACGTATAACGTATAACGTGTAACGTATAACGTATAACGTACAGCGTATAACGTACAGCGTATAACGTATAACGTATAACGTATAACGTATAACGTATAACGTATAACGTATAACGTACATCGTACAACGTGTAACGTATAACGTATAACGTATAACGTATAACGTATAACGTATAACGTATAACGTATAACGTATAACGTATAACGTATAACGTATAACGTATAACGTATAACGTATAACGTATAACGTATAACGTATAACGTATAACGTATAACGTATAACGTATAACGTATAACGTATAACGTATAACGTATAACGTATAACGTATAACGTATAACGTATAACGTATAACGTATAACGTATAACGTATAACGTATAACGTACAGCGTATAACGTACAGCGTATAACGTATAACGTATAACATATAACGTATAACGTATAACGTATAACGTATAACGCATAACGTACAGCGTATAACATATAACATACAACGTATAACGTACAACGTATAACGTACAACGTATAACGTACAACGTATAACGTACAACGTACAACGTGTAACGTATAACATATAACGTATAACGTACAGCGTATAACGTACAGCGTATAACGTACAGCCTATAACGTATAACGTATAACGTATAACGTATAACGAATATCGTATAACGTATAACGTATAACGTATAACGTATAACGTACAACGTATAACGTATACCGTATACCGTATAACGTATAACGTATAACGTATAACGTATAACGTATAACGTATAACGTATAACGTATAACGTATAACGTATAACGTATAACGTATAACGTATAACGTATAACGTATAACGTATAACGTATAACGTATAACGTATAACGTATAACGTATAACGTATAACGTATAACGTATAACGTATAACGTATAACGTATAACGTATAACGTATAACGTTTAACGTACAGCGTATAACGTATAACGTACAACGTATAACGTACAACGTATAACGTATAACGTATAACGTACATCGTACAACGTGTAACGTATAACATATAACGTACAACATATAACATACAACGTATAACGTATAACGTATATCGTATAACGTATAACGTATATCGTATAACGTATAACGTATAACGTATAACGTATAACGTACAACGTACAACGTGTAACGTATAACGTATAACGTATAACTTATAACATACAGCGTATAGCGTACAGCGTATAACGTACACCGTATAACGTATAACGTATAACGTGTAACGTATAACGTATAACGTACAGCGTATAACGTACAGCGTATAACGTATAACGTATAACGTATAACGTATAACGTATAACGTATAACGTATAACGTACATCGTACAACGTGTAACGTATAACGTATAACGTATAACGTATAACGTATAACGTATAACGTATAACGTATAACGTATAACGTATAACGTATAACGTATAACGTATAACGTATAACGTATAACGTATAACGTATAACGTATAACGTATAACGTATAACGTATAACGTATAACGTATAACGTATAACGTATAACGTATAACGTATAACGTATAACGTATAACGTATAACGTATAACGTATAACGTATAACGTATAACGTATAACGTATAACGTATAACGTATAACGTATAACGTATAACGTATAACGTATAACGTATAACGTATAACGTATAACGTATAACGTATAACGTATAACGTATAACGTATAACGTATAACGTATAACGTATAACGTATAACGTATAACGTATAACGTATAACGTATAACGTATAACGTATAACGTATAACGTATAACGTATAACGTATAACGTATAACGTATAACGTATAACGTATAACGTATAACGTATAACGTATAACGTATAACGTATAACGTATAACGTATAACGTATAACGTATAACGTATAACGTATAACGTATAACGTATAACGTATAACGTATAACGTATAACGTATAACGTATAACGTATAACGTATAACGTATAACGTATAACGTATAACGTATAACGTATAACGTATAACGTATAACGTATAACGTATAACGTATAACGTATAACGTATAACGTATAACGTATAACGTATAACGTATAACGTATAACGTATAACGTATAACGTATAACGTATAACGTATAACGTATAACGTATAACGTATAACGTATAACGTATAACGTATAACGTATAACGTATAACGTATAACGTATAACGTATAACGTATAACGTATAACGTATAACGTATAACGTATAACGTATAACGTATAACGTATAACGTATAACGTATAACGTATAACGTATAACGTATAACGTATAACGTATAACGTATAACGTATAACGTATAACGTATAACGTTTAACGTACAGCGTATAACGTATAACGTACAACGTATAATGTACAACGTATAACGTACAACGTATAACGTATATCGTATAACGTATAACGTATAACGTATAACGTATAACGTATAACATATAACGTATAACGTATAACGTACACCGTATAACGTATAACGTACAACGTATAACGTACATCGTACAACGTGTAACGTACAGCGTATAACGTATAACGTACAACGTATAATGTACAACGTATAACGTACAACGTACAACGTGTAACGTATAACGTATAACGTATAACGTATAACTTATAACGTACAGCGTATAACGTACAGCGTATAACGTATAACGTATAACGTATAACGTACAACGTACAACGTGTAACGTATAACGTATAACGTATAACGTACAGCGTATAACGTACAGCGTATAACGTACAGCGTATAACGTACAACGTATAACGTATAACGTATAACGTATAACGTATAACGTATAACGTATAACGTATAACGTACAACGTATAATGTACAACGTATAACGTACAACGTATAACGTACAACGTACAACGTGTAACGTATAACGTATAACGTATAACTTATAACATACAGCGTATAGCGTACAGCGTATAACGTACAGCGTATAACGTATAACGTATAACGTGTAACGTATAACGTATAACGTACAGCGTATAACGTACAGCGTATAACGTATAAGGTATAACGTACAGCGTATAACGTACAACGTATAACGTATAACGTATAACGTACAGCGTATAACGTACAGCGTATAACGTATAACGTATAACATATAACGTATAACGTATAACGTATAACGTATAACGCATAACGTACAGCGTATAACATATAACATACAACGTATAACGTACAACGTATAACGTACAACGTATAACGTACAACGTATAACGTACAACGTACAACGTGTAACGTATAACATATAACGTATAACGTACAGCGTATAACGTACAGCGTATAACGTACAGCCTATAACGTATAACGTATAACGTATAACGTATAACGAATATCGTATAACGTATAACGTACAACGTATAACGTACAACGTATAACGTACAACGTACAACGTGTAACGTATAACATATAACGTATAACGTACAGCGTATAACGTACAGCGTATAACGTACAGCCTATAACGTATAACGTATAACGTATAACGTATAACGAATATCGTATAACGTATAACGTACAGCGTATAACGTACAGCGTATAACGTATAAGGTATAACGTACAGCGTATAACGTACAACGTATAACGTATAACGTATAACATACAGCGTATAACGTACAGCGTATAACGTATAACGTATAACATATAACGTATAACGTATAACGTATAACGTATAACGCATAACGTACAGCGTATAACATATAACATACAACGTATAACGTACAACGTATAACGTACAACGTATAACGTACAACGTGTAACGTACAACGTACAACGTGTAACGTATAACATATAACGTATAACGTACAGCGTATAACGTACAGCGTATAACGTACAGCCTATAACGTATAACGTATAACGTATAACGTATAACGAATATCGTATAACGTATAACGTATAACGTATAACGTATAACGTACAACGTATAACGTATACCGTATACCGTATAACGTATAACGTATAACGTATAACGTATAACGTATAACGTATAACGTATAACGTATAACGTATAACGTATAACGTATAACGTAAAACGTATAACGTATAACGTATAACGTATAACGTATAACGTATAACGTATAACGTATAACGTATAACGTATAACGTATAACGTATAACGTTTAACGTACAGCGTATAACGTATAACGTACAACGTATAACGTACAACGTATAACGTATAACGTATAACGTACATCGTACAACGTGTAACGTATAACATATAACGTACAACATATAACATACAACGTATAACGTATAACGTATATCGTATAACGTATAACGTATAACGTATAACGTATAACGTATAACGTACAGCGTATAACGTATAACATACAACGTATAACGTACAACGTATAACGTATAACGTACAACGTATAACGTATAACGTATAACGTATAACGTATAACGTATAACGTATAACGTACATCGTACAACGTGTAACGTATAACGTATGACGTATAACGTATAACGTATAACGTATAACGTATAACGTATAACGTATAACGTATAACGTATAACGTATAACGTATAACGTATAACGTATAACGTATAACGTATAACGTATAACGTATAACGTATAACGTATAACGTATAACGTATAACGTATAACGTATAACGTATAACGTATAACGTATAACGTATAACGTATAACGTCAACGTATAACGTATAACGTATAACGTATAACGTATAACGTATAACGTATAACGTATAACGTATAACGTATAACGTATAACGTATAACGTATAACGTATAACGTATAACGTATAACGTATAACGTATAACGTATAACGTATAACGTATAACGTATAACGTATAACGTATAACGTATAACGTATAACGTATAACGTATAACGTATAACGTATAACGTATAACGTATAACGTATAACGTATAACGTATAACGTATAACGTATAACGTATAACGTATAACGTATAACGTATAACGTATAACGTATAACGTATAACGTATAACGTATAACGTATAACGTATAACGTATAACGTATAACGTATAACGTATAACGTATAACGTATAACGTATAACGTATAACGTATAACGTATAACGTATAACGTATAACGTATAACGTATAACGTATAACGTATAACGTATAACGTATAACGTATAACGTATAACGTATAACGTATAACGTATAACGTATAACGTATAACGTATAACGTATAACGTTTAACGTACAGCGTATAACGTATAACGTACAACGTATAATGTACAACGTATAACGTACAACGTATAACGTATATCGTATAACGTATAACGTATAACGTATAACGTATAACGTATAACATATAACGTATAACGTATAACGTACAGCGTATAACGTATAACGTACAACGTATAACGTACATCGTACAACGTGTAACGTACAGCGTATAACGTATAACGTACAACGTATAATGTACAACGTATAACGTACAACGTACAACGTGTAACGTATAACGTATAACGTATAACGTATAACTTATAACGTACAGCGTATAACGTACAGCGTATAACGTATAACGTATAACGTATAACGTACAACGTACAACGTGTAACGTATAACGTATAACGTATAACGTACAGCGTATAACGTACAGCGTATAACGTACAGCGTATAACGTACAACGTATAACGTATAACGTATAACGTATAACGTATAACGTATAACGTATAACGTATAACGTATAACGTATAACGTATAACGTATAACGTACAACGTATAATGTACAACGTATAACGTACAACGTATAACGTACAACGTACAACGTGTAACGTATAACGTATAACGTATAACTTATAACATACAGCGTATAGCGTACAGCGTATAACGTACAGCGTATAACGTATAACGTATAACGTGTAACGTATAACGTATAACGTACAGCGTATAACGTACAGCGTATAACGTATAAGGTATAACGTACAGCGTATAACGTACAACGTATAACGTATAACGTATAACGTACAGCGTATAACGTACAGCGTATAACGTATAACGTATAACATATAACGTATAACGTATAACGTATAACGTATAACGCATAACGTACAGCGTATAACATATAACATACAACGTATAACGTACAACGTATAACGTACAACGTATAACGTACAACGTATAACGTACAACGTACAACGTGTAACGTATAACATATAACGTATAACGTACAGCGTATAACGTACAGCGTATAACGTACAGCCTATAACGTATAACGTATAACGTATAACGTATAACGAATATCGTATAACGTATAACGTATAACGTATAACGTATAACGTACAACGTATAACGTATACCGTATACCGTATAACGTATAACGTATAACGTATAACGTATAACGTATAACGTATAACGTATAACGTATAACGTATAACGTATAACGTATAACGTATAACGTATAACGTATAACGTATAACGTATAACGTATAACGTATAACGTATAACGTATAACGTATAACGTATAACGTACATCGTACAACGTGTAACGTATAACATATAACGTACAACATATAACGTACAACGTATAACGTATAACGTATAACGTATAACGTATAACGTATAACGTATAACGTATAACGTATAACGTACAGCGTATAACGTATAACATACAACGTATAACGTACAACGTATAACGTATAACGTATAACGTACATCGTACAACGTGTAACGTATAACATATAACGTACAACATACATCGTACAACGTGTAACGTATAACATATAACGTACAACATATAACGTACAACGTATAACGTATAACGTACAACGTATAACGTACAACGTACAACGTGTAACGTACATCGTATAACGTATACCGTATACCGTATAACGTATACCGTATACCGTATAACGTATAACGTATAACGTATAACGTATAACGTATAACGTATAACGTATAACGTATAACGTATAACGTATAACGTATAACGTATAACGTATAACGTATAACGTATAACGTATAACGTATAACGTATAACGTATAACGTATAACGTATAACGTATAACGTATAACGTATAACGTATAACGTATAACGTATAACGTATAACGTACATCGTACAACGTGTAACGTATAACATATAACGTACAACATATAACGTACAACGTATAACGTATAACGTATAACGTATAACGTATAACGTATAACGTATAACGTATAACGTACAGCGTATAACGTATAACATACAACGTATAACGTACAACGTATAACGTATAACGTATAACGTATAACGTATAACGTATAACGTATAACGTATAACGTATAACGTATAACGTATAACGTATAACGTATAACGTATAACGTATAACGTATAACGTATAACGTATAACGTATAACGTATAACGTATAACGTATAACGTATAACGTATAACGTATAACGTATAACGTATAACGTATAACGTATAACGTATAACGTATAACGTATAACGTATAACGTATAACGTATAACGTATAACGTATAACGTATAACGTATAACGTATAACGTATAACGTATAACGTATAACGTATAACGTATAACGTATAACGTATAACGTATAACGTATAACGTATAACGTATAACGTATAACGTATAACGTATAACGTATAACGTATAACGTATAACGTATAACGTATAACGTATAACGTATAACGTATAACGTATAACGTATAACGTATAACGTATAACGTTTAACGTACAGCGTATAACGTATAACGTACAACGTATAACGTACAACGTATAACGTACAACGTATAACGTATATCGTATAACGTATAACGTATAACGTATAACGTATAACGTATAACGTACAACGTACAACGTGTAACGTATAACGTATAACGTATAACTTATAACATACAGCGTATAGCGTACAGCGTATAACGTACAGCGTATAACGTATAACGTATAACGTGTAACGTATAACGTATAACGTACAGCGTATGACGTACAGCGTATAACGTATAAGGTATAACGTACAGCGTATAACGTACAACGTATAACGTATAACGTATAACGTACAGCGTATAACGTACAGCGTATAACGTATAACGTATAACATATAACGTATAACGTATAACGTATAACGTATAACGCATAACGTACAGCGTATAACATATAACATACAACGTATAACGTACAACGTATAACGTACAACGTATAACGTACAACGTATAACGTACAACGTACAACGTGTAACGTATAACATATAACGTATAACGTACAGCGTATAACGTACAGCGTATAACGTACAGCCTATAACGTATAACGTATAACGTATAACGTATAACGAATATCGTATAACGTATAACGTACAACGTATAACGTACAACGTATAACGTACAACGTACAACGTGTAACGTATAACATATAACGTATAACGTACAGCGTATAACGTACAGCGTATAACGTACAGCCTATAACGTATAACGTATAACGTATAACGTATAACGAATATCGTATAACGTATAACGTACAGCGTATAACGTACAGCGTATAACGTATAAGGTATAACGTACAGCGTATAACGTACAACGTATAACGTATAACGTATAACGTACAGCGTATAACGTACAGCGTATAACGTATAACGTATAACATATAACGTATAACGTATAACGTATAACGCATAACGTACAGCGTATAACATATAACATACAACGTATAACGTACAACGTATAACGTACAACGTATAACGTACAACGTATAACGTACAACGTACAACGTGTAACGTATAACATATAACGTATAACGTACAGCGTATAACGTACAGCGTATAACGTACAGCGTATAACGTACAGCCTATAACGTATAACGTATAACGTATAACGTATAACGAATATCGTATAACGTATAACGTATAACGTATAACGTATAACGTACAACGTATAACGTATACCGTATACCGTATAACGTATAACGTATAACGTATAACGTATAACGTATAACGTATAACGTATAACGTATAACGTATAACGTATAACGTATAACGTATAACGTATAACGTATAACGTATAACGTATAACGTATAACGTATAACGTATAACGTATAACGTATAACGTATAACGTATAACGTATAACGTATAACGTTTAACGTACAGCGTATAACGTATAACGTACAACGTATAACGTACAACGTATAACGTATAACGTATAACGTACATCGTACAACGTGTAACGTATAACATATAACGTACAACATATAACATACAACGTATAACGTATAACGTATATCGTATAACGTATAACGTATAACGTATAACGTATAACGTATAACGTACAGCGTATAACGTATAACATACAACGTATAACGTACAACGTATAACGTATAACGTACAACGTATAACGTATAACGTATAACGTATAACGTATAACGTATAACGTATAACGTACATCGTACAACGTGTAACGTATAACGTATAACGTATAACGTATAACGTATAACGTATAACGTATAACGTATAACGTATAACGTATAACGTATAACGTATAACGTATAACGTATAACGTATAACGTATAACGTATAACGTATAACGTATAACGTATAACGTATAACGTATAACGTATAACGTATAACGTATAACGTATAACGTATAACGTATAACGTATAACGTATAACGTATAACGTATAACGTATAACGTATAACGTATAACGTATAACGTATAACGTATAACGTATAACGTATAACGTATAACGTATAACGTATAACGTATAACGTATAACGTATAACGTATAACGTATAACGTATAACGTATAACGTATAACGTATAACGTATAACGTATAACGTATAACGTATAACGTATAACGTATAACGTATAACGTATAACGTATAACGTATAACGTATAACGTATAACGTATAACGTATAACGTATAACGTATAACGTATAACGTATAACGTATAACGTATAACGTATAACGTATAACGTATAACGTATAACGTATAACGTATAACGTATAACGTATAACGTATAACGTATAACGTATAACGTATAACGTATAACGTATAACGTATAACGTATAACGTATAACGTATAACGTATAACGTATAACGTATAACGTATAACGTATAACGTATAACGTATAACGTATAACGTATAACGTATAACGTATAACGTATAACGTATAACGTATAACGTATAACGTATAACGTATAACGTATAACGTATAACGTATAACGTATAACGTATAACGTATAACGTATAACGTATAACGTATAACGTATAACGTATAACGTATAACGTATAACGTATAACGTATAACGTATAACGTATAACGTATAACGTATAACGTATAACGTATAACGTATAACGTATAACGTATAACGTATAACGTATAACGTTTAACGTACAGCGTATAACGTATAACGTACAACGTATAATGTACAACGTATAACGTACAACGTATAACGTATATCGTATAACGTATAACGTATAACGTATAACGTATAACGTATAACATATAACGTATAACGTATAACGTACAGCGTATAACGTATAACGTACAACGTATAACGTACATCGTACAACGTGTAACGTACAGCGTATAACGTATAACGTACAACGTATAATGTACAACGTATAACGTACAACGTACAACGTGTAACGTATAACGTATAACGTATAACGTATAACTTATAACGTACAGCGTATAACGTACAGCGTATAACGTATAACGTATAACGTATAACGTACAACGTACAACGTGTAACGTATAACGTATAACGTATAACGTACAGCGTATAACGTACAGCGTATAACGTACAGCGTATAACGTACAACGTATAACGTATAACGTATAACGTATAACGTATAACGTATAACGTATAACGTATAACGTATAACGTATAACGTATAACGTACAACGTATAATGTACAACGTATAACGTACAACGTATAACGTACAACGTACAACGTGTAACGTATAACGTATAACGTATAACTTATAACATACAGCGTATAGCGTACAGCGTATAACGTACAGCGTATAACGTATAACGTATAACGTGTAACGTATAACGTATAACGTACAGCGTATAACGTACAGCGTATAACGTATAAGGTATAACGTACAGCGTATAACGTACAACGTATAACGTATAACGTATAACGTACAGCGTATAACGTACAGCGTATAACGTATAACGTATAACATATAACGTATAACGTATAACGTATAACGTATAACGCATAACGTACAGCGTATAACATATAACATACAACGTATAACGTACAACGTATAACGTACAACGTATAACGTACAACGTATAACGTACAACGTACAACGTGTAACGTATAACATATAACGTATAACGTACAGCGTATAACGTACAGCGTATAACGTACAGCCTATAACGTATAACGTATAACGTATAACGTATAACGAATATCGTATAACGTATAACGTACAACGTATAACGTACAACGTATAACGTACAACGTACAACGTGTAACGTATAACATATAACGTATAACGTACAGCGTATAACGTACAGCGTATAACGTACAGCCTATAACGTATAACGTATAACGAATATCGTATAACGTATAACGTACAGCGTATAACGTACAGCGTATAACGTATAAGGTATAACGTACAGCGTATAACGTACAACGTATAACGTATAACGTATAACGTACAGCGTATAACGTACAGCGTATAACGTATAACGTATAACATATAACGTATAACGTATAACGTATAACGTATAACGCATAACGTACAGCGTATAACATATAACATACAACGTATAACGTACAACGTATAACGTACAACGTATAACGTACAGCCTATAACGTATAACGTATAACGTATAACGTATAACGAATATCGTATAACGTATAACGTATAACGTATAACGTATAACGTACAACGTATAACGTATACCGTATACCGTATAACGTATAACGTATAACGTATAACGTATAACGTATAACGTATAACGTATAACGTATAACGTATAACGTATAACGTATAACGTATAACGTATAACGTATAACGTATAACGTATAACGTAAAACGTATAACGTATAACGTATAACGTATAACGTATAACGTATAACGTATAACGTATAACGTATAACGTATAACGTATAACGTATAACGTTTAACGTACAGCGTATAACGTATAACGTACAACGTATAACGTACAACGTATAACGTATAACGTATAACGTACATCGTACAACGTGTAACGTATAACATATAACGTACAACATATAACATACAACGTATAACGTATAACGTATATCGTATAACGTATAACGTATAACGTATAACGTATAACGTATAACGTACAGCGTATAACGTATAACATACAACGTATAACGTACAACGTATAACGTATAACGTACAACGTATAACGTATAACGTATAACGTATAACGTATAACGTATAACGTATAACGTATAACGTATAACGTACATCGTACAACGTGTAACGTATAACGTATAACGTATAACGTATAACGTATAACGTATAACGTATAACGTATAACGTATAACGTATAACGTATAACGTATAACGTATAACGTATAACGTATAACGTATAACGTATAACGTATAACGTATAACGTATAACGTATAACGTATAACGTATAACGTATAACGTATAACGTATAACGTATAACGTATAACGTATAACGTATAACGTATAACGTATAACGTATAACGTATAACGTATAACGTATAACGTATAACGTATAACGTATAACGTATAACGTATAACGTTTAACGTACAGCGTATAACGTATAACGTACAACGTATAATGTACAACGTATAACGTACAACGTATAACGTATATCGTATAACGTATAACGTATAACGTATAACGTATAACGTATAACATATAACGTATAACGTATAACGTACAGCGTATAACGTATAACGTACAACGTATAACGTACATCGTACAACGTGTAACGTACAGCGTATAACGTATAACGTACAACGTATAATGTACAACGTATAACGTACAACGTACAACGTGTAACGTATAACGTATAACGTATAACGTATAACTTATAACGTACAGCGTATAACGTACAGCGTATAACGTATAACGTATAACGTATAACGTACAACGTACAACGTGTAACGTATAACGTATAACGTATAACGTACAGCGTATAACGTACAGCGTATAACGTACAGCGTATAACGTACAACGTATAACGTATAACGTATAACGTATAACGTATAACGTATAACGTATAACGTATAACGTATAACGTATAACGTACAACGTATAATGTACAACGTATAACGTACAACGTATAACGTACAACGTACAACGTGTAACGTATAACGTATAACGTATAACTTATAACATACAGCGTATAGCGTACAGCGTATAACGTACAGCGTATAACGTATAACGTATAACGTGTAACGTATAACGTATAACGTACAGCGTATGACGTACAGCGTATAACGTATAAGGTATAACGTACAGCGTATAACGTACAACGTATAACGTATAACGTATAACGTACAGCGTATAACGTACAGCGTATAACGTATAACGTATAACATATAACGTATAACGTATAACGTATAACGTATAACGCATAACGTACAGCGTATAACATATAACATACAACGTATAACGTACAACGTATAACGTACAACGTACAACGTGTAACGTATAACATATAACGTATAACGTACAGCGTATAACGTACAGCGTATAACGTACAGCCTATAACGTATAACGTATAACGTATAACGTATAACGAATATCGTATAACGTATAAAGTATAACGTATAACGTATAACGTACAACGTATAACGTATACCGTATACCGTATAACGTATAACGTATAACGTATAACGTATAACGTATAACGTATAACGTATAACGTATAACGTATAACGTATAACTTATAACGTATAACGTATAACGTATAACGTATAACGTATAACGTATAACGTATAACGTACATCGTACAACGTGTAACGTATAACATATAACGTACAACATATAACGTACAACGTATAACGTATAACGTATAACGTACAGCGTATAACGTATAACATACAACGTATAACGTACAACGTATAACGTATAACGTATAACGTACATCGTACAACGTGTAACGTATAACATATAACGTACAACATACATCGTACAACGTGTAACGTATAACATATAACGTACAACATATAACGTACAACGTATAACGTATAACGTACAACGTATAACGTACAACGTACAACGTGTAACGTACAACGTATAACGTATACCGTATACCGTATAACGTATACCGTATACCGTATAACGTATAACGTATAACGTATAACGTATAACGTATAACGTATAACGTATAACGTATAACGTATAACGTATAACGTATAACGTATAACGTATAACGTATAACGTATAACGTATAACGTATAACGTATAACGTATAACGTATAACGTATAACGTATAACGTATAACGTACATCGTACAACGTGTAACGTATAACATATAACGTACAACATATAACGTACAACGTATAACGTATAACGTATAACGTATAACGTATAACGTATAACGTATAACGTATAACGTATAACGTATAACGTATAACGTACAGCGTATAACGTATAACATACAACGTATAACGTACAACGTATAACGTATAACGTACATCGTACAACGTGTAACGTATAACATATAACGTACAACATACATCGTACAACGTGTAACGTATAACATATAACGTACAACATATAACGTACAACGTATAACGTATAACGTACAACGTATAACGTACAACGTACAACGTGTAACGTACAACGTATAACGTATACCGTATACCGTATAACGTATACCGTATACCGTATAACGTATAACGTACAACGTATAACGTATAACGTATAACGTATAACGTATAACGTATAACGTATAACGTATAACGTATAACGTACAGCGTATAACGTATAACATACAACGTATAACGTACAACGTATAACGTATAACGTATAACGTATAACGTATAACGTATAACGTATAACGTATAACGTACATCGTACAACGTGTAACGTATAACATATAACGTACAACATATAACGTACAACGTATAACGTATAACGTACAACGTATAACGTACAACGTACAACGTGTAACGTACAACGTATAACGTATACCGTATACCGTATAACGTATACCGTATACCGTATAACGTATAACGTATAACGTATAACGTATAACGTATAACGTATAACGTATGACGTATAACGTATAACGTATAACGTATAACGTATAACGTATAACGTCTAACGTATAACGTACATCGTACAACGTGTAACGTATAACATATAACGTACAACATATAACGTACAACGTATAACGTATAACGTATAACGTATAACGTATAACGTATAACGTATAACGTATAACGTACAGCGTATAACGTATAACATACAACGTATAACGTACAACGTATAACGTATAACGTACAACGTATAACGTATAACGTATAACGTATAACGTATAACGTATAACGTATAACGTACATCGTACAACGTGTAACGTATAACATATAACGTACAACATATAACGTACAACGTATAACGTATAACGTACAACGTATAACGTACAACGTACAACGTGTAACGTATAACGTATAACGTATAACGTACAGCGTATAACATACATCGTATATCGTATAACGTATAACGTACATCGTACAACGTGTAACGTATAACATATAACGTACAACATATAACGTACAACGTATAACGTATAACGTATAACGTACAGCGTATAACGTATAACATACAACGTATAACGTACAACGTATAACGTATAACGTATAACGTACATCGTACAACGTGTAACGTATAACATATAACGTACAACATACATCGTACAACGTGTAACGTATAACATATAACGTACAACATATAACGTACAACGTATAACGTATAACGTACAACGTATAACGTACAACGTACAACGTGTAACGTACAACGTATAACGTATACCGTATACCGTATAACGTATACCGTATACCGTATAACGTATAACGTATAACGTATAACGTATAACGTATAACGTATAACGTATAACGTATAACGTATAACGTATAACGTATAACGTATAACGTATAACGTATAACGTATAACGTATAACGTATAACGTATAACGTATAACGTATAACGTATAACGTATAACGTATAACGTATAACGTATAACGTATAACGTACATCGTACAACGTGTAACGTATAACATATAACGTACAACATATAACGTACAACGTATAACGTATAACGTATAACGTATAACGTATAACGTATAACGTATAACGTATAACGTATAACGTATAACGTATAACGTACAGCGTATAACGTATAACATACAACGTATAACGTACAACGTATAACGTATAACGTACATCGTACAACGTGTAACGTATAACATATAACGTACAACATACATCGTACAACGTGTAACGTATAACATATAACGTACAACATATAACGTACAACGTATAACGTATAACGTACAACGTATAACGTACAACGTACAACGTGTAACGTACAACGTATAACGTATACCGTATACCGTATAACGTATACCGTATACCGTATAACGTATAACGTACAACGTATAACGTATAACGTATAACGTATAACGTATAACGTATAACGTATAACGTATAACGTATAACGTACAGCGTATAACGTATAACATACAACGTATAACGTACAACGTATAACGTATAACGTATAACGTATAACGTATAACGTATAACGTATAACGTATAACGTACATCGTACAACGTGTAACGTATAACATATAACGTACAACATATAACGTACAACGTATAACGTATAACGTACAACGTATAACGTACAACGTACAACGTGTAACGTACAACGTATAACGTATACCGTATACCGTATAACGTATACCGTATACCGTATAACGTATAACGTATAACGTATAACGTATAACGTATAACGTATAACGTATGACGTATAACGTATAACGTATAACGTATAACGTATAACGTATAACGTCTAACGTATAACGTACATCGTACAACGTGTAACGTATAACATATAACGTACAACATATAACGTACAACGTATAACGTATAACGTATAACGTATAACGTATAACGTATAACGTATAACGTATAACGTACAGCGTATAACGTATAACATACAACGTATAACGTACAACGTATAACGTATAACGTACAACGTATAACGTATAACGTATAACGTATAACGTATAACGTATAACGTATAACGTACATCGTACAACGTGTAACGTATAACATATAACGTACAACATATAACGTACAACGTATAACGTATAACGTACAACGTATAACGTACAACGTACAACGTGTAACGTATAACGTATAACGTATAACGTACAGCGTATAACATACATCGTATATCGTATAACGTATAACGTACATCGTACAACGTGTAACGTATAACATATAACGTACAACATATAACGTACAACGTATAACGTATAACGTATAACGTACAGCGTATAACGTATAACATACAACGTATAACGTACAACGTATAACGTATAACGTATAACGTACATCGTACAACGTGTAACGTATAACATATAACGTACAACATACATCGTACAACGTGTAACGTATAACATATAACGTACAACATATAACGTACAACGTATAACGTATAACGTACAACGTATAACGTACAACGTACAACGTGTAACGTACAACGTATAACGTATACCGTATACCGTATAACGTATACCGTATACCGTATAACGTATAACGTATAACGTATAACGTATAACGTATAACGTATAACGTATAACGTATAACGTATAACGTATAACGTATAACGTATAACGTATAACGTATAACGTATAACGTATAACGTATAACGTATAACGTATAACGTATAACGTATAACGTATAACGTATAACGTATAACGTATAACGTACATCGTACAACGTGTAACGTATAACATATAACGTACAACATATAACGTACAACGTATAACGTATAACGTATAACGTATAACGTATAACGTATAACGTATAACGTATAACGTATAACGTATAACGTATAACGTACAGCGTATAACGTATAACATACAACGTATAACGTACAACGTATAACGTATAACGTACATCGTACAACGTGTAACGTATAACATATAACGTACAACATACATCGTACAACGTGTAACGTATAACATATAACGTACAACATATAACGTACAACGTATAACGTATAACGTACAACGTATAACGTACAACGTACAACGTGTAACGTACAACGTATAACGTATACCGTATACCGTATAACGTATACCGTATACCGTATAACGTATAACGTACAACGTATAACGTATAACGTATAACGTATAACGTATAACGTATAACGTATAACGTATAACGTATAACGTACAGCGTATAACGTATAACATACAACGTATAACGTACAACGTATAACGTATAACGTATAACGTATAACGTATAACGTATAACGTATAACGTATAACGTACATCGTACAACGTGTAACGTATAACATATAACGTACAACATATAACGTACAACGTATAACGTATAACGTACAACGTATAACGTACAACGTACAACGTGTAACGTACAACGTATAACGTATACCGTATACCGTATAACGTATACCGTATACCGTATAACGTATAACGTATAACGTATAACGTATAACGTATAACGTATAACGTATAACGTATAACGTATAACGTATAACGTATAACGTATAACGTATAACGTCTAACGTATAACGTACATCGTACAACGTGTAACGTATAACATATAACGTACAACATATAACGTACAACGTATAACGTATAACGTATAACGTATAACGTATAACGTATAACGTATAACGTATAACGTACAGCGTATAACGTATAACATACAACGTATAACGTACAACGTATAACGTATAACGTACAACGTATAACGTATAACGTATAACGTATAACGTATAACGTATAACGTATAACGTACATCGTACAACGTGTAACGTATAACATATAACGTACAACATATAACGTACAACGTATAACGTATAACGTACAACGTATAACGTACAACGTACAACGTGTAACGTATAACGTATAACGTATAACGTACAGCGTATAACATACATCATATATCGTACAGCGTATAACGTACAACGTATAAGGTATAACGTATAACGTATAACGTATAACGTATAACGTATAACGTATAACGTATAACGTATAACGTATAACGTATAACGTACAACGTATAATGTACAACGTATAACGTACAACGTACAACGTGTAACGTGTAACGTATAACGTATAACTTATAACGTACAGCGTATAACGTACAGCGTATAACGTATAACGTATAACGTACAACGTGTAACGTATAACGTATAACATATAACGTAGAACGTATAACGTACAGCGTATAACGTACAGCGCATAACGTACAGCGGATAACGTATAATGTGCAACGTATAACGTACAACGTACAACGTGTAACGTATAACGTATAACGTACAGCGTATAACGTACAGCGTATAACGTATAACGTATAAGGTATAACGTACAGCGTATAACGTACAACGTATAACGTATACCGTATAACGTACAGCGTATAACGTACAGCGTATAACGTACAACGTATAACGTATACCGTATAACGTACAGCGTATAACGTACAGCGTATAACGTATAACGTATAACGTATAACGTACAACGTATAACGTATAACGTACAGCGTATAACGTATAACATACAACGTATAACGTACAACGTATAACGTACAACGTATAACGTACAACGTATAACGTACAACGTATAACGTACAACGTATAACGTACAACGTACAACGTGTAACGTATAACGTATAACGTACAACGTATAATGTACAACGTATAACGTACAACGTACAACGTGTAACGTGTAACGTATAATGTATAACGTATAACGTATAACGTATAACGTATAACGTATAACTTATAACGTATAACGTACAACGTATAATGTACAACGTATAACGTACAACGTACAACGTGTAACGTGTAACGTATAACGTATAACTTATAACGTACAGCGTATAACGTACAGCGTATAACGTATAACGTATAACGTACAACGTGTAACGTATAACGTATAACATATAACGTAGAACGTAGAACGTACAGCGTATAACGTACAGCGTATAACGTACAGCGGATAACGTATAATGTGCAACGTATAACGTACAACGTACAACGTGTAACGTATAACGTATAACGTATAACGTATAACGTACAGCGTATAACGTATAACATACAACGTATAACGTACAACGTATAACGTATAACGTACAACGTATAACGTATAACGTATAACGTATAACGTATAACGTATAACGTATAACGTACATCGTACAACGTGTAACGTATAACATATAACGTACAACATATAACGTACAACGTATAACGTATAACGTACAACGTATAACGTACAACGTACAACGTGTAACGTATAACGTATAACGTATAACGTACAGCGTATAACATACATCGTATATCGTACAGCGTATAACGTACAACGTATAAGGTATAACGTATAACGTATAACGTATAACGTATAACGTATAACGTATAACGTATAACGTATAACGTATAACGTACAACGTATAATGTACAACGTATAACGTACAACGTACAACGTATAACGTATAACGTACAGCGTATAACGTATAACATACAACGTATAACGTACAACGTATAACGTACAACGTATAACGTATAACGTATAACGTACAACGTATAACGTATAACGTACAGCGTATAACGTATAACATACAACGTATAACGTACAACGTATAACGTACAACGTATAACGTACAACGTATAACGTACAACGTACAACGTGTAACGTATAACGTATAACGTACAACGTATAATGTACAACGTATAACGTACAACGTACAACGTGTAACGTGTAACGTATAATGTATAACGTATAACGTATAACGTATAACGTATAACGTACAGCGTATAACGTATAACGTACAACGTATAACGTACAACGTACAATGTACAACGTGTAACGTATAACGTATAACGTATAACGTATAACGTACAGCGTATAACGTACAGCGTATAACGTACAGCGTATAACGTATAACGTATAAGGTATAACGTATAACGTATAACGTATAACGTATAACGTATAACGTATAACGTATAACGTATAACGTATAACGTATAACGTATAACGTATAACGTACAACGTATAATGTACAACGTATAACGTACAACGTACAACGTGTAACGTGTAACGTATAACGTATAACTTATAACGTACAGCGTATAACGTACAGCGTATAACGTATAACGTATAACGTACAACGTGTAACGTATAACGTATAACATATAACGTAGAACGTATAACGTACAGCGTATAACGTACAGCGTATAACGTACAGCGGATAACGTATAATGTGCAACGTATAACGTACAACGTACAACGTGTAACGTATAACGTATAACGTATAACGTATAACGTACAGCGTATAACGTATAACATACAACGTATAACGTACAACGTATAACGTATAACGTATAACGTATAACGTATAACGTATAACGTACATCGTACAACGTGTAACGTATAACATATAACGTACAACATATAACGTACAACGTATAACGTATAACGTACAACGTATAACGTACAACGTACAACGTGTAACGTATAACGTATAACGTATAACGTACAGCGTATAACATACATCGTATATCGTACAGCGTATAACGTACAACGTATAAGGTATAACGTATAACGTATAACGTATAACGTATAACGTATAACGTATAACGTATAACGTATAACGTATAACGTACAACGTATAATGTACAACGTATAACGTACAACGTGTAACGTGTAACGTATAACGTATAACTTATAACGTACAGCGTATAACGTACAGCGTATAACGTATAACGTATAACGTACAACGTGTAACGTATAACGTATAACATATAACGTAGAACGTATAACGTACAGCGTATAACGTACAGCGTATAACGTACAGCGGATAACGTATAATGTGCAACGTATAACGTACAACGTACAACGTGTAACGTATAACGTATAACGTACAGCGTATAACGTACAGCGTATAACGTATAACGTATAAGGTATAACGTACAGCGTATAACGTACAACGTATAACGTATACCGTATAACGTACAGCGTATAACGTACAGCGTATAACGTATAACGTATAACGTATAACGTATAACGTACAGCGTATAACGTACAGCGTATAACGTACAGCGGATAACGTATAATGTGCAACGTATAACGTACAACGTACAACGTGTAACGTATAACGTATAACGTGTAACGTATAACGTACAGCGTATAACGTATAACATACAACGTATAACGTACAACGTATAACGTATAACGTACAACGTATAACGTATAACGTATAACGTATAACGTATAACGTATAACGTATAACGTATAACGTATAACGTATAACGTACATCGTACAACGTGTAACGTATAACATATAACGTACAACATATAACGTACAACGTATAACGTATAACGTACAACGTATAACGTACAACGTACAACGTGTAACGTATAACGTATAACGTATAACGTACAGCGTATAACATACATCGTATATCGTACAGCGTATAACGTACAACGTATAAGGTATAACGTATAACGTATAACGTATAACGTATAACGTATAACGTATAACGTATAACGTATAACGTATAACGTATAACGTACAACGTATAATGTACAACGTATAACGTACAACGTGTAACGTGTAACGTATAACGTATAACTTATAACGTACAGCGTATAACGTACAGCGTATAACGTATAACGTATAACGTACAACGTGTAACGTATAACGTATAACATATAACGTAGAACGTATAACGTACAGCGTATAACGTACAGCGTATAACGTACAGCGGATAACGTATAATGTGCAACGTATAACGTATAACGTATAACGTATAACGTATAACGTATAACGTATAACGTACAACGTATAATGTACAACGTATAACGTACAACGTGTAACGTGTAACGTATAACGTATAACTTATAACGTACAGCGTATAACGTACAGCGTATAACGTATAACGTATAACGTACAACGTGTAACGTATAACGTATAACATATAACGTAGAACGTATAACGTACAGCGTATAACGTACAGCGTATAACGTACAGCGGATAACGTATAACGTATAACGTATAACGTATAACGTACAGCGTATAACGTACAGCGTATAACGTACAGCGTATAACGTATAACGTATAAGGTATAACGTATAACGTATAACGTATAACGTATAACGTATAACGTATAACGTATAACGTATAACGTATAACGTATAACGTATAACGTACAACGTATAATGTACAACGTATAACGTACAACGTACAACGTGTAACGTGTAACGTATAACGTATAACTTATAACGTACAGCGTATAACGTACAGCGTATAACGTATAACGTATAACGTACAACGTGTAACGTACAACGTACAACGTGTAACGTATAACGTATAACGTATAACGTACAGCGTATAACATACATCGTATATCGTACAGCGTATAACGTACAACGTATAAGGTATAACGTATAACGTATAACGTATAACGTATAACGTATAACGTATAACGTATAACGTATAACGTATAACGTACAACGTATAATGTACAACGTATAACGTACAACGTACAACGTATAACGTATAACGTACAGCGTATAACGTATAACATACAACGTATAACGTACAACGTATAACGTACAACGTATAACGTATAACGTATAACGTACAACGTATAACGTATAACGTACAGCGTATAACGTATAACATACAACGTATAACGTACAACGTATAACGTACAACGTATAACGTACAACGTATAACGTACAACGTACAACGTGTAACGTATAACGTATAACGTACAACGTATAATGTACAACGTATAACGTACAACGTACAACGTGTAACGTGTAACGTATAATGTATAACGTATAACGTATAACGTATAACGTATAACGTACAGCGTATAACGTATAACGTACAACGTATAACGTACAACGTACAATGTACAACGTGTAACGTATAACGTATAACGTATAACGTATAACGTACAGCGTATAACGTACAGCGTATAACGTACAGCGTATAACGTATAACGTATAAGGTATAACGTATAACGTATAACGTATAACGTATAACGTATAACGTATAACGTATAACGTATAACGTATAACGTATAACGTATAACGTACAACGTATAATGTACAACGTATAACGTACAACGTACAACGTGTAACGTGTAACGTATAACGTATAACTTATAACGTACAGCGTATAACGTACAGCGTATAACGTATAACGTATAACGTACAACGTGTAACGTATAACGTATAACATATAACGTAGAACGTATAACGTACAGCGTATAACGTACAGCGTATAACGTACAGCGGATAACGTATAATGTGCAACGTATAACGTACAACGTACAACGTGTAACGTATAACGTATAACGTATAACGTATAACGTACAGCGTATAACGTATAACATACAACGTATAACGTACAACGTATAACGTATAACGTACAACGTATAACGTATAACGTATAACGTATAACGTATAACGCATAACGTATAACGTATAACGTATAACGTACATCGTACAACGTGTAACGTATAACATATAACGTACAACATATAACGTACAACGTATAACGTATAACGTACAACGTATAACGTACAACGTACAACGTGTAACGTATAACGTATAACGTATAACGTACAGCGTATAACATACATCGTATATCGTACAGCGTATAACGTACAACGTATAAGGTATAACGTATAACGTATAACGTATAACGTATAACGTATAACGTATAACGTATAACGTATAACGTATAACGTACAACGTATAATGTACAACGTATAACGTACAACGTGTAACGTGTAACGTATAACGTATAACTTATAACGTACAGCGTATAACGTACAGCGTATAACGTATAACGTATAACGTACAACGTGTAACGTATAACGTATAACATATAACGTAGAACGTATAACGTACAGCGTATAACGTACAGCGTATAACGTACAGCGGATAACGTATAATGTGCAACGTATAACGTACAACGTACAACGTGTAACGTATAACGTATAACGTACAGCGTATAACGTACAGCGTATAACGTATAACGTATAAGGTATAACGTACAGCGTATAACGTACAACGTATAACGTATACCGTATAACGTACAGCGTATAACGTACAGCGTATAACGTATAACGTATAACGTATAACGTATAACGTACAGCGTATAACGTACAGCGTATAACGTACAGCGGATAACGTATAATGTGCAACGTATAACGTACAACGTACAACGTGTAACGTATAACGTATAACGTATAACGTATAACGTACAGCGTATAACGTATAACATACAACGTATAACGTACAACGTATAACGTATAACGTACAACGTATAACGTATAACGTATAACGTATAACGTATAACGTATAACGTATAACGTATAACGTATAACGTATAACGTATAACGTACATCGTACAACGTGTAACGTATAACATATAACGTACAACATATAACGTACAACGTATAACGTATAACGTACAACGTATAACGTACAACGTACAACGTGTAACGTATAACGTATAACGTATAACGTACAGCGTATAACATACATCGTATATCGTACAGCGTATAACGTACAACGTATAAGGTATAACGTATAACGTATAACGTATAACGTATAACGTATAACGTATAACGTATAACGTATAACGTATAACGTACAACGTATAATGTACAACGTATAACGTACAACGTGTAACGTGTAACGTATAACGTATAACTTATAACGTACAGCGTATAACGTACAGCGTATAACGTATAACGTATAACGTACAACGTGTAACGTATAACGTATAACATATAACGTAGAACGTATAACGTACAGCGTATAACGTACAGCGTATAACGTACAGCGGATAACGTATAATGTGCAACGTATAACGTATAACGTATAACGTATAACGTATAACGTATAACGTATAACGTACAACGTATAATGTACAACGTATAACGTACAACGTGTAACGTGTAACGTATAACGTATAACTTATAACGTACAGCGTATAACGTACAGCGTATAACGTATAACGTATAACGTACAACGTGTAACGTATAACGTATAACATATAACGTAGAACGTATAACGTACAGCGTATAACGTACAGCGTATAACGTACAGCGGATAACGTATAACGTATAACGTATAACGTATAACGTACAGCGTATAACGTACAGCGTATAACGTACAGCGTATAACGTATAACGTATAAGGTATAACGTATAACGTATAACGTATAACGTATAACGTATAACGTATAACGTATAACGTATAACGTATAACGTATAACGTATAACGTACAACGTATAATGTACAACGTATAACGTACAACGTACAACGTGTAACGTGTAACGTATAACGTATAACTTATAACGTACAGCGTATAACGTACAGCGTATAACGTATAACGTATAACGTACAACGTGTAACGTATAACGTATAACATATAACGTAGAACGTATAACGTACAGTGTATAACGTACAGCGTATAACGTACAGCGGATAACGTATAATGTGCAACGTATATCGTACAACGTACAACGTGTAACGTATAACGTATAACGTATAACGTATAACGTACAGCGTATAACGTATAACATACAACGTATAACGTACAACGTATAACGTATAACGTACAACGTATAACGTATAACGTATAACGTATAACGTATAACGTATAACGTATAACGTATAACGTACATCGTACAACGTGTAACGTATAACATATAACGTACAACATATAACGTACAACGTATAACGTATAACGTACAACGTATAACGTACAACGTACAACGTGTAACGTATAACGTATAACGTATAACGTACAGCGTATAACATACATCGTATATCGTACAGCGTATAACGTACAACGTATAAGGTATAACGTATAACGTATAACGTATAACGTATAACGTATAACGTATAACGTATAACGTATAACGTATAACGTATAACGTATAACGTACAACGTATAATGTACAACGTATAACGTACAACGTGTAACGTGTAACGTATAACGTATAACTTATAACGTACAGCGTATAACGTACAGCGTATAACGTATAACGTATAACGTACAACGTGTAACGTATAACGTATAACATATAACGTAGAACGTATAACGTACAGCGTATAACGTACAGCGTATAACGTACAGCGGATAACGTATAATGTGCAACGTATAACGTACAACGTACAACGTGTAACGTATAACGTATAACGTACAGCGTATAACGTACAGCGTATAACGTATAACGTATAAGGTATAACGTACAGCGTATAACGTACAACGTATAACGTATACCGTATAACGTACAGCGTATAACGTACAGCGTATAACGTATAACGTATAACGTATAACGTACAACGTATAACGTATAACGTACAGCGTATAACGTATAACATACAACGTATAACGTTCAACGTATAACGTACAACGTATAACGTACAACGTATAACGTACAACGTACAACGTGTAACGTATAACGTATAACGTACAGCGTATAACGTATAACGTACAACGTATAATGTACAACGTATAACGTACAACGTACAACGTGTAACGTATAACGTATAACGTATAACTTATAACGTACAGCGTATAACGTATAACGTATAACGTATAACGTACAGCGTATAACGTGTAACGTATAACGTATAACGTACAGCGTATAACGTACAGCGTATAACGTATAACGTATAAGGTATAACGTACAGCGTATAACGTACAACGTATAACGTATACCGTATAACGTACAGCGTATAACGTACAGCGTATAACGTATAACGTATAACGTATAACGTATAACGTACAACGTATAACGTATAACGTACAGCGTATAACGTATAACATACAACGTATAACGTACAACGTATAACGTACAACGTATAACGTACAACGTATAACGTACAACGTACAACGTGTAACGTATAACGTATAACGTACAGCGTATAACGTATAACGTACAACGTATAATGTACAACGTATAACGTACAACGTACAACGTGTAACGTGTAACGTATAATGTATAACGTATAACGTATAACGTATAACGTATAACGTACAGCGTATAACGTATAACGTACAACGTATAACGTACAACGTACAACGTACAACGTGTAACGTATAACGTATAACGTATAACGTATAACGTATAACGTACAACGTACAACGTGTAACGTATAACGTATAACGTACAGCGTATAACGTATAACGTACAACGTATAATGTACAACGTATAACGTACCACGTACAACGGGTAACGTATAACGTATAACGTATAACGTATAACGTATATCGTATATCGTGTAACGTATAACGTACAGCGTATAACGTACAGCGTATAACGTATAACGTACAACGTATAACGTACAACGTACAACGTGTAACGTATAACGTATAACGTGTAACGTATAACGTATAACGTACAGCGTATAACGTACAGCGTATAACGTATAAGGTATAACGTACAGCGTATAACGTACAACGTATAACGTATAACGTATAACGTACAGCGTATAACGTACAGCGTATAACGTATAACGTATAACATATAACGTATAACGAATATCGTATAACGTATAACGTATAACGTATAACGTATAACGTATAACGTATAACGTATAACGTATAACGTACAACGTATAACGTATACCGTATACCGTATAACGTATAACGTATAACGTATAACGTATAACGTATAACGTATAACGTATAACGTACAACGTATAACGTACAACGTACAACGTGTAACGTATAACGTATAACGTACAGCGTATAACGTATAACGTACAACGTACAGCGTATAACGTACAGCGTATAACGTATAACGTATAACGTATAACGTATAACGTACAACGTATAACGTATAACGTACAGCGTATAACGTATAACGTACAACGTATAACGTACAACGTACAACGTGTAACGTATAACGTATAACGTGTAACGTATAACGTATAACGTACAGCGTATAACGTACAGCGTATAACGTATAAGGTATAACGTACAGCGTATAACGTATATCGTATATCGTGTAACGTATAACGTACAGCGTATAACGTACAGCGTATAACGTATAACGTACAACGTATAATGTACAACGTATAACGTACAACGTACAACGTGTAACGTATAACGTACAACGTATAACGTATACCGTATAACGTACAGCGTATAACGTACAGCGTATAACGTATAACGTATAACGTATAACGTACAACGTATAACGTATAACGTACAGCGTATAACGTATAACATACAACGTATAACGTACAACGTATAACGTACAACGTATAACGTACAACGTATAACGTACAACGTACAACGTGTAACGTATAACGTATAACGTACAGCGTATAACGTATAACGTACAACGTATAATGTACAACGTATAACGTACAACGTACAACGTGTAACGTGTAACGAATAATCTATAACGTATAACGTATAACGTATAACGTATAACGTACAGCGTATAACGTATAACGTACAACGTATAACGTACAACGTACAACGTACAACGTGTAACGTATAACGTATAACGTATAACGTATAACGTACAGCGTATAACGAACAGCGTATAACGTACAGCGTATAACGTATAACGTATAACGTGTAACGTATAACGTATAACGTATAACGTACAGCGTATAACGTATAACGTATAACGTATAACGTATAACGTATAACGTACAACGTGTAACGTATAACGTATAACGTATAACTTATAACGTATAACGTATAACGTATAACGTATAACGTATAACGTATAACGTATAACGTACAACGTATAACGTACAACGTACAACGTGTAACGTATAACGTATAACGTACAGCGTATAACGTATAACGTACAACGTATAATGTACAACGTATAACGTACCACGTACAACGGGTAACGTATAACGTATAACGTATAACGTATAACGTATATCGTATATCGTGTAACGTATAACGTACAGCGTATAACGTACAGCGTATAACGTATAACGTACAACGTATAACGTACAACGTACAACGTGTAACGTATAACGTATAACGTATAACGTGTAACGTATAACGTATAACGTACAGCGTATAACGTACAGCGTATAACGTATAAGGTATAACGTACAGCGTATAACGTACAACGTATAACGTATAACGTATAACGTACAGCGTATAACGTACAGCGTATAACGTATAACGTATAACATATAACGTATAACGAATATCGTATAACGTATAACGTATAACGTATAACGTATAACGTATAACGTACAACGTATAACGTATAACGTATAACGTATAACGTATAACGTATAACGTATAACGTATAACGTATAACGTATAACGTATAACGTATAACGTATAACGTATAACGTATAACGTATAACGTATAACGTATAACGTATAACGTATAACGTATAACGTATAACGTATAACGTATAACGTATAACGTATAACGTATAACGTATAACGTATAACGTATAACGTATAACGTATAACGTATAACGTATAACGTATAACGTATAACGTATAACGTATAACGTATAACGTATAACGTATAACGTATAACGTATAACGTATAACGTATAACGTATAACGTATAACGTATAACGTATAACGTATAACGTATAACGTACAGCGTATAACGTATAACGTACAACGTATAATGTACAACGTACAGCGTATAACGTATAACGTATAACGTATAACGTATAACGTATAACGTATAACGTATAACGTATAACGTATAACGTATAACGTATAACGTATAACGTATAACGTATAACGTATAACGTATAACGTATAACGTATAACGTATAACGTATAACGTATAACGTATAACGTATAACGTATAACGTATAACGTATAACGTATAACGTATAACGTATAACGTATAACGTATAACGTATAACGTATAACGTATAACGTATAACGTATAACGTATAACGTATAACGTATAACGTATAACGTATAACGTATAACGTATAACGTATAACGTATAACGTATAACGTATAACGTATAACGTATAACGTATAACGTATAACGTATAACGTATAACGTATAACGTATAACGTATAACGTATAACGTATAACGTATAACGTATAACGTATAACGTATAACGTATAACGTATAACGTATAACGTATAACGTATAACGTATAACGTATAACGTATAACGTATAACGTATAACGTATAACGTATAACGTATAACGTATAACGTATAACGTATAACGTATAACGTATAACGTATAACGTATAACGTATAACGTATAACGTATAACGTATAACGTATAACGTATAACGTATAACGTATAACGTATAACGTATAACGTATAACGTATAACGTATAACGTATAACGTATAACGTATAACGTATAACGTATAACGTATAACGTATAACGTATAACGTATAACGTATAACGTATAACGTATAACGTATAACGTATAACGTATAACGTATAACGTATAACGTATAACGTACAGCGTATAACGTATAACGTACAACGTATAATGTACAACGTACAGCGTATAACGTATAAGGTATAACGTACAGCGTATAACGTACAACGTATAACGTATAACGTATAACGTACAGCGTATAACGTACAGCGTATAACGTATAACGTATAACATATAACGAATAACGTATAACGTATAACGTATAACGTATAACGTATAACGTATAACGTACAACGTACAACGTGTAACGTATAACGTATAACGTATAACGTACAGCGTATAACGTACAGCGTATAACGTACAGCGTATAACGTACAGCGTATAACGTACAACGTATAACGTATAACGTATAACGTATAACGTATAACGTATAACGTATAACGTATAACGTATAACGTATAACGTATAACGTATAACGTATAACGTATAACGTATAACGTATAACGTATAACGTATAACGTATAACGTATAACGTATAACGTATAACGTATAACGTATAACGTATAACGTATAACGTATAACGTATAACGTATAACGTATAACGTATAACGTATAACGTATAACGTATAACGTATAACGTATAATGTACAACGTATAACGTACAACGTACAACGTGTAACGTATAACGTATAACGTATAACGTACAGCGTATAACGTACAGCGTATAACGTACAGCGTATAACGTACAGCGTATAACGTATAACGTATAACGTATAACGTATAACGTATATCGTGTAACGTATAACGTACAGCGTATAACGTACAGCGTATAACGTACAGCGTATAACGTATAACGTATAACGTGTAACGTATAACGTATAACGTACAGCGTATAACGTACAGCGTATAACGTATAACGTATAAGGTATAACGTATAACGTATAACGCATAACGTACAGCGTATAACGTATAACATACAACGTATAACGTACAACGTATAACGTACAACGTATAACGTACAACGTATAACGTACAACGTACAACGTGTAACGTATAACATATAACGTATAACGTACAGCGTATAACGTACAGCGTATAACGTACAGCCTATAACGTACAACGTATAACGTATAACGTATAACGTATAACGTATAACGTATAACGTATAACGTATAACGTATAACGTATAACGTATAACGTATAACGTATAACGTATAACGTATAACGTATAACGTATAACGTATAACGTATAACGTATAACGTATAACGTATAACGTATAACGTATAACGTATAACGTATAACGTATAACGTATAACGTATAACGTATAACGTATAACGTATAACGTATAACGTATAACGTATAACGTATAACGTATAACGTATAACGTACAGCGTATAACGTATAACGTACAACGTATAATGTACAACGTATAACGTACAACGTATAACGTACAACGTACAACGTGTAACGTATAACGTATAACGTATAACTTATAACATACGGCGTATAGCGTACAGCGTATAACGTACAGCGTATAACGTATAACGTATAACGTGTAACGTATAACGTATAACGTACAGCGTATAACGTACAGCGTATAACGTATAAGGTATAACGTACAGCGTATAACGTACAACGTATAACGTATAACGTATAACGTACAGCGTATAACGTACAGCGTATAACGTATAACGTATAACATATAACGAATAACGTATAACGTATAACGTATAACGTATAACGTATAACGTACAACGTACAACGTGTAACGTATAACGTATAACGTATAACGTACAGCGTATAACGTACAGCGTATAACGTACAGCGTATAACGTACAACGTATAACGTATAACGTATAACGTATAACGTATAACGTATAACGTATAACGTATAACGTATAACGTATAACGTATAACGTATAACGTATAACGTATAACGTATAACGTATAACGTATAACGTATAACGTATAACGTATAACGTATAACGTATAACGTATAACGTATAACGTATAACGTATAACGTATAACGTATAACGTATAACGTATAACGTATAACGTATAACGTATAACGTATAACGTATAACGTATAACGTATAACGTATAACGTATAACGTATAACGTATAACGTATAACGTATAACGTATAACGTATAACGTATAATGTACAACGTATAACGTACAACGTACAACGTGTAACGTATAACGTATAACGTATAACGTACAGCGTATAACGTACAGCGTATAACGTACAGCGTATAACGTACAGCGTATAACGTATAACGTATAACGTATAACGTATAACGTATATCGTGTAACGTATAACGTACAGCGTATAACGTACAGCGTATAACGTACAGCGTATAACGTATAACGTATAACGTGTAACGTATAACGTATAACGTACAGCGTATAACGTACAGCGTATAACGTATAACGTATAAGGTATAACATACAGCGTATAACGTACAGCGTATAACGTACAGCGTATAACGTATAACGTATAACGTGTAACGTATAACGTATAACGTACAGCGTATAACGTACAGCGTATAACGTATAAGGTATAACGTACAGCGTATAACGTACAACGTATAACGTATAACGTATAACGTACAGCGTATAACGTACAGCGTATAACGTATAACGTATAACATATAACGTATAACGTATAACGTATAACGTATAACGTATAACGCATAACGTACAGCGTATAACGTATAACATACAACGTATAACGTACAACGTATAACGTACAACGTATAACGTACAACGTATAACGTACAACGTACAACGTGTAACGTATAACATATAACGTATAACGTACAGCGTATAACGTACAGCGTATAACGTATAACGTATAACGTATAACGTATAACGTATAACGTATAACGTATAACGTATAACGTATAACGTATAACGTATAACGTATAACGTATAACGTATAACGTATAACGTATAACGTATAACGTATAACGTATAACGTACATCGTACAACGTGTAACGTATAACATATAACGTACAACATATAACGTACAACGTATAACGTATAACGTATAACGTATAACGTATAACGTATAACGTATAACGTATAACGTATAACGTATAACGTATAACGTATAACGTATAACGTATAACGTATAACGTATAACGTACAGCGTATAACGTATAACATACAACGTATAACGTACAACGTATAACGTATAACGTATAACGTACATCGTACAACGTGTAACGTATAACATATAACGTACAACATATAACATACAACGTATAACGTATAACGTATATCGTATAACGTATAACGTATAACGTATAACGTATAACGTATAACGTATAACGTATAACGTATAACGTATAACGTATAACGTATAACGTATAACGTATAACGTATAACGTATAACGTATAACGTATAACGTATAACGTATAACGTATAACGTATAACGTATAACGTATAACGTATAACGTATAACGTATAACGTATAACGTATAACGTATAACGTATAACGTATAACGTATAACGTACAGCGTATAACGTACAGCGTATAACGTATAAGGTATAACGTACAGCGTATAACGTACAACGTATAACGTATAACGTATAACGTATAACGTATAACGTACAGCGTATAACGTACAGCGTATAACGTATAACGTATAACATATAACGAATAACGTATAACGTATAACGTATAACGTACAACGTACAACGTGTAACGTATAACGTATAACGTATAACGTACAGCGTATAACGTACAGCGTATAACGTACAGCGTATAACGTACAACGTATAACGTATAACGTATAACGTATAACGTATAACGTATAACGTATAACGTATAACGTATAACGTATAACGTATAACGTATAACGTATAACGTATAACGTATAACGTATAACGTATAACGTATAACGTATAACGTATAACGTATAACGTATAACGTATAACGTATAACGTATAACGTATAACGTATAACGTATAACGTATAACGTATAACGTATAACGTATAACGTATAACGTATAACGTATAACGTATAACGTATAACGTATAACGTATAACGTATAACGTATAACGTATAACGTATAACGTATAATGTACAACGTATAACGTACAACGTACAACGTGTAACGTATAACGTATAACGTATAACGTACAGCGTATAACGTACAGCGTATAACGTACAGCGTATAACGTACAGCGTATAACGTATAACGTATAACGTATAACGTATAACGTATAACGTATATCGTGTAACGTATAACGTACAGCGTATAACGTACAGCGTATAACGTACAGCGTATAACGTATAACGTATAACGTGTAACGTATAACGTATAACGTACAGCGTATAACGTACAGCGTATAACGTATAACGTATAAGGTATAACATACAGCGTATAACGTACAGCGTATAACGTACAGCGTATAACGTATAACGTATAACGTGTAACGTATAACGTATAACGTACAGCGTATAACGTACAGCGTATAACGTATAAGGTATAACGTACAGCGTATAACGTACAACGTATAACGTATAACGTATAACGTACAGCGTATAACGTACAGCGTATAACGTATAACGTATAACATATAACGTATAACGTATAACGTATAACGTATAACGCATAACGTACAGCGTAACACGTATAACATACAACGTATAACGTACAACGTATAACGTACAACGTATAACGTACAACGTATAACGTACAACGTACAACGTGTAACGTATAACATATAACGTATAACGTACAGCGTATAACGTACAGCGTATAACGTACAGCCTATAACGTACAACGTATAACGTATAACGTATAACGTATAACGTATAACGTATAACGTATAACGTATAACGTATAACGTATAACGTATAACGTATAACGTATAACGTATAACGTATAACGTATAACGTATAACGTATAACGTATAACGTATAACGTATAACGTATAACGTATAACGTATAACGTATAACGTATAACGTATAACGTATAACGTATAACGTATAACGTACAGCGTATAACGTATAACGTATAACATATAACGAATAACGTATAACGTATAACGTATAACGTATAACGTATAACGTACAACGTACAACGTGTAACGTATAACGTATAACGTATAACGTACAGCGTATATCGTACAGCGTATAACGTACAGCGTATAACGTACAACGTATAACGTATAACGTATAACGTATAACGTATAACGTATAACGTATAACGTATAACGTATAACGTATAACGTATAACGTATAACGTATAACGTATAACGTATAACGTATAACGTATAACGTATAACGTATAACGTATAACGTATAACGTATAACGTATAACGTATAACGTATAACGTATAACGTATAACGTATAACGTATAACGTATAACGTATAACGTATAACGTATAACGTATAACGTATAACGTATAACGTATAACGTATAACGTATAACGTATAATGTACAACGTATAACGTACAACGTACAACGTGTAACGTATAACGTATAACGTATAACGTACAGCGTATAACGTACAGCGTATAACGTACAGCGTATAACGTACAGCGTATAACGTATAACGTATAACGTATAACGTATAACGTATAACGTATATCGTGTAACGTATAACGTACAGCGTATAACGTACAGCGTATAACGTAAAGCGTATAACGTATAACGTATAACGTGTAACGTATAACGTATAACGTACAGCGTATAACGTACAGCGTATAACGTATAACGTATAAGGTATAACATACAGCGTATAACGTACAGCGTATAACGTACAGCGTATAACGTATAACGTATAACGTGTAACGTATAACGTATAACGTACAGCGTATAACGTACAGCGTATAACGTATAAGGTATAACGTACAGCGTATAACGTACAACGTATAACGTATAACGTATAACGTACAGCGTATAACGTACAGCGTATAACGTATAACGTATAACATATAACGTATAACGTATAACGTATAACGTATAACGCATAACGTACAGCGTATAACGTATAACATACAACGTATAACGTACAACGTATAACGTACAACGTATAACGTACAACGTATAACGTACAACGTACAACGTGTAACGTATAACATATAACGTATAACGTACAGCGTATAACGTACAGCGTATAACGTACAGCCTATAACGTATAACGTATAACGTATAACGTATAACGAATATCGTATAACGTATAACGTATAACGTATAACGTATAACGTATAACGTATAACGTACAACGTATAACGTATACCGTATACCGTATAACGTATAACGTATAACGTATAACGTACAGCGTATAACGTATAACATACAACGTATAACGTACAACGTATAACGTATAACGTATAACGTACATCGTACAACGTGTAACGTATAACATATAACGTACAACATATAACATACAACGTATAACGTATAACGTATATCGTATAACGTATAACGTATAACGTATAACGTATAACGTACAGCGTATAACGTATAACATACAACGTATAACGTACAACGTATAACGCATAACGTACAGCGTATAACGTATAACATACAACGTATAACGTACAACGTATAACGTACAACGTATAACGTACAACGTATAACGTGTAACGTATAACGTATAACGTACAGCGTATAACGTACAGCGTATAACGTATAACGTATAAGGTATAACATACAGCGTATAACGTACAGCGTATAACGTACAGCGTATAACGTATAACGTATAACGTGTAACGTATAACGTATAACGTACAGCGTATAACGTACAGCGTATAACGTATAAGGTATAACGTACAGCGTATAACGTACAACGTATAACGTATAACGTATAACGTACAGCGTATAACGTACAGCGTATAACGTATAACGTATAACATATAACGTATAACGTATAACGTATAACGTATAACGCATAACGTACAGCGTATAACGTATAACATACAACGTATAACGTACAACGTATAACGTACAACGTATAACGTACAACGTATAACGTACAACGTACAACGTGTAACGTATAACATATAACGTATAACGTACAGCGTATAACGTACAGCGTATAACGTACAGCCTATAACGTACAACGTATAACGTATAACGTATAACGTATAACGTATAACGTATAACGTATAACGTATAACGTATAACGTATAACGTATAACGTATAACGTATAACGTATAACGTATAACGTATAACGTATAACGTATAACGTATAACGTATAACGTATAACGTATAACGTATAACGTATAACGTATAACGTATAACGTATAACGTATAACGTATAACGTATAACGTACAGCGTATAACGTATAACGTATAACATATAACGAATAACGTATAACGTATAACGTATAACGTATAACGTATAACGTACAACGTACAACGTGTAACGTATAACGTATAACGTATAACGTACAGCGTATATCGTACAGCGTATAACGTACAGCGTATAACGTACAACGTATAACGTATAACGTATAACGTATAACGTATAACGTATAACGTATAACGTATAACGTATAACGTATAACGTATAACGTATAACGTATAACGTATAACGTATAACGTATAACGTATAACGTATAACGTATAACGTATAACGTATAACGTATAACGTATAACGTATAACGTATAACGTATAACGTATAACGTATAACGTATAACGTATAACGTATAACGTATAACGTATAACGTATAACGTATAACGTATAACGTATAACGTATAACGTATAATGTACAACGTATAACGTACAACGTACAACGTGTAACGTATAACGTATAACGTATAACGTACAGCGTATAACGTACAGCGTATAACGTACAGCGTATAACGTACAGCGTATAACGTATAACGTATAACGTATAACGTATAACGTATAACGTATATCGTGTAACGTATAACGTACAGCGTATAACGTACAGCGTATAACGTACAGCGTATAACGTATAACGTATAACGTGTAACGTATAACGTATAACGTACAGCGTATAACGTACAGCGTATAACGTATAACGTATAAGGTATAACATACAGCGTATAACGTACAGCGTATAACGTACAGCGTATAACGTATAACGTATAACGTGTAACGTATAACGTATAACGTACAGCGTATAACGTACAGCGTATAACGTATAAGGTATAACGTACAGCGTATAACGTACAACGTATAACGTATAACGTATAACGTACAGCGTATAACGTACAGCGTATAACGTATAACGTATAACATATAACGTATAACGTATAACGTATAACGTATAACGCATAACGTACAGCGTATAACGTATAACATACAACGTATAACGTACAACGTATAACGTACAACGTATAACGTACAACGTATAACGTACAACGTACAACGTGTAACGTATAACATATAACGTATAACGTACAGCGTATAACGTACAGCGTATAACGTACAGCCTATAACGTATAACGTATAACGTATAACGTATAACGAATATCGTATAACGTATAACGTATAACGTATAACGTATAACGTATAACGTATAACGTACAACGTATAACGTATACCGTATACCGTATAACGTATAACGTATAACGTATAACGTACAGCGTATAACGTATAACATACAACGTATAACGTACAACGTATAACGTATAACGTATAACGTACATCGTACAACGTGTAACGTATAACATATAACGTACAACATATAACATACAACGTATAACGTATAACGTATATCGTATAACGTATAACGTATAACGTATAACGTATAACGTACAGCGTATAACGTATAACATACAACGTATAACGTACAACGTATAACGTATAACGTACAACGTATAACGTATAACGTATAACGTATAACGTATAACGTATAACGTATAACGTATAACGTATAACGTATAACGTATAACGTACATCGTACAACGTGTAACGTATAACATATAACGTACAACATATAACGTACAACGTATAACGTATAACGTACAACGTATAACGTACAACGTACAACGTGTAACGTATAACGTATAACGTATAACGTACAGCGTATAACGTACAGCGTATATCGTACAGCGTATAACGTATAACGTATAACGTGTAACGTATAACGTATAACGTATAACGTGTAACGTATAACGTATAACGTACAGCGTATAACGTACAGCGTATAACGTATAAGGTATAACGTACAGCGTATAACGTACAACGTATAACGTATAACATATAACGTACAACATATAACATACAACGTATAACGTATAACGTATATCGTATAACGTATAACGTATAACGTATAACGTATAACGTACAGCGTATAACGTATAACATACAACGTATAACGTACAACGTATAACGTATAACGTACAACGTATAACGTATAACGTATAACGTATAACGTGTAACGTATAACGTATAACGTATAACGTATAACGTACAACGTATAACGTACAACGTACAACGTGTAACGTATAACGTATAACGTATAACGTACAGCGTATAACGTACAGCGTATAACGTACAGCGTATAACGTATAAGGTATAACGTACAGCGTATAACGTACAACGTATAACGTATAACGTATAACGTACAGCGTATAACGTACAGCGTATAACGTATAACGTATAACATATAACGTATAACGTATAACGTATAACGTATAACGCATAACGTACAGCGTATAACGTATAACATACAACGTATAACGTACAACGTATAACGTACAACGTATAACGTACAACGTATAACGTACAACGTACAACGTGTAACGTATAACATATAACGTATAACGTACAGCGTATAACGTACAGCGTATAACGTACAGCCTATAACGTATAACGTATAACGTATAACGTATAACGAATATCGTATAACGTATAACGTATAACGTATAACGTATAACGTATAACGTATAACGTACAACGTATAACGTATACCGTATACCGTATAACGTATAACGTATAACGTATAACGTACAGCGTATAACGTATAACATACAACGTATAACGTACAACGTATAACGTATAACGTATAACGTACATCGTACAACGTGTAACGTATAACATATAACGTACAACATATAACATACAACGTATAACGTATAACGTATATCGTATAACGTATAACGTATAACGTATAACGTATAACGTACAGCGTATAACGTATAACATACAACGTATAACGTACAACGTATAACGTATAACGTACAACGTATAACGTATAACGTATAACGTATAACGTATAACGTATAACGTATAACGTATAACGTATAACGTATAACGTACATCGTACAACGTGTAACGTATAACATATAACGTACAACATATAACGTACAACGTATAACGTATAACGTACAACGTATAACGTACAACGTACAACGTGTAACGTATAACGTATAACGTATAACGTACAGCGTATAACGTACAGCGTATATCGTACAGCGTATAACGTATAACGTATAACGTGTAACGTATAACGTATAACGTATAACGTGTAACGTATAACGTATAACGTACAGCGTATAACGTACAGCGTATAACGTATAAGGTATAACGTACAGCGTATAACGTACAACGTATAACGTATAACATATAACGTACAACATATAACATACAACGTATAACGTATAACGTATATCGTATAACGTATAACGTATAACGTATAACGTATAACGTACAGCGTATAACGTATAACATACAACGTATAACGTACAACGTATAACGTATAACGTACAACGTATAACGTATAACGTATAACGTATAACGTATAACGTATAACGTATAACGTACATCGTACAACGTGTAACGTATAACATATAACGTACAACATATAACGTACAACGTATAACGTATAACGTATAACGTATAACGTATAACGTATAACGTATAACGTATAACGTATAACGTATAACGTATAACGTATAACGTATAACGTATAACGTATAACGTATAACGTATAACGTATAACGTACAGCGTATAACGTATAACATACAACGTATAACGTACAACGTATAACGTATAACGTATAACGTACATCGTACAACGTGTAACGTATAACATATAACGTACAACATATAACATACAACGTATAACGTATAACGTATATCGTATAACGTATAACGTATAACGTATAACGTATAACGTACAGCGTATAACGTATAACATACAACGTATAACGTACAACGTATAACGTATAACGTACAACGTATACCGTATAACGTATAACGTATAACGTATAACGTATAACGTATAACGTATAACGTATAACGTATAACGTATAACGTACATCGTACAACGTGTAACGTATAACATATAACGTACAACATATAACGTACAACGTATAACGTATAACGTACAACGTATAACGTATAACGTATAACGTACAACGTATAACGTACAACGTACAACGTGTAACGTATAACGTATAACGTATAACGTACAGCGTATAACGTACAGCGTATATCGTACAGCGTATAACGTATAACATACAACGTATAACGTACAACGTATAACGTATAACGTACAACGTATAACGTATAACGTACAACATATAACATACAACGTATAACGTATAACGTATATCGTATAACGTATAACGTATAACGTATAACGTATAACGTACAGCGTATAACGTATAACATACAACGTATAACGTACAACGTATAACGTATAACGTACAACGTATAACGTATAACGTATAACGTATAACGTATAACGTATAACGTATAACGTATAACGTATAACGTATAACGTATAACGTATAACGTATAACGTATATCGTGTAACGTATAACGTACAGCGTATAACGTACAGCGTATAACGTACAGCGTATAACGTATAACGTATAACGTGTAACGTATAACGTATAACGTACAGCGTATAACGTACAGCGTATAACGTATAACGTATAAGGTATAACATACAGCGTATAACGTACAGCGTATAACGTACAGCGTATAACGTATAACGTATAACGTGTAACGTATAACGTATAACGTACAGCGTATAACGTACAGCGTATAACGTATAAGGTATAACGTACAGCGTATAACGTACATCGTATAACGTATAACGTATAACGTACAGCGTATAACGTACAGCGTATAACGTATAACGTATAACATATAACGTATAACGTATAACGTATAACGTATAACGCATAACGTACAGCGTATAACGTATAACATACAACGTATAACGTACAACGTATAACGTACAACGTATAACGTACAACGTATAACGTACAACGTACAACGTGTAACGTATAACATATAACGTATAACGTACAGCGTATAACGTACAGCGTATAACGTACAGCCTATAACGTATAACGTATAACGTATAACGTATAACGAATATCGTATAACGTATAACGTATAACGTATAACGTATAACGTATAACGTATAACGTATAACGTACAACGTATAACGTATACCGTATACCGTATAACGTATAACGTATAACGTATAACGTATAACGTATAACGTATAACGTATAACGTATAACGTATAACGTATAACGTATAACGTATAACGTATAACGTATAACGTATAACGTATAACGTATAACGTATAACGTATAACGTATAACGTATAACGTATAACGTACATCGTACAACGTGTAACGTATAACATATAACGTACAACATATAACGTACAACGTATAACGTATAACGTATAACGTATAACGTATAACGTATAACGTATAACGTATAACGTATAACGTATAACGTACAGCGTATAACGTATAACATACAACGTATAACGTACAACGTATAACGTATAACGTATAACGTACATCGTACAACGTGTAACGTATAACATATAACGTACAACATATAACATACAACGTATAACGTATAACGTATATCGTATAACGTATAACGTATAACGTATAACGTATAACGTACAGCGTATAACGTATAACATACAACGTATAACGTACAACGTATAACGTATAACGTACAACGTATAACGTATAACGTATAACGTATAACGTATAACGTATAACGTATAACGTATAACGTATAACGTATAACGTACATCGTACAACGTGTAACGTATAACATATAACGTACAACATATAACGTACAACGTATAACGTATAACGTACAACGTATAACGTACAACGTACAACGTGTAACGTATAACGTATAACGTATAACGTACAGCGTATAACGTACAGCGTATATCGTACAGCGTATAACGTACAACGTATAAGGTATAACGTATAACGTATAACGTATAACGTATAACGTATAACGTATAACGTATAACGTATAACGTATAACGTATAACGTATAACGTATAACGTATAACGTATAACGTATAACGTATAACGTATAACGTATAACGTATAACGTATAACGTATAACGTATAACGTATAACGTATAACGTATAACGTATAACGTACATCGTACAACGTGTAACGTATAACATATAACGTACAACATATAACGTACAACGTATAACGTATAACGTATAACGTATAACGTATAACGTATAACGTATAACGTATAACGTATAACGTACAGCGTATAACGTATAACATACAACGTATAACGTACAACGTATAACGTATAACGTATAACGTACATCGTACAACGTGTAACGTATAACATATAACGTACAACATATAACATACAACGTATAACGTATAACGTATATCGTATAACGTATAACATATAACGTATAACGTATAACGTACAGCGTATAACGTATAACATACAACGTATAACGTACAACGTATAACGTATAACGTACAACGTATAACGTATAACGTATAACGTATAACGTATAACGTATAACGTATAACGTATAACGTATAACGTATAACGTATAACGTACATCGTACAACGTGTAACGTATAACATATAACGTACAACATATAACGTACAACGTATAACGTATAACGTACAACGTATAACGTACAACGTACAACGTGTAACGTATAACGTATAACGTATAACGTACAGCGTATAACGTACAGCGTATATCGAACAGCGTATAACGTACAACGTATAAGGTATAACGTATAACGTATAACGTATAACGTATAACGTATAACGTATAACGTATAACGTATAACGTATAACGTATAACGTATAACGTATAACGTATAACGTATAACGTATAACGTATAACGTATAACGTATAACGTATAACGTATAACGTATAACGTATAACGTATAACGTATAACGTATAACGTATAACGTATAACGTATAACGTATAACGTATAACGTATAACGTATAACGTATAACGTATAACGTATAACGTATAACGTATAACGTATAACGTATAACGTATAACGTATAACGTATAACGTATAACGTATAACGTATAACGTATAACGTATAACGTATAACGTATAACGTATAACGTATAACGTATAACGTATAACGTATAACGTATAACGTATAACGTATAACGTATAACGTATAACGTATAACGTATAACGTATAACGTATAACGTATAACGTATAACGTATAACGTATAACGTATAACGTATAACGTATAACGTATAACGTATAACGTATAACGTATAACGTATAACGTATAACGTATAACGTATAACGTATAACGTATAACGTATAACGTATAACGTATAACGTATAACGTATAACGTATAACGTATAACGTATAACGTATAACGTATAACGTATAACGTATAACGTATAACGTATAACGTATAACGTATAACGTATAACGTATAACGTATAACGTATAACGTATAACGTATAACGTATAACGTATAACGTATAACGTATAACGTATAACGTATAACGTATAACGTATAACGTATAACGTATAACGTATAACGTATAACGTATAACGTATAACGTATAACGTATAACGTATAACGTATAACGTATAACGTATAACGTATAACGTATAACGTATAACGTATAACGTATAACGTATAACGTATAACGTATAACGTATAACGTATAACGTATAACGTATAACGTATAACGTATAACGTATAACGTATAACGTATAACGTATAACGTATAACGTATAACGTATAACGTATAACGTATAACGTATAACGTATAACGTATAACGTATAACGTATAACGTATAACGTATAACGTATAACGTATAACGTATAACGTATAACGTATAACGTATAACGTATAACGTATAACGTATAACGTATAACGTATAACGTATAACGTATAACGTATAACGTATAACGTATAACGCATAACGCATAACGGATAACGCATAACGTATAACGTATAACGTATAACGTATAACGTATAACGTATAACGTATAACGTATAACGTATAACGTATAACGTATAACGTATAACGTATAACGTATAACGTATAACGTATAACGTATAACGTATAACGTATAACGTATAACGTATAACGTACAGCGTATAACGTATAACGTACAACGTATAATGTACAACGTATAACGTACAACGTATAACGTACAACGTACAACGTGTAACGTATAACGTATAACGTATAACTTATAACATACGGCGTATAGCGTACAGCGTATAACGTACAGCGTATAACGTATAACGTATAACGTGTAACGTATAACGTATAACGTACAGCGTATAACGTACAGCGTATAACGTATAAGGTATAACGTACAGCGTATAACGTACAACGTATAACGTATAACGTATAACGTACAGCGTATAACGTACAGCGTATAACGTATAACGTATAACATATAACGAATAACGTATAACGTATAACGTATAACGTATAACGTATAACGTATAACGTATAACGTATAACGTATAACGTATAACGTACATCGTACAACGTGTAACGTATAACATATAACGTACAACATATAACGTACAACGTATAACGTATAACGTATAACGTATAACGTATAACGTATAACGTATAACGTATAACGTATAACGTATAACGTACAGCGTATAACGTATAACATACAACGTATAACGTACAACGTATAACGTATAACGTATAACGTACATCGTACAACGTGTAACGTATAACATATAACGTACAACATATAACATACAACGTATAACGTATAACGTATATCGTATAACGTATAACGTATAACGTATAACGTATAACGTACAGCGTATAACGTATAACATACAACGTATAACGTACAACGTATAACGTATAACGTACAACGTATAACGTATAACGTATAACGTATAACGTATAACGTATAACGTATAACGTATAACGTATAACGTATAACGTACATCGTACAACGTGTAACGTATAACATATAACGTACAACATATAACGTACAACGTATAACGTATAACGTACAACGTATAACGTACAACGTACAACGTGTAACGTATAACGTATAACGTATAACGTACAGCGTATAACGTACAGCGTATATCGTACAGCGTATAACGTACAACGTATAAGGTATAACGTATAACGTATAACGTATAACGTATAACGTATAACGTATAACGTATAACGTATAACGTATAACGTATAACGTATAACGTATAACGTATAACGTATAACGTATAACGTATAACGTATAACGTATAACGTATAACGTATAACGTATAACGTATAACGTATAACGTATAACGTATAACGTACATCGTACAACGTGTAACGTATAACATATAACGTACAACATATAACGTACAACGTATAACGTATAACGTATAACGTATAACGTATAACGTATAACGTATAACGTATAACGTATAACGTACAGCGTATAACGTATAACATACAACGTATAACGTACAACGTATAACGTATAACGTATAACGTACATCGTACAACGTGTAACGTATAACATATAACGTACAACATATAACATACAACGTATAACGTATAACGTATATCGTATAACGTATAACGTATAACGTATAACGTATAACGTACAGCGTATAACGTATAACATACAACGTATAACGTACAACGTATAACGTATAACGTACAACGTATAACGTATAACGTATAACGTATAACGTATAACGTATAACGTATAACGTATAACGTATAACGTATAACGTATAACGTACATCGTACAACGTGTAACGTATAACATATAACGTACAACATATAACGTACAACGTATAACGTATAACGTACAACGTATAACGTACAACGTACAACGTGTAACGTATAACGTATAACGTATAACGTACAGCGTATAACGTACAGCGTATATCGAACAGCGTATAACGTACAACGTATAAGGTATAACGTATAACGTATAACGTATAACGTATAACGTATAACGTATAACGTATAACGTATAACGTATAACGTATAACGTATAACGTATAACGTATAACGTATAACGTATAACGTATAACGTATAACGTATAACGTATAACGTATAACGTATAACGTATAACGTATAACGTATAACGTATAACGTATAACGTATAACGTATAACGTATAACGTATAACGTATAACGTATAACGTATAACGTATAACGTATAACGTATAACGTATAACGTATAACGTATAACGTATAACGTATAACGTATAACGTATAACGTATAACGTATAACGTATAACGTATAACGTATAACGTACATCGTACAACGTGTAACGTATAACATATAACGTACAACATATAACGTACAACGTATAACGTATAACGTATAACGTATAACGTATAACGTATAACGTATAACGTATAACGTATAACGTACAGCGTATAACGTATAACATACAACGTATAACGTACAACGTATAACGTATAACGTATAACGTACATCGTACAACGTGTAACGTATAACATATAACGTACAACATATAACATACAACGTATAACGTATAACGTATATCGTATAACGTATAACGTATAACGTATAACGTATAACGTACAGCGTATAACGTATAACATACAACGTATAACGTACAACGTATAACGTATAACGTACAACGTATAACGTATAACGTATAACGTATAACGTATAACGTATAACGTATAACGTATAACGTATAACGTATAACGTATAACGTATAACGTACATCGTACAACGTGTAACGTATAACATATAACGTACAACATATAACGTACAACGTATAACGTATAACGTACAACGTATAACGTACAACGTACAACGTGTAACGTATAACGTATAACGTATAACGTACAGCGTATAACGTACAGCGTATATCGAACAGCGTATAACGTACAACGTATAAGGTATAACGTATAACGTATAACGTATAACGTATAACGTATAACGTATAACGTATAACGTATAACGTATAACGTATAACGTATAACGTATAACGTATAACGTATAACGTATAACGTATAACGTATAACGTATAACGTATAACGTATAACGTATAACGTATAACGTATAACGTATAACGTATAACGTATAACGTATAACGTATAACGTATAACGTATAACGTATAACGTATAACGTATAACGTATAACGTATAACGTATAACGTATAACGTATAACGTATAACGTATAACGTATAACGTATAACGTATAACGTATAACGTATAACGTATAACGTATAACGTATAACGTATAACGTATAACGTATAACGTATAACGTATAACGTATAACGTATAACGTATAACGTATAACGTATAACGTATAACGTATAACGTATAACGTATAACGTATAACGTATAACGTATAACGTATAACGTATAACGTATAACGTATAACGTATAACGTATAACGTATAACGTATAACGTATAACGTATAACGTATAACGTATAACGTATAACGTATAACGTATAACGTATAACGTATAACGTATAACGTATAACGTACAACGTATAACGTATAACGTATAACGTACATCGTACAACGTGTAACGTATAACATATAACGTACAACATATAACATACAACGTATAACGTATAACGTATATCGTATAACGTATAACGTATAACGTATAACGTATAACGTACAGCGTATAACGTATAACATACAACGTATAACGTACAACGTATAACGTATAACGTACAACGTATAACGTATAACGTATAACGTATAACGTATAACGTATAACGTATAACGTATAACGTATAACGTATAACGTATAACGAATAACGTATAACGTATAACGTATAACGTATAACGTATAACGTATAACGTATAACGTATAACGTATAACGTATAACGTATAACGTATAACGTATAACGTATAACGTATAACGTATAACGTATAACGTATAACGTATAACGTATAACGTATAACGTATAACGTATAACGTATAACGTATAACGTATAACGTATAACGTATAACGTATAACGTATAACGTATAACGTATAACGTATAACGTATAACGTATAACGTATAACGTATAACGTATAACGTATAACGTATAACGTATAACGTATAACGTATAACGTATAACGTATAACGTATAACGTATAACGTATAACGTATAACGTATAACGCATAACGCATAACGTATAACGCATAACGTATAACGTATAACGTATAACGTATAACGTATAACGTATAACGTATAACGTATAACGTATAACGTATAACGTATAACGTATAACGTATAACGTATAACGTATAACGTATAACGTATAACGTATAACGTATAACGTATAACGTATAACGTATAACGTATAACGTATAACGTATAACGTATAACGTATAACGTACAGCGTATAACGTATAACGTACAACGTATAATGTACAACGTATAACGTACAACGTATAACGTACAACGTACAACGTGTAACGTATAACGTATAACGTATAACTTATAACATACGGCGTATAGCGTACAGCGTATAACGTACAGCGTATAACGTATAACGTATAACGTGTAACGTATAACGTATAACGTACAGCGTATAACGTACAGCGTATAACGTATAAGGTATAACGTACAGCGTATAACGTACAACGTATAACGTATAACGTATAACGTACAGCGTATAACATACAGCGTATAACGTATAACGTATAACATATAACGAATAACGTATAACGTATAACGTATAACGTATAACGTATAACGTACAACGTACAACGTGTAACGTATAACGTATAACGTATAACGTACAGCGTATAACGTACAGCGTATAACGTACAGCGTATAACGTACAACGTATAACGTATAACGTATAACGTATAACGTATAACGTATAACGTATAACGTATAACGTATAACGTATAACGTATAACGTATAACGTATAACGTATAACGTATAACGTATAACGTATAACGTATAACGTATAACGTATAACGTATAACGTATAACGTATAACGTATAACGTATAACGTATAACGTATAACGTATAACGTATAACGTATAACGTATAACGTATAACGTATAACGTATAACGTATAACGTATAACGTATAACGTATAACGTATAACGTATAACGTATAACGTATAACGTATAACGTATAATGTACAACGTATAACGTACAACGTACAACGTGTAACGTATAACGTATAACGTATAACGTACAGCGTATAACGTACAGCGTATAACGTACAGCGTATAACGTACAGCGTATAACGTACAGCGTATAACGTATAACGTATAACGTATAACGTATAACGTATAACGTATATCGTGTAACGTATAACGTACAGCGTATAACGTACAGCGTATAACGTACAGCGTATAACGTATAACGTATAACGTGTAACGTATAACGTATAACGTACAGCGTATAACGTACAGCGTATAACGTATAAGGTATAACGTACAGCATATAACGTACAACGTATAACGTATAACGTATAACGTACAGCGTATAACGTACAGCGTATAACGTATAACGTATAACATATAACGAATAACGTATAACGTATAACGTATAACGTATAACGTATAACGTATAACGTACAACGTACAACGTGTAACGTATAACGTATAACGTATAACGTACAGCGTATAACGTACAGCGTATAACGTACAACGTATAACGTATAACGTATAACGTATAACGTATAACGTATAACGTATAACGTATAACGTATAACGTATAACGTATAACGTATAACGTATAACGTATAACGTATAACGTATAACGTATAACGTATAACGTATAACGTATAACGTATAACGTATAACGTATAACGTATAACGTATAACGTATAACGTATAACGTATAACGTATAACGTATAACGTATAACGTATAACGTATAACGTATAACGTATAACGTATAACGTATAACGTATAACGTATAACGTATAACGTATAATGTACAACGTATAACGTACAACGTACAACGTGTAACGTATAACGTATAACGTATAACGTACAGCGTATAACGTACAGCGTATAACGTACAGCGTATAACGTACAGCCTATAACGTATAACGTATAACGTATAACGTATAACGAATATCGTATAACGTATAACGTATAACGTATAACGTATAACGTATAACGTATAACGTATAACGTACAACGTATAACGTATACCGTATACCGTATAACGTATAACGTATAACGTATAACGTATAACGTATAACGTATAACGTATAACGTATAACGTATAACGTATAACGTATAACGTATAACGTATAACGTATAACGTATAACGTATAACGTATAACGTATAACGTATAACGTATAACGTATAACGTATAACGTATAACGTATAACGTACATCGTACAACGTGTAACGTATAACATATAACGTACAACATATAACGTACAACGTATAACGTATAACGTATAACGTATAACGTATAACGTATAACGTATAACGTATAACGTATAACGTATAACGTACAGCGTATAACGTATAACATACAACGTATAACGTACAACGTATAACGTATAACGTATAACGTACATCGTACAACGTGTAACGTATAACATATAACGTACAACATATAACATACAACGTATAACGTATAACGTATATCGTATAACGTATAACGTATAACGTATAACGTATAACGTACAGCGTATAACGTATAACATACAACGTATAACGTACAACGTATAACGTATAACGTACAACGTATAACGTATAACGTATAACGTATAACGTATAACGTATAACGTATAACGTATAACGTATAACGTATAACGTATAACGTACATCGTACAACGTGTAACGTATAACATATAACGTACAACATATAACGTACAACGTATAACGTATAACGTACAACGTATAACGTACAACGTACAACGTGTAACGTATAACGTATAACGTATAACGTACAGCGTATAACGTACAGCGTATATCGTACAGCGTATAACGTACAACGTATAAGGTATAACGTATAACGTATAACGTATAACGTATAACGTATAACGTATAACGTATAACGTATAACGTATAACGTATAACGTATAACGTATAACGTATAACGTATAACGTATAACGTATAACGTATAACGTACAGCGTATAACGTATAACATACAACGTATAACGTACAACGTATAACGTATAACGTATTACGTACATCGTACAACGTGTAACGTATAACATATAACGTACAACATATAACATACAACGTATATCGTATAACGTATATCGTATAACGTATAACGTATAACGTATAACGTATAACGTATAACGTACAGCTTATAACGTATAACATACAACGTATAACGTACAACGTATAACGTATAACGTACAACGTATAACGTATAACGTATAACGTATAACGTATAACGTATAACGTATAACGTATAACGTACATCGTACAACGTGTAACGTATAACATATAACGGTAACATATAACGTACAACGTATAACGTATAACGTACAACGTATAACGTACAACGTACAACGTGTAACGTATAACGTATAACGTATAACGTACAGCGTATAACATACATCGTATATCGTACAGCGTATAACGTACAACGTATAAGGTATAACGTATAACGTATAACGTATAACGTATAACGTATAACGTATAACGTATAACGTACAACGTATAATGTACAACGTATAACGTACAACGTACAACGTGTAACGTGTAACGTATAACGTATAACTTATAACGTACAGCGTATAACGTACAGCGTATAACGTATAACGTATAACGTACAACGTACAACGTGTAACGTATAACGTATAACGTATAACGTAGAACGTATAACGTACAACGTATAACGTACAGCGTATAACGTACAGCGGATAACGTATAATGTACAACGTATAACGTACAACGTACAACGTGTAACGTATAACGTATAACGTATATCTTATAACGTACAGCGTATAACGTATAACGTATAACGTATAACGTACAGCGTATAACGTATAACGTACAACGTATAATGTACAACGTATAACGTACAACGTACAACGTGTAACGTATAACGTATAACGTATAACTTATAACGTACAGCGTACAGCGTATAACGTATAACGTATAACGTATAACGTACAACGTAGAACGTACAGCGTATAACGTACAGCGTATAACGTACAGCGTATAACGTATAACGTATAACGTATAACGTATAACGTATAACGTATAACGTATAACGTATAACGTATAACGTATAACGTATAACGTATAACGTATAACGTATAACGTATAACGTATAACGTATAACGTATAACGTATAACGTATAACGTATAACGTATAACGTATAACGTATAACGTATAACGTACATCGTACAACGTGTAACGTATAACATATAACGGTAACATATAACGTACAACGTATAACGTATAACGTACAACGTATAACGTACAACGTACAACGTGTAACGTATAACGTATAACGTATAACGTACAGCGTATAACATACATCGTATATCGTACAGCGTATAACGTACAACGTATAAGGTATAACGTATAACGTATAACGTATAACGTATAACGTATAACGTATAACGTATAACGTATAACGTACAACGTATAATGTACAACGTATAACGTACAACGTACAACGTGTAACGTGTAACGTATAACGTCTTACTTATAACGTACAGCGTATAACGTACAGCGTATAACGTATAACGTATAACGTACAACGTACAACGTGTAACGTATAACGTATAACGTATAACGTAGAACGTATAACGTACAACGTATAACGTACAGCGTATAACGTACAGCGGATAACGTATAATGTACAACGTATAACGTACAACGTACAACGTGTAACGTATAACGTATAACGTATATCTTATAACGTACAGCGTATAACGTATAACGTATAACGTATAACGTATAACGTACAGCGTATAACGTATAACGTACAACGTATAATGTACAACGTATAACGTACAACGTACAACGTGTAACGTATAACGTATAACGTATAACTTATAACGTACAGCGTACAGCGTATAACGTATAACGTATAACGTATAACGTACAACGTAGAACGTACAGCGTATAACGTACAGCGTATAACGTACAGCGTATAACGTATAACGTATAACGTATAACGTATAACGTATAACGTATAACGTATAACGTATAACGTATAACGTATAACGTATAACGTATAACGTATAACGTATAACGTATAACGTATAACGTATAACGTATAACGTATAACGTATAACGTATAACGTATAACGTATAACGTATAACGTATAACGTATAACGTATAACGTATAACGTATAACGTATAACGTATAACGTATAACGTATAACGTATAACGTTTAACGTACAGCGTATAACGTATAACGTATAACGTATAACGTATAACGTATAACGTATAACGTATAACGTATAACGTATAACGTATAACGTATAACGTATAACGTATAACGTATAACGTATAACGTATAACGTATAACGTATAACGTTTAACGTACAGCGTATAACGTATAACGTACAACGTATAATGTACAACGTATAACGTACAACGTATAACGTATATCGTACAACGTATAACGTATAACGTATAACGTATAACGTATAACGTATAACGTATAACGTATAACGTATAACGTATAACGTATAACGTATAACGTATAACGTTTAACGTACAGCGTATAACGTATAACGTACAACGTATAATGTACAACGTATAACGTACAACGTATAACGTATATCGTACAACGTATAACGTATAACGTATAACGTATAACGTATAAGGTATAACGTATAACGTATAACGTATAACGTATAACGTATAACGTATAACGTATAACGTATAACGTATAACGTATAACGTATAACGTATAACGTATAACGTATAACGTACAGCGTATAACGTATAACATACAACGTATAACGTACAACGTATAACGTATAACGTATTACGTACATCGTACAACGTGTAACGTGTAACATATAACGTACAACATATAACATACAACGTATAACGTATAACGTATATCGTATAACGTATAACGTATAACGTATAACGTATAACGTATAACGTACAGCTTATAACGTATAACATACAACGTATAACGTACAACGTATAACGTATAACGTACAACGTATAACGTATAACGTATAACGTATAACGTATAACGTATAACGTATAACGTATAACGTACATCGTACAACGTGTAACGTATAACATATAACGTACAACATATAACGTACAACGTATAACGTATAACGTACAACGTATAACGTACAACGTACAACGTGTAACGTATAACGTATAACGTATAACGTACAGCGTATAACATACATCGTATATCGTACAGCGTATAACGTACAACGTATAAGGTATAACGTATAACGTATAACGTATAACGTATAACGTATAACGTATAACGTATAACGTATAACGTATAACGTACAACGTATAATGTACAACGTATAACGTACAACGTACAACGTGTAACGTGTAACGTATAACGTATAACTTATAACGTACAGCGTATAACGTACAGCGTATAACGTATAACGTATAACGTACAACGTACAACGTGTAACGTATAACGTATAACGTATAACGTAGAACGTATAACGTACAGCGTATAACGTACAGCGTATAACGTACAGCGGATAACGTATAATGTACAACGTATAACGTACAACGTACAACGTGTAACGTATAACGTATAACGTATAACTTATAACGTACAGCGTATAACGTATAACGTATAACGTATAACGTACAGCGTATAACGTATAACGTACAACGTATAATGTACAACGTATAACGTACAACGTACAACGTGTAACGTATAACGTATAACGTATAACTTATAACGTACAGCGTATAACGTATAACGTATAACGTATAACGTACAACGTAGAACGTACAGCGTATAACGTACAGCGTATAACGTACAGCGTATAACGTATAACGTATAACGTATAACGTATAACGTATAACGTATAACGTATAACGTATAACGTATAACGTATAACGTATAACGTATAACGTATAACGTATAACGTATAACGTATAACGTATAACGTATAACGTATAACGTATAACGTATAACGTATAACGTATAACGTATAACGTATAACGTATAACGTATAACGTATAACGTATAACGTATAACGTATAACGTATAACGTATAACGTATAACGTATAACGTATAACGTATAACGTATAACGTATAACGTATAACGTATAACGTATAACGTATAACGTATAACGTATAACGTATAACGTATAACGTATAACGTATAACGTATAACGTATAACGTATAACGTATAACGTATAACGTATAACGTATAACGTATAACGTATAACGTATAACGTATAACGTATAACGTATAACGTATAACGTATAACGTATAACGTATAACGTATAACGTATAACGTATAACGTATAACGTATAACGTATAACGTATAACGTATAACGTATAACGTATAACGTATAACGTATAACGTATAACGTATAACGTATAACGTATAACGTATAACGTATAACGTATAACGTATAACGTATAACGTATAACGTATAACGTATAACGTATAACGTATAACGTATAACGTATAACGTATAACGTATAACGTATAACGTATAACGTATAACGTATAACGTATAACGTATAACGTATAACGTATAACGTATAACGTATAACGTATAACGTATAACGTATAACGTATAACGTATAACGTATAACGTATAACGTATAACGTATAACGTATAACGTATAACGTATAACGTATAACGTATAACGTATAACGTATAACGTATAACGTATAACGTATAACGTATAACGTATAACGTATAACGTATAACGTATAACGTATAACGTATAACGTATAACGTATAACGTATAACGTATAACGTATAACGTATAACGTATAACGTATAACGTATAACGTATAACGTATAACGTATAACGTATAACGTATAACGTATAACGTATAACGTATAACGTATAACGTATAACGTATAACGTATAACGTATAACGTATAACGTATAACGTATAACGTATAACGTATAACGTATAACGTATAACGTATAACGTATAACGTATAACGTATAACGTATAACGTATAACGTATAACGTATAACGTATAACGTATAACGTATAACGTATAACGTATAACGTATAACGTTTAACGTACAGCGTATAACGTATAACGTACAACGTATAATGTACAACGTATAAGGTACAACGTATAACGTATATCGTATAACGTATAACGTATAACGTATAACGTATAACGTATAACATATAACGTATAACGTATAACGTACAGCGTATAACGTATAACGTACAACGTATAACGTACAACGTACAACGTGTAACGTACAGCGTATAACGTATAACGTACAACGTATAACGTACAACGTATAACGTACAACGTACAACGTATAACGTACAACGTATAACGTACAACGTACAACGTGTAACGTATAACGTATAACGTATAACTTATAACATACAGCGTATAGCGTACAGCGTATAACGTACAGCGTATAACGTATAACGTATAACGTGTAACGTATAACGTATAACGTATAACGTATAACGTATAACGTATAACGTATAACGTATAACGTATAACGTATAACGTATAACGTATAACGTATAACGTATAACGTATAACGTATAACGTATAACGTATAACGTATAACGTATAACGTATAACGTATAACGTATAACGTATAACGTATAACGTATAACGTATAACGTATAACGTATAACGTATAACGTATAACGTATAACGTATAACGTATAACGTATAACGTATAACGTATAACGTATAACGTATAACGTATAACGTATAACGTATAACGTATAACGTATAACGTATAACGTATAACGTATAACGTATAACGTATAACGTATAACGTATAACGTATAACGTATAACGTATAACGTATAACGTACAGCGTATAACGTACAGCGTATAACGTATAACGTATAACGTATAACGTACAACGTACAACGTGTAACGTATAACGTATAACGTATAACGTACAGCGTATAACGTACAGCGTATAACGTACAGCGTATAACGTACAACGTATAACGTATAACGTATAACGTATAACGTATAACGTATAACGTATAACGTATAACGTATAACGTATAACGTATAACGTATAACGTATAACGTATAACGTATGACGTACAACATATAATGTACAACGTATAACGTACAACGTATAACGTATAACGTATAACGTATAACGTATAACGTATAACGTATAACGTATAACGTATAACGTATAACGTATAACGTATAACGTATAACGTATAACGTATAACGTATAACGTATAACGTATAACGTATAACGTATAACGTATAACGTATAACGTATAACGTATAACGTATAACGTATAACGTATAACGTATAACGTATAACGTATAACGTATAACGTATAACGTATAACGTATAACGTATAACGTATAACGTATAACGTATAACGTATAACGTATAACGTATAACGTATAATGTACAACGTATAACGTACAACGTACAACGTGTAACGTATAACGTATAACGTATAACGTACAGCGTATAACGTACAGCGTATAACGTACAGCGTATAACGTACAGCGTATAACGTACAGCGTATAACGTATAACGTATAACGTATAACGTATAACGTATAACGTATATCGTGTAACGTATAACGTACAGCGTATAACGTACAGCGTATAACGTACAGCGTATAACGTATAACGTATAACGTGTAACGTATAACGTATAACGTATAACGTATAACGTACAGCGTATAACGTACAGCGTATAACGTATAAGGTATAACGTACAGCATATAACGTACAACGTATAACGTATAACGTATAACGTACAGCGTATAACGTACAGCGTATAACGTATAACGTATAACATATAACGAATAACGTATAACGTATAACGTATAACGTATAACGTACAACGTACAACGTGTAACGTATAACGTATAACGTATAACGTACAGCGTATAACGTACAGCGTATAACGTACAACGTATAACGTATAACGTATAACGTATAACGTATAACGTATAACGTATAACGTATAACGTATAACGTATAACGTATAACGTATAACGTATAACGTATAACGTATAACGTATAACGTATAACGTATAACGTATAACGTATAACGTATAACGTATAACGTATAACGTATAACGTATAACGTATAACGTATAACGTATAACGTATAACGTATAACGTATAACGTATAACGTATAACGTATAACGTATAACGTATAACGTATAACGTATAACGTATAACGTATAACGTATAACGTATAACGTATAACGTATAACGTATAACGTATAACGTATAATGTACAACGTATAACGTACAACGTACAACGTGTAACGTATAACGTATAACGTATAACGTACAGCGTATAACGTACAGCGTATAACGTACAGCGTATAACGTACAGCCTATAACGTATAACGTATAACGTATAACGTATAACGAATATCGTATAACGTATAACGTATAACGTATAACGTATAACGTATAACGTATAACGTATAACGTACAACGTATAACGTATACCGTATACCGTATAACGTATAACGTATAACGTATAACGTATAACGTATAACGTATAACGTATAACGTATAACGTATAACGTATAACGTATAACGTATAACGTATAACGTATAACGTATAACGTATAACGTATAACGTATAACGTATAACGTATAACGTATAACGTATAACGTATAACGTATAACGTACATCGTACAACGTGTAACGTATAACATATAACGTACAACATATAACGTACAACGTATAACGTATAACGTATAACGTATAACGTATAACGTATAACGTATAACGTATAACGTATAACGTACAGCGTATAACGTATAACATACAACGTATAACGTACAACGTATAACGTATAACGTATAACGTACATCGTACAACGTGTGACGTATAACATATAACGTACAACATATAACATACAACGTATAACGTATAACGTATATCGTATAACGTATAACGTATAACGTATAACGTATAACGTACAGCGTATAACGTATAACATACAACGTATAACGTACAACGTATAACGTATAACGTACAACGTATAACGTATAACGTATAACGTATAACGTATAACGTATAACGTATAACGTATAACGTATAACGTATAACGTATAACGTACATCGTACAACGTGTAACGTATAACATATAACGTACAACATATAACGTACAACGTATAACGTATAACGTACAACGTATAACGTACAACGTACAACGTGTAACGTATAACGTATAACGTATAACGTACAGCGTATAACGTACAGCGTATATCGTACAGCGTATAACGTACAACGTATAAGGTATAACGTATAACGTATAACGTATAACGTATAACGTATAACGTATAACGTATAACGTATAACGTATAACGTATAACGTATAACGTATAACGTATAACGTATAACGTACAGCGTATAACGTATAACATACAACGTATAACGTACAACGTATAACGTATAACGTATTACGTACATCGTACAACGTGTAACGTATAACATATAACGTACAACATATAACATACAACGTATAACGTATAACGTATATCGTATAACGTATAACGTATAACGTATAACGTATAACGTATAACGTACAGCTTATAACGTATAACATACAACGTATAACGTACAACGTATAACGTATAACGTACAACGTATAACGTATAACGTATAACGTATAACGTATAACGTATAACGTATAACGTATAACGTACATCGTACAACGTGTAACGTATAACATATAACGGTAACATATAACGTACAACGTATAACGTATAACGTACAACGTATAACGTACAACGTACAACGTGTAACGTATAACGTATAACGTATAACGTACAGCGTATAACATACATCGTATATCGTACAGCGTATAACGTACAACGTATAAGGTATAACGTATAACGTATAACGTATAACGTATAACGTATAACGTATAACGTATAACGTACAACGTATAATGTACAACGTATAACGTACAACGTACAACGTGTAACGTGTAACGTATAACGTATAACTTATAACGTACAGCGTATAACGTACAGCGTATAACGTATAACGTATAACGTACAACGTACAACGTGTAACGTACAACGTACAACGTGTAACGTATAACGTATAACGTATATCTTATAACGTACAGCGTATAACGTATAACGTATAACGTATAACGTACAGCGTATAACGTATAACGTACAACGTATAATGTACAACGTATAACGTACAACGTACAACGTGTAACGTATAACGTATAACGTATAACTTATAACGTACAGCGTACAGCGTATAACGTATAACGTATAACGTATAACGTACAACGTAGAACGTACAGCGTATAACGTACAGCGTATAACGTACAGCGTATAACGTATAACGTATAACGTATAACGTATAACGTATAACGTATAACGTATAACGTATAACGTATAACGTATAACGTATAACGTATAACGTATAACGTATAACGTATAACGTATAACGTATAACGTATAACGTATAACGTATAACGTATAACGTATAACGTATAACGTATAACGTATAACGTATAACGTATAACGTATAACGTATAACGTATAACGTATAACGTATAACGTATAACGTATAACGTATAACGTTTAACGTACAGCGTATAACGTATAACGTATAACGTATAACGTATAACGTATAACGTATAACGTATAACGTATAACGTATAACGTATAACGTATAACGTATAACGTATAACGTATAACGTATAACGTATAACGTATAACGTTTAACGTACAGCGTATAACGTATAACGTACAACGTATAATGTACAACGTATAACGTACAACGTATAACGTATATCGTACAACGTATAACGTATAACGTATAACGTATAACGTATAACGTATAACGTATAACGTATAACGTATAACGTATAACGTATAACGTATAACGTATAACGTTTAACGTACAGCGTATAACGTATAACGTACAACGTATAATGTACAACGTATAACGTACAACGTATAACGTATATCGTACAACGTATAACGTATAACGTATAACGTATAACGTATAAGGTATAACGTATAACGTATAACGTATAACGTATAACGTATAACGTATAACGTATAACGTATAACGTATAACGTATAACGTATAACGTATAACGTATAACGTACAGCGTATAACGTATAACATACAACGTATAACGTACAACGTATAACGTATAACGTATTACGTACATCGTACAACGTGTAACGTGTAACATATAACGTACAACATATAACATACAACGTATAACGTATAACGTATATCGTATAACGTATAACGTATAACGTATAACGTATAACGTATAACGTACAGCTTATAACGTATAACATACAACGTATAACGTACAACGTATAACGTATAACGTACAACGTATAACGTATAACGTATAACGTATAACGTATAACGTATAACGTATAACGTACATCGTACAACGTGTAACGTATAACATATAACGTACAACATATAACGTACAACGTATAACGTATAACGTACAACGTATAACGTACAACGTACAACGTGTAACGTATAACGTATAACGTATAACGTACAGCGTATAACATACATCGTATATCGTACAGCGTATAACGTACAACGTATAAGGTATAACGTATAACGTATAACGTATAACGTATAACGTATAACGTATAACGTATAACGTATAACGTATAACGTACAACGTATAATGTACAACGTATAACGTACAACGTACAACGTGTAACGTGTAACGTATAACGTATAACTTATAACGTACAGCGTATAACGTACAGCGTATAACGTATAACGTATAACGTACAACGTACAATGTGTAACGTATAACGTATAACGTATAACGTAGAACGTATAACGTACAGCGTATAACGTACAGCGTATAACGTACAGCGGATAACGTATAATGTACAACGTATAACGTACAACGTACAACGTGTAACGTATAACGTATAATGTATAACTTATAACGTACAGCGTATAACGTATAACGTATAACGTATAACGTACAGCGTATAACGTATAACGTACAACGTATAATGTACAACGTATAACGTACAACGTACAACGTGTAACGTATAACGTATAACGTATAACTTATAACGTACAGCGTATAACGTATAACGTATAACGTATAACGTACAACGTAGAACGTACAGCGTATAACGTACAGCGTATAACGTACAGCGTATAACGTATAACGTATAACGTATAACGTATAACGTATAACGTATAACGTATAACGTATAACGTATAACGTATAACGTATAACGTATAACGTATAACGTATAACGTATAACGTATAACGTATAACGTATAACGTATAACGTATAACGTATAACGTATAACGTATAACGTATAACGTATAACGTATAACGTATAACGTATAACGTATAACGTATAACGTATAACGTATAACGTATAACGTATAACGTATAACGTATAACGTATAACGTATAACGTATAACGTATAACGTATAACGTATAACGTATAACGTATAACGTATAACGTATAACGTATAACGTATAACGTATAACGTATAACGTATAACGTATAACGTATAACGTATAACGTATAACGTATAACGTATAACGTATAACGTATAACGTATAACGTATAACGTATAACGTATAACGTATAACGTATAACGTATAACGTATAACGTATAACGTATAACGTATAACGTATAACGTATAACGTATAACGTATAACGTATAACGTATAACGTATAACGTATAACGTATAACGTATAACGTATAACGTATAACGTATAACGTATAACGTATAACGTATAACGTATAACGTATAACGTATAACGTATAACGTATAACGTATAACGTATAACGTATAACGTATAACGTATAACGTATAACGTATAACGTATAACGTATAACGTATAACGTATAACGTATAACGTATAACGTATAACGTATAACGTATAACGTATAACGTATAACGTATAACGTATAACGTATAACGTATAACGTATAACGTATAACGTATAACGTATAACGTATAACGTATAACGTATAACGTATAACGTATAACGTATAACGTATAACGTATAACGTATAACGTATAACGTATAACGTATAACGTATAACGTATAACGTATAACGTATAACGTATAACGTATAACGTATAACGTATAACGTATAACGTATAACGTATAACGTATAACGTATAACGTATAACGTATAACGTATAACGTATAACGTATAACGTATAACGTATAACGTTTAACGTACAGCGTATAACGTATAACGTGCAACGTATAATGTACAACGTATAACGTACAACGTATAACGTATATCGTACAACGTATAACGTATAACGTATAACGTATAACGTATAACGTATAACGTATAACGTATAACATATAACGTATAACGTATAACGTACAGCGTATAACGTATAACGTACAACGTATAACGTACAACGTACAACGTGTAACGTACAGCGTATAACGTATAACGTACAACGTATAATGTACAACGTATAACGTACAACGTACAACGTGTAACGTATAACGTATAACGTATAACGTATAACTTATAACGTACAGCGTATAACGTACAGCGTATAACGTATAACGTATAACGTATAACGTACAACGTACAACGTGTAACGTATAACGTATAACGTATAACGTACAGCGTATAACGTACAGCGTATAACGTACAGCGTATAACGTACAACGTATAACGTATAACGTATAACGTATAACGTATAACGTATAACGTATAACGTATAACGTATAACGTATAACGTATAACGTATAACGTATAACGTATAACGTATGACGTACAACATATAATGTACAACGTATAACGTACAACGTATAACGTACAACGTACAACGTGTAACGTATAACGTATAACGTATAACGCACAGCGTATAGCGTACAGCGTATAACGTACAGCGTATAACGTATAACGTATAACGTGTAACGTATAACGTATAACGTACAGCGTATAACGTACAGCGTATAACGTATAAGGTATAACGTACAGCGTATAACGTACAACGTATAACGTATAACGTATAACGTACAGCGTATAACGTACAGCGTATAACGTATAACGTATAACATATAACGTATAACGTACAACGTACAACGTGTAACGTATAACGTATAACGAATATCGTATAACATATAACGTATAACGTATAACGTATAACGTACAACGTATAACGTATACCGTATACCGTATAACATATAACGTATAACGTATAACGTATAACGTATAACGTATAACGTATAACGTATAACGTATAACGTATAACGTATAACGTATAACGTATAACGTATAACGTATAACGTATAACGTATAACGTATAACGTATAACGTATAACGTATAACGTATAACGTATAACGTATAACGTATAACGTATAACGTATAACGTATAACGTATAACGTATAACGTATAACGTATAACGTATAACGTATAACGTATAACGTATAACGTATAACGTATAACGTATAACGTATAACGTATAACGTATAACGTATAACGTATAACGTATAACGTATAACGTATAACGTATAACGTATAACGTATAACGTATAACGTATAACGTATAACGTATAACGTATAACGTATAACGTATAACGTATAACGTATAACGTATAACGTATAACGTATAACGTATAACGTATAACGTATAACGTATAACGTATAACGTATAACGTATAACGTATAACGTATAACGTATAACGTATAACGTATAACGTATAACGTATAACGTATAACGTATAACGTATAACGTATAACGTATAACGTATAACGTATAACGTATAACGTATAACGTATAACGTATAACGTATAACGTATAACGTATAACGTATAACGTATAACGTATAACGTATAACGTATAACGTATAACGTATAACGTATAACGTATAACGTATAACGTATAACGTATAACGTATAACGTATAACGTATAACGTATAACGTTTAACGTACAGCGTATAACGTATAACGTACAACGTATAATGTACAACGTATAAGGTACAACGTATAACGTATATCGTATAACGTATAACGTATAACGTATAACGTATAACATATAACGTATAACGTATAACGTACAGCGTATAACGTATAACGTACAACGTATAACGTACAACGTACAACGTGTAACGTACAGCGTATAACGTATAACGTACAACGTATAACGTACAACGTATAACGTACAACGTACAACGTATAACGTACAACGTATAACGTACAACGTACAACGTGTAACGTATAACGTATAACGTATAACTTATAACATACAGCGTATAGCGTACAGCGTATAACGTACAGCGTATAACGTATAACGTATAACGTGTAACGTATAACGTATAACGTATAACGTATAACGTATAACGTATAACGTATAACGTATAACGTATAACGTATAACGTATAACGTATAACGTATAACGTATAACGTATAACGTATAACGTATAACGTATAACGTATAACGTATAACGTATAACGTATAACGTATAACGTATAACGTATAACGTATAACGTATAACGTATAACGTATAACGTATAACGTATAACGTATAACGTATAACGTATAACGTATAACGTATAACGTATAACGTATAACGTATAACGTATAACGTATAACGTATAACGTATAACGTATAACGTATAACGTATAACGTATAACGTATAACGTATAACGTACAGCGTATAACGTACAGCGTATAACGTATAACGTATAACGTATAACGTACAACGTACAACGTGTAACGTATAACGTATAACGTATAACGTACAGCGTATAACGTACAGCGTATAACGTACAGCGTATAACGTACAACGTATAACGTATAACGTATAACGTATAACGTATAACGTATAACGTATAACGTATAACGTATAACGTATAACGTATAACGTATAACGTATAACGTATGACGTACAACATATAATGTACAACGTATAACGTACAACGTATAACGTACAACGTACAACGTGTAACGTATAACGTATAACGTATAACCTATAACATACAGCGTATAGCGTACAGCGTATAACGTACAGCGTATAACGTATAACGTATAACGTGTAACGTATAACGTATAACGTACAGCGTATAACGTACAGCGTATAACGTATAAGGTATAACGTACAGCGTATAACGTACAACGTATAACGTATAACGTATAACGTACAGCGTATAACGTACAGCGTATAACGTATAACGTATAACGTATAACATATAACGTATAACGTACAACGTACAACGTGTAACGTATAACGTATAACGAATATCGTATAACATATAACGTATAACGTATAACGTATAACGTACAACGTATAACGTATACCGTATACCGTATAACATATAACGTATAACGTATAACGTATAACGTATAACGTATAACGTATAACGTATAACGTATAACGTATAACGTATAACGTATAACGTATAACGTATAACGTATAACGTATAACGTATAACGTATAACGTATAACGTATAACGTATAACGTATAACGTATAACGTATAACGTATAACGTATAACGTATAACGTATAACGTATAACGTATAACGTATAACGTATAACGTATAACGTATAACGTATAACGTATAACGTATAACGTATAACGTATAACGTATAACGTATAACGTATAACGTATAACGTATAACGTATAACGTATAACGTATAACGTATAACGTATAACGTATAACGTATAACGTATGACGTACAACATATAATGTACAACGTATAACGTACAACGTATAACGTACAACGTACAACGTGTAACGTATAACGTATAACGTATAACCTATAACATACAGCGTATAGCGTACAGCGTATAACGTACAGCGTATAACGTATAACGTATAACGTGTAACGTATAACGTATAACGTACAGCGTATAACGTACAGCGTATAACGTATAAGGTATAACGTACAGCGTATAACGTACAACGTATAACGTATAACGTATAACGTACAGCGTATAACGTACAGCGTATAACGTATAACGTATAACGTATAACATATAACGTATAACGTACAACGTACAACGTGTAACGTATAACGTATAACGAATATCGTATAACATATAACGTATAACGTATAACGTATAACGTACAACGTATAACGTATACCGTATACCGTATAACATATAACGTATAACGTATAACGTATAACGTATAACGTATAACGTATAACGTATAACGTATAACGTATAACGTATAACGTATAACGTATAACGTATAACGTATAACGTATAACGTATAACGTATAACGTATAACGTATAACGTATAACGTATAACGTATAACGTATAACGTATAACGTATAACGTATAACGTATAACGTATAACGTATAACGTATAACGTATAACGTATAACGTATAACGTATAACGTATAACGTATAACGTATAACGTATAACGTATAACGTATAACGTATAACGTATAACGTATAACGTATAACGTATAACGTATAACGTATAACGTATAACGTATAACGTATAACGTATAACGTATAACGTATAACGTATAACGTATAACGTATAACGTATAACGTATAACGTATAACGTATAACGTATAACGTATAACGTATAACGTATAACGTATAACGTATAACGTATAACGTATAACGTATAACGTATAACGTATAACGTATAACGTATAACGTATAACGTATAACGTATAACGTATAACGTATAACGTATAACGTATAACGTATAACGTATAACGTATAACGTATAACGTAAAACGTATAACGTATAACGTATAACGTATAACGTATAACGTATAACGTATAACGTATAACGTATAACGTATAACGTATAACGTATAACGTATAACGTATAACGTATAACGTATAACGTATAACGTATAACGTATAACGTATAACGTATAACGTATAACGTATAACGTATAACGTATAACGTATAACGTATAACGTATAACGTATAACGTATAACGTATAACGTATAACGTATAACGTATAACGTATAACGTATAACGTATAACGTATAACGTTTAACGTACAGCGTATAACGTATAACGTACAACGTATAATGTACAACGTATAAGGTACAACGTATAACGTATATCGTATAACGTATAACGTATAACGTATAACGTATAACGTATAACATATAACGTATAACGTATAACGTACAGCGTATAACGTATAACGTACAACGTATAACGTACAACGTACAACGTGTAACGTACAGCGTATAACGTATAACGTACAACGTATAACGTACAACGTATAACGTACAACGTACAACGTATAACGTACAACGTATAACGTACAACGTACAACGTGTAACGTATAACGTATAACGTATAACTTATAACATACAGCGTATAGCGTACAGCGTATAACGTACTGCGTATAACGTATAACGTATAACGTGTAACGTATAACGTATAACGTATAACGTATAACGTATAACGTATAACGTATAACGTATAACGTATAACGTATAACGTATAACGTATAACGTATAACGTATAACGTATAACGTATAACGTATAACGTATAACGTATAACGTATAACGTATAACGTATAACGTATAACGTATAACGTATAACGTATAACGTATAACGTATAACGTATAACGTATAACGTATAACGTATAACGTATAACGTATAACGTATAACGTATAACGTATAACGTATAACGTATAACGTATAACGTATAACGTATAACGTATAACGTATAACGTATAACGTATAACGTATAACGTATAACGTATAACGTATAACGTATAACGTATAACGTATAACGTATAACGTATAACGTATAACGTATAACGTATAACGTATAACGTATAACGTATAACGTATAACGTATAACGTATAACGTATAACGTATAACGTATAACGTATAACGTATAACGTATAACGTATAACGTATAACGTATAACGTATAACGTATAACGTATAACGTATAACGTATAACGTATAACGTATAACGTATAACGTATAACGTATAACGTATAACGTATAACGTATAACGTATAACGTATAACGTATAACGTATAACGTATAACGTATAACGTATAACGTATAACGTATAACGTATAACGTATAACGTATAACGTATAACGTATAACGTATAACGTATAACGTATAACGTATAACGTATAACGTATAACGTATAACGTATAACGTATAACGTATAACGTATAACGTATAACGTATAACGTATAACGTATAACGTATAACGTATAACGTATAACGTATAACGTATAACGTATAACGTATAACGTATAACGTATAACGTATAACGTATAACGTATAACGTATAACGTATAACGTATAACGTATAACGTATAACGTATAACGTATAACGTATAACGTTTAACGTACAGCGTATAACGTATAACGTACAACGTATAATGTACAACGTATAAGGTACAACGTATAACGTATATCGTATAACGTATAACGTATAACGTATAACGTATAACGTATAACATATAACGTATAACGTATAACGTACAGCGTATAACGTATAACGTACAACGTATAACGTACAACGTACAACGTGTAACGTACAGCGTATAACGTATAACGTACAACGTATAACGTACAACGTATAACGTACAACGTACAACGTATAACGTACAACGTATAACGTACAACGTACAACGTGTAACGTATAACGTATAACGTATAACTTATAACATACAGCGTATAGCGTACAGCGTATAACGTACAGCGTATAACGTATAACGTATAACGTGTAACGTATAACGTATAACGTATAACGTATAACGTATAACGTATAACGTATAACGTATAACGTATAACGTATAACGTACAGCGTATAACGTATAACATACAACGTATAACGTACAACGTATAACGTATAACGTATAACGTACATCGTACAACGTGTAACGTATAACATATAACGTACAACATATAACGTACAACGTATAACGTATAACGTACAACGTATAACGTATAACGTATAACGTATAACGTATAACGTATAACGTATAACGTATAACGTATAACGTATAACGTATAACGTATAACGTATAACGTATAACGTATAACGTATAACGTATGACGTACAACGTATAATGTACAACGTATAACGTACAACGTATAACGTACAACGTACAACGTGTAACGTATAACGTATAACGTATAACTTATAACATACAGCGTATAGCGTACAGCGTATAACGTACAGCGTATAACGTATAACGTATAACGTGTAACGTATAACGTATAACGTACAGCGTATAACGTACAGCGTATAACGTATAAGGTATAACGTACAGCGTATAACGTACAACGTATAACGTATAACGTATAACGTACAGCGTATAACGTACAGCGTATAACGTATAACGTATAACATATAACGTATAACGTACAACGTACAACGTGTAACGTATAACGTATAACGAATATCGTATAACGTGTAACGTATAACGTATAACGTATAACGTACAACGTATAACGTATACCGTATACCGTATAACGTATAACGTATAACGTATAACGTATAACGTATAACGTATAACGTATAACGTATAACGTATAACGTATAACGTATAACGTATAACGTATAACGTATAACGTATAACGTATATCGTATAACGTATAACGTATAACGTATAACGTATAACGTATAACATATAACGTATAACGTATAACGTACAGCGTATAACGTATAACGTACAACGTATAACGTACAACGTACAACGTGTAACGTACAGCGTATAACGTATAACGTACAACGTATAACGTACAACGTATAACGTACAACGTACAACGTATAACGTACAACGTATAACGTACAACGTACAACGTGTAACGTATAACGTATAACGTATAACTTATAACATACAGCGTATAGCGTACAGCGTATAACGTACAGCGTATAACGTATAACGTATAACGTGTAACGTGTAACGTATAACGTATAACGTATAACGTATAACGTATAACGTATAACGTATAACGTATAACGTATAACGTATAACGTATAACGTATAACGTATAACGTATAACGTATAACGTATAACGTATAACGTATAACGTATAACGTATAACGTATAACGTATAACGTATAACGTATAACGTATAACGTATAACGTATAACGTATAACGTATAACGTATAACGTATAACGTATAACGTATAACGTATAACGTATAACGTATAACGTATAACGTATAACGTATAACGTATAACGTATAACGTATAACGTATAACGTATAACGTATAACGTATAACGTATAACGTATAACGTATAACGTATAACGTATAACGTATAACGTATAACGTATAACGTATAACGTATAACGTATAACGTATAACGTATAACGTATAACGTATAACGTATAACGTATAACGTATAACGTATAACGTATAACGTATAACGTATAACGTATAACGTATAACGTATAACGTATAACGTATAACGTATAACGTATAACGTATAACGTATAACGTATAACGTATAACGTATAACGTATAACGTATAACGTATAACGTATAACGTATAACGTATAACGTATAACGTATAACGTATAACGTATAACGTATAACGTATAACGTATAACGTATAACGTATAACGTATAACGTATAACGTATAACGTATAACGTATAACGTATAACGTATAACGTATAACGTATAACGTATAACGTATAACGTATAACGTATAACGTATAACGTATAACGTATAACGTATAACGTATAACGTATAACGTATAACGTATAACGTATAACGTATAACGTATAACGTATAACGTATAACGTATAACGTATAACGTATAACGTATAACGTATAACGTATAACGTATAACGTATAACGTATAACGTATAACGTATAACGTATAACGTATAACGTATAACGTATAACGTATAACGTTTAACGTACAGCGTATAACGTATAACGTACAACGTATAATGTACAACGTATAAGGTACAACGTATAACGTATATCGTATAACGTATAACGTATAACGTATAACGTATAACGTATAACATATAACGTATAACGTATAACGTACAGCGTATAACGTATAACGTACAACGTATAACGTACAACGTACAACGTGTAACGTACAGCGTATAACGTATAACGTACAACGTATAACGTACAACGTATAACGTACAACGTACAACGTATAACGTACAACGTATAACGTACAACGTACAACGTGTAACGTATAACGTATAACGTATAACTTATAACATACAGCGTATAGCGTACAGCGTATAACGTACAGCGTATAACGTATAACGTATAACGTGTAACGTATAACGTATAACGTATAACGTATAACGTATAACGTATAACGTATAACGTATAACGTATAACGTACAGCGTATAACGTATAACATACAACGTATAACGTACAACGTATAACGTATAACGTATAACGTACATCGTACAACGTGTAACGTATAACATATAACGTACAACATATAACGTACAACGTATAACGTATAACGTACAACGTATAACGTATAACGTATAACGTATAACGTATAACGTATAACGTATAACGTATAACGTATAACGTATAACGTATAACGTATAACGTATAACGTATAACGTATAACGTATGACGTACAACGTATAATGTACAACGTATAACGTACAACGTATAACGTACAACGTACAACGTGTAACGTATAACGTATAACGTATAACTTATAACATACAGCGTATAGCGTACAGCGTATAACGTACAGCGTATAACGTATAACGTATAACGTGTAACGTATAACGTATAACGTACAGCGTATAACGTACAGCGTATAACGTATAAGGTATAACGTACAGCGTATAACGTACAACGTATAACGTATAACGTATAACGTACAGCGTATAACGTACAGCGTATAACGTATAACGTATAACATATAACGTATAACGTACAACGTACAACGTGTAACGTATAACGTATAACGAATATCGTATAACGTGTAACGTATAACGTATAACGTATAACGTACAACGTATAACGTATACCGTATACCGTATAACGTATAACGTATAACGTATAACGTATAACGTATAACGTATAACTTATAACGTATAACGTATAACGTATAACGTATAACGTATAACGTATAACGTATAACGTATAACGTATAACGTATAACGTATAACGTATAACGTATAACGTATAACGTTTAACGTATAACGTATAACGTATAACGTATAACGTATAACGTATAACGTATAACGTATAACGTATAACGTATAACGTATAACGTATAACGTATAACGTATAACGTATAACGTATAACGTATAACGTATAACGTATAACGTATAACGTATAACGTATAACGTATAACGTATAACGTATAACGTATAACGTATAACGTATAACGTATAACGTATAACGTATAACGTATAACGTATAACGTATAACGTATAACGTATAACGTATAACGTATAACGTATAACGTATAACGTATAACGTATAACGTATAACGTATAACGTATAACGTATAACGTATAACGTATAACGTATAACGTATAACGTATAACGTATAACGTATAACGTATAACGTATAACGTATAACGTATAACGTATAACGTATAACGTATAACGTATAACGTATAACGTATAACGTATAACGTATAACGTATAACGTATAACGTATAACGTATAACGTATAACGTATAACGTATAACGTATAACGTATAACGTATAACGTATAACGTATAACGTATAACGTATAACGTATAACGTATAACGTATAACGTATAACGTATAACGTATAACGTATAACGTATAACTTATAACGTATAACGTATAATGTTTAACGTACAGCGTATAACGTATAACGTACAACGTATAATGTACAACGTATAAGGTACAACGTATAACGTATATCGTATAACGTATAACGTATAACGTATAACGTATAACGTATAACATATAACGTATAACGTATAACGTACAGCGTATAACGTATAACGTACAACGTATAACGTACAACGTACAACGTGTAACGTACAGCGTATAACGTATAACGTACAACGTATAACGTACAACGTATAACGTACAACGTACAACGTATAACGTACAACGTATAACGTACAACGTACAACGTGTAACGTATAACGTATAACGTATAACTTATAACGTACAGCGTATAACGTACAGCGTATAACGTATAACGTATAACGTACAACGTACAACGTGTAACGTATAACGTATAACGTATAACGTAGAACGTATAACGTACAACGTATAACGTACAGCGTATAACGTACAGCGGATAACGTATAATGTACAACGTATAACGTACAACGTACAACGTGTAACGTATAACGTATAACGTATAACTTATAACGTACAGCGTATAACGTATAACGTATAACGTATAACGTACAGCGTATAACGTATAACGTACAACGTATAATGTACAACGTATAACGTACAACGTACAACGTATAACGTATAACGTATAACGTATAACGTATAACGTATAACGTATAACGTACAACGTATAACGTATAACGTATAACGTATAACGTATAACGTATAACGTATAACGTATAACGTATAACGTATAACGTATAACGTATAACGTATAACGTATAACGTATAACGTATAACGTATAACGTACAACGTATAACGTATAACGTATAACGTATAACGTATAACGTATAACGTACAGCTTATAACGTATAACATACAACGTATAACGTACAACGTATAACGTATAACGTACAACGTATAACGTATAACGTATAACGTATAACGTATAACGTATAACGTATAACGTATAACGTATAACGTACATCGTACAACGTGTAACGTATAACATATAACGTACAACATATAACGTACAACGTATAACGTATAACGTACAACGTATAACGTACAACGTACAACGTGTAACGTATAACGTATAACGTATAACGTACAGCGTATAACGTACAGCGTATATCGTACAGCGTATAACGTACAACGTATAAGGTATAACGTATAACGTATAACGTATAACGTATAACGTATAACGTATAACGTACATCGTACAACGTGTAACGTATAACATATAACGTACAACATATAACGTACAACGTATAACGTATAACGTACAACGTATAACGTATAACGTATAACGTATAACGTATAACGTATAACGTATAACGTATAACGTATAACGTACAGCGTATAACGTATAACATACAACGTATAACGTACAACGTATAACGTATAACGTATAACGTACATCGTACAACGTGTAACGTATAACATATAACGTACAACATATAACATACAACGTATAACGTATAACGTATATCGTATAACGTATAACGTATAACGTATAACGTATAACGTACAGCGTATAACGTATAACATACAACGTATAACGTACAACGTATAACGTATAACGTACAACGTATAACGTATAACGTATAACGTATAACGTATAACGTATAACGTATAACGTATAACGTATAACGTATAACGTATAACGTATAACGTACATCGTACAACGTGTAACGTATAACATATAACGTACAACATATAACGTACAATGTATAACGTATAACGTACAACGTATAACGTACAACGTACAACGTGTAACGTATAACGTATAACGTATAACGTACAGCGTATAACGTACAGCGTATATCGTACAGCGTATAACGTACAACGTATAAGGTATAACGTATAACGTATAACGTATAACGTATAACGTATAACGTATAACGTATAACGTATAACGTATAACGTATAACGTATAACGTATAACGTATAACGTATAACGTATAACGTACAGCGTATCACGTATAACATACAACGTATAACGTACAACGTATAACGTATAACGTATTACGTACATCGTACAACGTGTAACGTATAACATATAACGTACAACATATAACATACAACGTATAACGTATAACGTATATCGTATAACGTATAACGTATGACGTATAACGTATAACGTATAACGTACAGCTTATAACGTATAACATACAACGTATAACGTACAACGTATAACGTATAACGTACAACGTATAACGTATAACGTATAACGTATAACGTATAACGTATAACGTATAACGTATAACGTATAACGTACATCGTACAACGTGTAACGTATAACATATAACGTACAACATATAACGTACAACGTATAACGTATAACGTACAACGTATAACGTACAACGTACAACGTGTAACGTATAACGTATAACGTATAACGTACAGCGTATAACATACATCGTATATCGTACAGCGTATAACGTACAACGTATAAGGTATAACGTATAACGTATAACGTATAACGTATAACGTATAACGTATAACGTACAACGTATAATGTACAACGTATAACGTACAACGTACAACGTGTAACGTGTAACGTATAACGTATAACTTATAACGTACAGCGTATAACGTACAGCGTATAACGTATAACGTATAACGTACAACGTACAACGTGTAACGTATAACGTATAACGTATAACGTAGAACGTATAACGTACAGCGTATAACGTACAGCGTATAACGTACAGCGGATAACGTATAATGTACAACGTATAACGTACAACGTACAACGTGTAACGTATAACGTATAACGTATAACTTATAACGTACAGCGTATAACGTATAACGTATAACGTATAACGTACAGCGTATAACGTATAACGTACAACGTATAATGTACAACGTATAACGTACAACGTACAACGTGTAACGTATAACGTATAACGTATAACTTATAACGTACAGCGTATAACGTATAACGTATAACGTATAACGTACAACGTAGAACGTACAGCGTATAACGTACAGCGTATAACGTACAGCGTATAACGTATAACGTATAACGTATAACGTATAACGTATAACGTATAACGTATAACGTATAACGTATAACGTATAACGTATAACGTATAACGTATAACGTATAACGTATAACGTATAACGTATAACGTATAACGTATAACGTATAACGTATAACGTATAACGTATAACGTATAACGTATAACGTATAACGTATAACGTATAACGTATAACGTATAACGTATAACGTATAACGTATAACGTATAACGTATAACGTATAACGTATAACGTATAACGTATAACGTATAACGTATAACGTATAACGTATAACGTATAACGTATAACGTATAACGTATAACGTATAACGTATATCGTATAACGTATAACGTATAACGTATAACGTATAACGTATAACGTATAACGTATAACGTATAACGTATAACGTATAACGTATAACGTATAACGTATAACGTATAACGTATAACGTATAACGTATAACGTATAACGTATAACGTATAACGTACAACGTACAACGTGTAACGTATAACGTATAACGTATAACTTATAACGTACAGCGTATAACGTATAACGTATAACGTATAACGTACAACGTAGAACGTACAGCGTATAACGTACAGCGTATAACGTACAGCGTATAACGTATAACGTATAACGTATAACGTATAACGTATAACGTATAACGTATAACGTATAACGTATAACGTATAACGTATAACGTATAACGTATAACGTATAACGTATAACGTATAACGTATAACGTATAACGTATAACGTATAACGTATAACGTATAACGTATAACGTATAACGTATAACGTATAACGTATAACGTATAACGTATAACGTATAACGTATAACGTATAACGTATAACGTATAACGTATAACGTATAACGTATAACGTATAACGTATAACGTATAACGTATAACGTATAACGTATAACGTATAACGTATAACGTATAACGTATAACGTATAACGTATAACGTATAACGTATAACGTATAACGTATAACGTATAACGTATAACGTATAACGTATAACGTATAACGTATAACGTATAACGTATAACGTATAACGTATAACGTATAACGTATAACGTATAACGTATAACGTATAACGTATAACGTATAACGTATAACGTATAACGTATAACGTATAACGTATAACGTATAACGTATAACGTATAACGTATAACGTATAACGTATAACGTATAACGTATAACGTATAACGTATAACGTATAACGTATAACGTATAACGTATAACGTATAACGTATAACGTATAACGTATAACGTATAACGTATAACGTATAACGTATAACGTATAACGTATAACGTATAACGTATAACGTATAACGTATAACGTATAACGTATAACGTATAACGTATAACGTATAACGTATAACGTATAACGTATAACGTATAACGTATAACGTATAACGTATAACGTATAACGTATAACGTATAACGTATAACGTAGAACGTATAACGTATAACGTATAACGTACAACGTACAACGTGTAACGTATAACGTATAACGTATAACGTACAGCGTATAACGTACAGCGTATAACGTACAGCGTATAACGTACAACGTATAACGTATAACGTATAACGTATAACGTATAACGTATAACGTATAACGTATAACGTATAACGTATAACGTATAACGTATGACGTACAACATATAATGTACAACGTATAACGTACAACGTATAACGTACAACGTACAACGTGTAACGTATAACGTATAACGTATAACTTATAACATACAGCGTATAGCGTACAGCGTATAACGTACAGCGTATAACGTATAACGTATAACGTGTAACGTATAACGTATAACGTACAGCGTATAACGTACAGCGTATAACGTATAAGGTATAACGTACAGCGTATAACGTACAACGTATAACGTATAACGTATAACGTACAGCGTATAACGTACAGCGTATAACGTATAACGTATAACATATAACGTATAACGTACAACGTACAACGTGTAACGTATAACGTATAACGAATATCGTATAACGTATAACGTATAACGTATAACGTATAACGTACAACGTATAACGTATAACGTATACCGTATACCGTATAACGTATAACGTATAACGTATAACGTATAACGTATAACGTATAACGTATAACGTATAACGTATAACGTATAACGTATAACGTATAACGTATAACGTATAACGTATAACGTATAACGTATAACGTATAACGTATAACGTATAACGTATAACGTATAACGTATAACGTATAACGTATAACGTATAACGTATAACGTATAACGTATAACGTATAACGTATAACGTATAACGTATAACGTATAACGTATAACGTATAACGTATAACGTATAACGTATAACGTATAACGTATAACGTATAACGTATAACGTATAACGTATAACGTATAACGTATAACGTATAACGTATAACGTATAACGTATAACGTATAACGTATAACGTATAACGTATAACGTATAACGTATAACGTATAACGTATAACGTATAACGTATAACGTATAACGTATAACGTATAACGTATAACGTATAACGTATAACGTATAACGTATAACGTATAACGTATAACGTATAACGTATAACGTATAACGTATAACGTATAACGTATAACGTATAACGTATAACGTATAACGTATAACGTATAACGTATAACGTATAACGTATAACGTATAACGTATAACGTATAACGTATAACGTATAACGTATAACGTATAACGTATAACGTATAACGTATAACGTATAACGTATAACGTATAACGTATAACGTATAACGTATAACGTATAACGTATAACGTATAACGTATAACGTATAACGTATAACGTATAACGTATAACGTATAACGTATAACGTATAACGTATAACGTATAACGTATAACGTATAACGTATAACGTATAACGTATAACGTATAACGTATAACGTATAACGTATAACGTATAACGTATAACGTATAACGTATAACGTATAACGTATAACGTATAACGTATAACGTATAACGTATAACGTATAACGTATAACGTATAACGTATAACGTTTAACGTACAGCGTATAACGTATAACGTACAACGTATAATGTACAACGTATAAGGTACAACGTATAACGTATATCGTATAACGTATAACGTATAACGTATAACGTATAACGTATAACATATAACGTATAACGTATAACGTACAGCGTATAACGTATAACGTACAACGTATAACGTACAACGTACAATGTGTAACGTACAGCGTATAACGTATAACGTACAACGTATAACGTACAACGTATAACGTACAACGTACAACGTATAACGTACAACGTATAACGTACAACGTACAACGTGTAACGTATAACGTATAACGTATAACTTATAACATACAGCGTATAGCGTACAGCGTATAACGTACAGCGTATAACGTATAACGTATAACGTGTAACGTATAACGTATAACGTATAACGTATAACGTATAACGTATAACGTATAACGTATAACGTATAACGTATAACGTATAACGTATAACGCATAACGTATAACGTATAACGTATAACGTATAACGTATAACGTATAACGTATAACGTATAACGTATAACGTATAACGTATAACGTATAACGTATAACGTATAACGTATAACGTATAACGTATAACGTATAACGTATAACGTATAACGTATAACGTATAACGTATAACGTATAACGTATAACGTATAACGTATAACGTATAACGTATAACGTATAACGTATAACGTATAACGTATAACGTATAACGTATAACGTATAACGTATAACGTATAACGTATAACGTATAACGTATAACGTATAACGTATAACGTATAACGTATAACGTATAACGTATAACGTATAACGTATAACGTATAACGTATAACGTATAACGTATAACGTATAACGTATAACGTATAACGTATAACGTATAACGTATAACGTATAACGTATAACGTATAACGTATAACGTATAACGTATAACGTATAACGTATAACGTATAACGTATAACGTATAACGTATAACGTATAACGTATAACGTATAACGTATAACGTATAACGTATAACGTATAACGTATAACGTATAACGTATAACGTATAACGTATAACGTATAACGTATAACGTATAACGTATAACGTATAACGTATAACGTATAACGTATAACGTATAACGTTTAACGTACAGCGTATAACGTATAACGTACAACGTATAATGTACAACGTATAAGGTACAACGTATAACGTATATCGTAGAACGTATAACGTATAACGTATAACGTATAACGTATAACATATAACGTATAACGTATAACGTACAGCGTATAACGTATAACGTACAACGTATAACGTACAACGTACAACGTGTAACGTACAGCGTATAACGTATAACGTACAACGTGTAACGTATAACATATAACGTACAACATATAACGTACAACGTATAACGTATAACGTACAACGTATAACGTATAACGTATAACGTATAACGTATAACGTATAACGTATAACGTATAACGTATAACGTGTAACGTATAACGTATAACGTACAGCGTATAACGTACAGCGTATAACGTATAAGGTATAACGTACAGCGTATAACGTACAACGTATAACGTATAACGTATAACGTACAGCGTATAACGTACAGCGTATAACGTATAACGTATAACATACAACGTATAACGTACAACGTATAACGTATAACGTATAACGTATAACGTATAACGTATAACGTATAACGTATAACGTATAACGTATAACGTATAACGTATAACGTATAACGTATAACGTATAACGTATAACGTATAACGTATAACGTATAACGTATAACGTATAACGTATAACGTATAACGTATAACGTATAACGTATAACGTATAACGTATAACGTATAACGTATAACGTATAACGTATAACGTATAACGTATAACGTATAACGTATAACGTATAACGTATAACGTATAACGTATAACGTATAACGTATAACGTATAACGTATAACGTATAACGTATAACGTATAACGTATAACGTATAACGTATAACGTATAACGTATAACGTATAACGTATAACGTATAACGTATAACGTATAACGTATAACGTATAACGTATAACGTATAACGTATAACGTATAACGTATAACGTATAACGTATAACGTATAACGTATAACGTATAACTTGTAACGTATAACGTTTAACGTACAGAGTATAACGTATATCGAATAACGTACAACGTATAACGTACAACGTACAACGTGTAACGTATAACGTATAACGTATAACTTATAACGTACAGCGTATAACGTACAGCGTATAACGTATAACGTATAACGTACAACGTACAACGTGTAACGTATAACGTATAACGTATAACGTAGAACGTATAACGTACAACGTATAACGTACAGCGTATAACGTACAGCGGATAACGTATAATGTACAACGTATAACGTACAACGTACAACGTGTAACGTATAACGTATAACGTATAACTTATAACGTACAGCGTATAACGTATAACGTATAACGTATAACGTACAGCGTATAACGTATAACGTACAACGTATAATGTACAACGTATAACGTACAACGTACAACGTGTAACGTATAACGTATAACGTATAACTTATAACGTACAGCGTATAACGTATAACGTATAACGTATAACGTACAACGTATAACGTACAACGTATAACGTACAGCGTATAACGTACAGCGTATAACGTATAACGTATAACGTATAACGTAAAACGTATAACGTATAACGTATAACGTATAACGTATAACGTATAACGTATAACGTATAACGTATAACGTATAACGTATAACGTATAACGTATAACGTATAACGTATAACGTATAACGTATAACGTTTAACGTACAGCGTATAACGTATAACGTACAACGTATAATGTACAACGTATAAGGTACAACGTATAACGTATATCGTATAACGTATAACGTATAACGTATAACGTATAACGTATAACATATAACGTATAACGTATAACGTACAGCGTATAACGTATAACGTACAACGTATAACGTACAACGTACAATGTGTAACGTACAGCGTATAACGTATAACGTACAACGTATAACGTACAACGTATAACGTACAACGTACAACGTATAACGTACAACGTATAACGTACAACGTACAACGTGTAACGTATAACGTATAACGTATAACTTATAACATACAGCGTATAGCGTACAGCGTATAACGTACAGCGTATAACGTATACCGTATACCGTATAACGTATAACGTATAACGTATAACGTATAACGTATAACGTATAACGTATAACGTATAACGTATAACGTATAACGTATAACGTATAACGTATAACTTATAACGTATAACGTATAACGTATAACGTATAACGTATAACGTATAACGTATAACGTATAACGTATAACGTATAACGTATAACGTATAACGTATAACGTATAACGTATAACGTATAACGTATAACGTATAACGTATAACGTATAACGTATAACGTATAACGTATAACGTATAACGTATAACGTATAACGTATAACGTATAACGTATAACGTATAACGTATAACGTATAACGTATAACGTATAACGTATAACGTATAACGTATAACGTATAACGTATAACGTATAACGTATAACGTATAACGTATAACTTATAACGTATAACGTATAACGTTTAACGTACAGCGTATAACGTATAACGTATAACGTACAACGTATAACGTACAACGTACAACGTGTAACGTATAACGTATAACGTATAACTTATAACGTACAGCGTATAACGTACAGCGTATAACGTATAACGTATAACGTACAACGTACAACGTGTAACGTATAACGTATAACGTATAACGTAGAACGTATAACGTACAACGTATAACGTACAGCGTATAACGTACAGCGGATAACGTATAATGTACAACGTATAACGTACAACGTACAACGTGTAACGTATAACGTATAACGTATAACTTATAACGTACAGCGTATAACGTATAACGTATAACGTATAACGTACAGCGTATAACGTATAACGTACAACGTATAATGTACAACGTATAACGTACAACGTACAACGTGTAACGTATAACGTATAACGTATAACTTATAACGTACAGCGTATAACGTATAACGTATAACGTATAACGTACAACGTAGAACGTACAGCGTATAACGTACAGCGTATAACGTACAGCGTATAACGTATAACGTATAACGTATAACGTAAAACGTATAACGTATAACGTATAACGTATAACGTATAACGTATAACGTATAACGTATAACGTATAACGTATAACGTATAACGTATAACGTATAACGTATAACGTATAACGTATAACGTATAACGTTTAACGTACAGCGTATAACGTATAACGTACAACGTATAATGTACAACGTATAAGGTACAACGTATAACGTATATCGTATAACGTATAACGTATAACGTATAACGTATAACGTATAACATATAACGTATAACGTATAACGTACAGCGTATAACGTACAACGTACAACGTATAACGTACAACGTATAACGTACAACGTACAACGTGTAACGTATAACGTATAACGTATAACTTATAACATACAGCGTATAGCGTACAGCGTATAACGTACAGCGTATAACGTATACCGTATACCGTATAACGTATAACGTATAACGTATAACGTATAACGTATAACGTATAACGTATAACGTATAACGTATAACGTATAACGTATAACGTATAACTTATAACGTATAACGTATAACGTATAACGTATAACGTATAACGTATAACGTATAACGTATAACGTATAACGTATAACGTATAACGTATAACGTATAACGTATAACGTATAACGTATAACGTATAACGTATAACGTATAACGTATAACGTATAACGTATAACGTATAACGTATAACGTATAACGTATAACGTATAACGTATAACGTATAACGTATAACGTATAACGTATAACGTATAACGTATAACGTATAACGTATAACGTATAACGTATAACGTATAACGTATAACGTATAACGTATAACGTATAACGTATAACGTATAACGTATAACGTATAACGTATAACGTATAACGTATAACGTATAACGTATAACGTATAACGTATAACGTATAACGTATAACGTATAACGTATAACGTATAACGTATAACGTATAACGTATAACGTATAACGTATAACGTATAACGTATAACGTATAACGTATAACGTATAACGTATAACGTATAACGTATAACGTATAACGTATAACGTATAACGTATAACGTATAACGTATAACGTATAACGTATAACGTATAACGTATAACGTATAACGTATAACGTATAACGTATAACGTATAACGTATAACGTATAACGTATAACGTATAACGTATAACGTATAACGTATAACGTATAACGTATAACGTATAACGTATAACGTATAACGTATAACGTATAACGTATAACGTATAACGTATAACGTATAACGTATAACGTATAACTTATAACGTATAACGTATAACGTTTAACGTACAGCGTATAACGTATAACGTATAACGTACAACGTATAACGTACAACGTACAACGTGTAACGTATAACGTATAACGTATAACTTATAACGTACAGCGTATAACGTATAACGTATAACGTATAACGTACAGCGTATAACGTATAACGTACAACGTATAATGTACAACGTATAACGTACAACGTACAACGTGTAACGTATAACGTATAACGTATAACTTATAACGTACAGCGTATAACGTATAACGTATAACGTATAACGTACAACGTAGAACGTACAGCGTATAACGTACAGCGTATAACGTACAGCGTATAACGTATAACGTATAACGTATAACGTATAACGTATAACGTATAACGTATAACGTATAACGTATAACGTATAACGTATAACGTATAACGTATAACGTATAACGTATAACGTATAACGTATAACGTATAACGTATAACGTATAACGTATAACGTATAACGTATAACGTATAACGTTTAACGTACAGCGTATAACGTATAACGTACAACGTATAATGTACAACGTATAAGGTACAACGTATAACGTATATCGTATAACGTATAACGTATAACGTATAACGTATAACGTATAACATATAACGTATAACGTATAACGTACAGCGTATAACGTATAACGTACAACGTATAACGTACAACGTACAATGTGTAACGTACAGCGTATAACGTATAACGTACAACGTATAACGTACAACGTATAACGTACAACGTACAACGTATAACGTACAACGTATAACGTACAACGTACAACGTGTAACGTATAACGTATAACGTATAACTTATAACATACAGCGTATAGCGTACAGCGTATAACGTACAGCGTATAACGTATAACGTATAACGTGTAACGTATAACGTATAACGTATAACGTATAACGTATAACGTATAACGTATAACGTATAACGTATAACGTATAACGTATAACGTATAACGCATAACGTATAACGTATAACGTATAACGTATAACGTATAACGTATAACGTATAACGTATAACGTATAACGTATAACGTATAACGTATAACGTATAACGTATAACGTATAACGTATAACGTATAACGTATAACGTATAACGTATAACGTATAACGTATAACGTACAACGTATAACGTATACCGTATACCGTATAACGTATAACGTATAACGTATAACGTATAACGTATAACGTATAACGTATAACGTATAACGTATAACGTATAACGTATAACTTATAACGTATAACGTATAACGTATAACGTATAACGTATAACGTATAACGTATAACGTATAACGTATAACGTATAACGTATAACGTATAACGTATAACGTATAACGTATAACGTATAACGTATAACGTATAACGTATAACGTATAACGTATAACGTATAACGTATAACGTATAACGTATAACGTATAACGTATAACGTATAACGTATAACGTATAACGTATAACGTATAACGTATAACGTATAACGTATAACGTATAACGTATAACGTATAACGTATAACGTATAACGTATAACGTATAACGTATAACGTATAACGTATAACGTATAACGTATAACGTATAACGTATAACGTATAACGTATAACGTATAACGTATAACGTATAACGTATAACGTATAACGTATAACGTATAACGTATAACGTATAACGTATAACGTATAACGTATAACGTATAACGTATAACGTATAACGTATAACGTATAACGTATAACGTATAACGTATAACGTATAACGTATAACGTATAACGTATAACGTATAACGTATAACGTATAACGTATAACGTATAACGTATAACGTATAACGTATAACGTATAACGTATAACGTATAACGTATAACGTATAACGTATAACGTATAACGTATAACGTATAACGTATAACGTATAACGTATAACGTATAACGTATAACGTATAACGTATAACGTATAACGTATAACGTATAACGTATAACGTATAACGTATAACGTATAACGTGTAACGTATACGTTATACCGTATAACGTATAACGTTTAACGTACAGCGTATAACGTATAACGTATAACGTACAACGTATAACGTACAACGTACAACGTGTAACGTATAACGTATAACGTATAACTTATAACGTACAGCGTATAACGTACAGCGTATAACGTATAACGTATAACGTACAACGTACAACGTGTAACGTATAACGTATAACGTATAACGTATAACGTATAACGTACAACGTATAACGTACAGCGTATAACGTACAGCGGATAACGTATAATGTACAACGTATAACGTACAACGTACAACGTGTAACGTATAACGTATAACGTATAACTTATAACGTACAGCGTATAACGTATAACGTATAACGTATAACGTACAGCGTATAACGTATAACGTACAACGTATAATGTACAACGTATAACGTACAACGTACAACGTGTAACGTATAACGTATAACGTATAACTTATAACGTACAGCGTATAACGTATAACGTATAACGTATAACGTACAACGTAGAACGTACAGCGTATAACGTACAGCGTATAACGTACAGCGTATAACGTATAACGTATAACGTATAACGTATAACGTATAACGTATAACGTATAACGTATAACGTATAACGTATAACGTATAACGTATAACGTATAACGTATAACGTATAACGTATAACGTATAACGTATAACGTATAACGTATAACGTATAACGTATAACGTATAACGTATAACGTATAACGTATAACGTATAACGTATAACGTATAACGTATAACGTATAACGTATAACGTATAACGTATAACGTATAACGTATAACGTATAACGTATAACGTATAACGTATAACGTATAACGTATAACGTATAACGTATAACGTATAACGTATAACGAATAACGTATAACGTATAACGTATAACGTATAACGTATAACGTATAACGTATAACGTATAACGTATAACGTATAACGTATAACGTATAACGTATAACGTGTAACGTATAACTTATAACGTATAACGTATAACGTTTAACGTACAGCGTATAACGTATAACGTATAACGTACAACGTATAACGTACAACGTACAACGTGTAACGTATAACGTATAACGTATAACTTATAACGTACAGCGTATAACGTACAGCGTATAACGTATAACGTATAACGTACAACGTACAACGTGTAACGTATAACGTATAACGTATAACGTAGAACGTATAACGTACAACGTATAACGTACAGCGTATAACGTACAGCGGATAACGTATAATGTACAACGTATAACGTACAACGTACAACGTGTAACGTATAACGTATAACGTATAACTTATAACGTACAGCGTATAACGTATAACGTATAACGTATAACGTACAGCGTATAACGTATAACGTACAACGTATAATGTACAACGTATAACGTACAACGTACAACGTGTAACGTATAACGTATAACGTATAACTTATAACGTACAGCGTATAACGTATAACGTATAACGTATAACGTACAACGTAGAACGTACAGCGTATAACGTACAGCGTATAACGTACAGCGTATAACGTATAACGTATAACGTATAACGTATAACGTATAACGTATAACGTATAACGTATAACGTATAACGTATAACGTATAACGTATAACGTATAACATATAACGTATAACGTATAACGTACAGCGTATAACGTATAACGTACAACGTATAACGTACAACGTACAATGTGTAACGTACAGCGTATAACGTATAACGTACAACGTATAACGTACAACGTATAACGTACAACGTACAACGTATAACGTACAACGTATAACGTACAACGTACAACGTGTAACGTATAACGTATAACGTATAACTTATAACATACAGCGTATAGCGTACAGCGTATAACGTACAGCGTATAACGTATAACGTATAACGTGTAACGTATAACGTATAACGTATAACGTATAACGTATAACGTATAACGTATAACGTATAACGTATAACGTATAACGTATAACGTATAACGTATAACGTATAACGTATAACGTATAACGTATAACGTATAACGTATAACGTATAACGTATAACGTATAACGTATAACGTATAACGTATAACGTATAACGTATAACGTATAACGTATAACGTATAACGTATAACGTATAACGTATAACGTATAACGTATAACGTATAACGTATAACGTATAACGTATAACGTATAACGTATAACGTATAACGTATAACGTATAACGTATAACGTATAACGTATAACGTATAACGTATAACGTATAACGTATAACGTATAACGTATAACGTATAACGTATAACGTATAACGTATAACGTATAACGTATAACGTATAACGTATAACGTATAACGTATAACGTATAACGTATAACGTATAACGTATAACGTATAACGTATAACGTATAACGTATAACGTATAACGTAATAACGTATAACGTATAACGTATAACGTATAACGTATAACGTATAACGTATAACGTATAACGTATAACGTATAACGTATAACGTATAACGTATAACGTATAACGTATAACGTATAACGTATAACGTATAACGTATAACGTATAACGTATAACGTATAACGTATAACGTATAACGTATAACGTATAACGTATAACGTATAACGTATAACGTATAACGTATAACGTATAACGTATAACGTATAACGTATAACGTATAACGTATAACGTATAACGTATAACGTATAACGTATAACGTATAACGTATAACGTATAACGTATAACGTATAACGTATAACGTATAACGTATAACGTATAACGTATAACGTATAACGTATAACGTATAACGTATAACGTATAACGTATAACGTTTAACGTACAGCGTATAACGTATAACGTACAACGTATAATGTACAACGTATAAGGTACAACGTATAACGTATATCGTATAACGTATAACGTATAACGTATAACGTATAACGTATAACATATAACGTATAACGTATAACGTACAGCGTATAACGTATAACGTACAACGTATAACGTACAACGTACAATGTGTAACGTACAGCGTATAACGTATAACGTACAACGTATAACGTACAACGTATAACGTACAACGTACAACGTATAACGTACAACGTATAACGTACAACGTACAACGTGTAACGTATAACGTATAACGTATAACTTATAACATACAGCGTATAGCGTACAGCGTATAACGTACAGCGTATAACGTATAACGTATAACGTGTAACGTATAACGTATAACGTATAACGTATAACGTATAACGTATAACGTATAACGTATAACGTATAACGTATAACGTATAACGTATAACGCATAACGTATAACGTATAACGTATAACGTATAACGTATAACGTATAACGTATAACGTATAACGTATAACGTATAACGTATAACGTATAACGTATAACGTATAACGTATAACGTATAACGTATAACGTATAACGTATAACGTATAACGTATAACGTATAACGTATAACGTATAACGTATAACGTATAACGTATAACGTATAACGTATAACGTATAACGTATAACGTATAACGTATAACGTATAACGTATAACGTATAACGTATAACGTATAACGTATAACGTATAACGTATAACGTATAACGTATAACGTATAACGTATAACGTATAACGTATAACGTATAACGTATAACGTATAACGTATAACGTATAACGTATAACGTATAACGTATAACGTATAACGTATAACGTATAACGTATAACGTATAACGTATAACGTATAACGTATAACGTATAACGTATAACGTATAACGTATAACGTATAACGTATAACGTATAACGTATAACGTATAACGTATAACGTATAACGTATAACGTATAACGTATAACGTATAACGTATAACGTATAACGTATAACGTATAACGTATAACGTATAACGTATAACGTATAACGTATAACGTTTAACGTACAGCGTATAACGTATAACGTACAACGTATAATGTACAACGTATAAGGTACAACGTATAACGTATATCGTATAACGTATAACGTATAACGTATAACGTATAACGTATAACGTATAACATATAACGTATAACGTATAACGTACAGCGTATAACGTATAACGTACAACGTATAACGTACAACGTACAACGTGTAACGTACAGCGTATAACGTATAACGTACAACGTGTAACGTATAACATATAACGTACAACATATAACGTACAACGTATAACGTATAACGTACAACGTATAACGTATAACGTATAACGTATAACGTATAACGTATAACGTATAACGTATAACGTATAACGTGTAACGTATAACGTATAACGTACAGCGTATAACGTACAGCGTATAACGTATAAGGTATAACGTACAGCGTATAACGTACAACGTATAACGTATAACGTATAACGTACAGCGTATAACGTACAGCGTATAACGTATAACGTATAACATACAACGTATAACGTACAACGTATAACGTATAACGTATAACGTATAACGTATAACGTATAACGTATAACGTATAACGTATAACGTATAACGTATAACGTATAACGTATAACGTATAACGTATAACGTATAACGTATAACGTATAACGTATAACGTATAACGTATAACGTATAACGTATAACGTATAACGTATAACGTATAACGTATAACGTATAACGTATAACGTATAACGTATAACGTATAACGTATAACGTATAACGTATAACGTATAACGTATAACGTATAACGTATAACGTATAACGTATAACGTATAACGTATAACGTATAACGTATAACGTATAACGTATAACGTATAACGTATAACGTATAACGTATAACGTATAACGTATAACGTATAACGTATAACGTATAACGTATAACGTATAACGTATAACGTATAACGTATAACGTATAACGTATAACGTATAACGTATAACGTATAACGTATAACGTATAACGTATAACGTATAACGTATAACGTATAACGTATAACGTATAACTTATAACGTATAACGTATAACGTTTAACGTACAGCGTATAACGTATAACGTATAACGTACAACGTATAACGTACAACGTACAACGTGTAACGTATAACGTATAACGTATAACTTATAACGTACAGCGTATAACGTACAGCGTATAACGTATAACGTATAACGTACAACGTACAACGTGTAACGTATAACGTATAACGTATAACGTAGAACGTATAACGTACAACGTATAACGTACAACGTATAACGTACAGCGGATAACGTATAATGTACAACGTATAACGTACAACGTACAACGTGTAACGTATAACGTATAACGTATAACTTATAACGTACAGCGTATAACGTATAACGTATAACGTATAACGTACAGCGTATAACGTATAACGTACAACGTATAATGTACAACGTATAACGTACAACGTACAACGTGTAACGTATAACGTATAACGTATAACTTATAACGTACAGCGTATAACGTATAACGTATAACGTATAACGTACAACGTAGAACGTACAGCGTATAACGTACAGCGTATAACGTACAGCGTATAACGTATAACGTATAACGTATAACGTAAAACGTATAACGTATAACGTATAACGTATAACGTATAACGTATAACGTATAACGTATAACGTATAACGTATAACGTATAACGTATAACGTATAACGTATAACGTATAACGTATAACGTATAACGTTTAACGTACAGCGTATAACGTATAACGTACAACGTATAATGTACAACGTATAAGGTACAACGTATAACGTATATCGTATAACGTATAACGTATAACGTATAACGTATAACGTATAACATATAACGTATAACGTATAACGTACAGCGTATAACGTATAACGTACAACGTATAACGTACAACGTACAATGTGTAACGTACAGCGTATAACGTATAACGTACAACGTATAACGTACAACGTATAACGTACAACGTACAACGTATAACGTACAACGTATAACGTACAACGTACAACGTGTAACGTATAACGTATAACGTATAACTTATAACATACAGCGTATAGCGTACAGCGTATAACGTACAGCGTATAACGTATACCGTATACCGTATAACGTATAACGTATAACGTATAACGTATAACGTATAACGTATAACGTATAACGTATAACGTATAACGTATAACGTATAACGTATAACGTATAACTTATAACGTATAACGTATAACGTATAACGTATAACGTATAACGTATAACGTATAACTTATAACGTATAACGTATAACGTATAACGTATAACGTATAACGTATAACGTATAACGTATAACGTATAACGTATAACGTATAACGTATAACGTATAACGTATAACGTATAACGTATAACGTATAACGTATAACGTATAACGTATAACGTATAACGTATAACGTATAACGTATAACGTATAACGTATAACGTATAACGTATAACGTATAACGTATAACGTATAACGTATAACGTATAACGTATAACGTATAACGTATAACGTATAACGTATAACGTATAACGTATAACGTATAACGTATAACGTATAACGTATAACGTATAACGTATAACGTATAAACGTATAACGTATAACGTATAACGTATAACGTATAACGTATAACGTATAACGTATAACGTATAACGTATAACGTATAACGTATAACGTATAACGTATAACGTATAACGTATAACGTATAACGTATAACGTATAACGTATAACGTATAACGTATAACGTATAACGTATAACGTATAACGTATAACGTATAACGTATAACGTATAACGTATAACGTATAACGTATAACGTATAACGTATAACGTATAACGTATAACGTATAACGTATAACGTAACGTATAACGTATAACGTATAACGTATAACGTATAACGTATAACGTATAACGTATAACGTATAACGTATAACGTATAACTTATAACGTATAACGTATAACGTATAACGTACAGCGTATAACGTATAACGTATAACGTACAACGTATAACGTACAACGTACAACGTGTAACGTATAACGTATAACGTATAACTTATAACGTACAGCGTATAACGTATAACGTATAACGTATAACGTACAGCGTATAACGTATAACGTACAACGTATAATGTACAACGTATAACGTACAACGTACAACGTGTAACGTATAACGTATAACGTATAACTTATAACGTACAGCGTATAACGTATAACGTATAACGTATAACGTACAACGGTAGAACGTACAGCGTATAACGTACAGCGTATAACGTACAGCGTATAACGTATAACGTATAACGTATAACGTATAACGTATAACGTATAACGTATAACGTATAACGTATAACGTATAACGTATAACGTATAACGTATAACGTATAACGTATAACGTATAACGTATAACGTATAACGTATAACGTATAACGTATAACGTATAACGTATAACGTTTAACGTACAGCGTATAACGTATAACGTACAACGTATAATGTACAACGTATAAGGTACAACGTATAACGTATATCGTATAACGTATAACGTATAACGTATAACGTATAACGTATAACATATAACGTATAACGTATAACGTACAGCGTATAACGTATAACGTACAACGTATAACGTACAACGTACAATGTGTAACGTACAGCGTATAACGTATAACGTACAACGTATAACGTACAACGTATAACGTACAACGTACAACGTATAACGTACAACGTATAACGTACAACGTACAACGTGTAACGTATAACGTATAACGTATAACTTATAACATACAGCGTATAGCGTACAGCGTATAACGTACAGCGTATAACGTATAACGTATAACGTGTAACGTATAACGTATAACGTATAACGTATAACGTATAACGTATAACGTATAACGTATAACGTATAACGTATAACGTATAACGCATAACGTATAACGTATAACGTATAACGTATAACGTATAACGTATAACGTATAACGTATAACGTATAACGTATAACGTATAACGTATAACGTATAACGTATAACGTATAACGTATAACGTATAACGTATAACGTATAACGTATAACGTATAACGTATAACGTATAACGTACAACGTATAACGTATACCGTATACCGTATAACGTATAACGTATAACGTATAACGTATAACGTATAACGTATAACGTATAACGTATAACGTATAACGTATAACGTATAACGTATAACGTATAACTTATAACGTATAACGTATAACGTATAACGTATAACGTATAACGTATAACGTATAACGTATAACGTATAACGTATAACGTATAACGTATAACGTATAACGTATAACGTATAACGTATAACGTATAACGTATAACGTATAACGTATAACGTATAACGTATAACGTATAACGTATAACGTATAACGTATAACGTATAACGTATAACGTATAACGTATAACGTATAACGTATAACGTATAACGTATAACGTATAACGTATAACGTATAACGTATAACGTATAACGTATAACGTATAACGTATAACGTATAACGTATAACGTATAACGTATAACGTATAACGTATAACGTATAACGTATAACGTATAACGTATAACGTATAACGTATAACGTATAACGTATAACGTATAACGTATAACGTATAACGTATAACGTATAACGTATAACGTATAACGTATAACGTATAACGTATAACGTATAACGTATAACGTATAACGTATAACGTATAACGTATAACGTATAACGTATAACGTATAACGTATAACGTATAACGTATAACGTATAACGTATAACGTATAACGTATAACGTATAACGTATAACGTATAACGTATAACGTATAACGTATAACGTATAACGTATAACGTATAACGTATAACGTATAACGTATAACGTATAACGTATAACGTATAACGTATAACGTATAACGTATAACGTATAACGTATAACGTATAACGTATAACGTATAACGTATAACGTATAACGTATAACGTATAACGTATAACGTATAACGTATAACGTATAACGTATAACGTGTAACGTATAACTTATACCGTATAACGTATAACGTTTAACGTACAGCGTATAACGTATAACGTATAACGTACAACGTATAACGTACAACGTACAACGTGTAACGTATAACGTATAACGTATAACTTATAACGTACAGCGTATAACGTACAGCGTATAACGTATAACGTATAACGTACAACGTACAACGTGTAACGTATAACGTATAACGTATAACGTAGAACGTATAACGTACAACGTATAACGTACAGCGTATAACGTACAGCGGATAACGTATAATGTACAACGTATAACGTACAACGTACAACGTGTAACGTATAACGTATAACGTATAACTTATAACGTACAGCGTATAACGTATAACGTATAACGTATAACGTACAGCGTATAACGTATAACGTACAACGTATAATGTACAACGTATAACGTACAACGTACAACGTGTAACGTATAACGTATAACGTATAACTTATAACGTACAGCGTATAACGTATAACGTATAACGTATAACGTACAACGTAGAACGTACAGCGTATAACGTACAGCGTATAACGTACAGCGTATAACGTATAACGTATAACGTATAACGTATAACGTATAACGTATAACGTATAACGTATAACGTATAACGTATAACGTATAACGTATAACGTATAACGTATAACGTATAACGTATAACGTATAACGTATAACGTATAACGTATAACGTATAACGTATAACGTATAACGTATAACGTATAACGTATAACGTATAACGTATAACGTATAACGTATAACGTATAACGTATAACGTATAACGTATAACGTATAACGTATAACGTATAACGTATAACGTATAACGTATAACGTATAACGTATAACGTATAACGTATAACGTATAACGTATAACGTATAACGTATAACGTATAACGTATAACGTATAACGTATAACGTATAACGTATAACGTATAACGTATAACGTATAACGTATAACGTATAACGTATAACGTATAACGTATAACGTATAACGTGTAACGTATAACTTATAACGTATAACGTATAACGTTTAACGTACAGCGTATAACGTATAACGTATAACGTACAACGTATAACGTACAACGTACAACGTGTAACGTATAACGTATAACGTATAACTTATAACGTACAGCGTATAACGTACAGCGTATAACGTATAACGTATAACGTACAACGTACAACGTGTAACGTATAACGTATAACGTATAACGTAGAACGTATAACGTACAACGTATAACGTACAGCGTATAACGTACAGCGGATAACGTATAATGTACAACGTATAACGTACAACGTACAACGTGTAACGTATAACGTATAACGTATAACTTATAACGTACAGCGTATAACGTATAACGTATAACGTATAACGTACAGCGTATAACGTATAAGGTACAACGTATAATGTACAACGTATAACGTACAACGTACAACGTGTAACGTATAACGTATAACGTATAACTTATAACGTACAGCGTATAACGTATAACGTATAACGTATAACGTACAACGTAGAACGTACAGCGTATAACGTACAGCGTATAACGTACAGCGTATAACGTATAACGTATAACGTATAACGTATAACGTATAACGTATAACGTATAACGTATAACGTATAACGTATAACGTATAACGTATAACGTATAACATATAACGTATAACGTATAACGTACAGCGTATAACGTATAACGTACAACGTATAACGTACAACGTACAATGTGTAACGTACAGCGTATAACGTATAACGTACAACGTATAACGTACAACGTATAACGTACAACGTACAACGTATAACGTACAACGTATAACGTACAACGTACAACGTGTAACGTATAACGTATAACGTATAACTTATAACATACAGCGTATAGCGTACAGCGTATAACGTACAGCGTATAACGTATAACGTATAACGTGTAACGTATAACGTATAACGTATAACGTATAACGTATAACGTATAACGTATAACGTATAACGTATAACGTATAACGTATAACGTATAACGCATAACGTATAACGTATAACGTATAACGTATAACGTATAACGTATAACGTATAACGTATAACGTATAACGTATAACGTATAACGTATAACGTATAACGTATAACGTATAACGTATAACGTATAACGTATAACGTATAACGTATAACGTATAACGTATAACGTATAACGTATAACGTATAACGTATAACGTATAACGTATAACGTATAACGTATAACGTATAACGTATAACGTATAACGTATAACGTATAACGTATAACGTATAACGTATAACGTATAACGTATAACGTATAACGTATAACGTATAACGTATAACGTATAACGTATAACGTATAACGTATAACGTATAACGTATAACGTATAACGTATAACGTATAACGTATAACGTATAACGTATAACGTATAACGTATAACGTATAACGTATAACGTATAACGTATAACGTATAACGTATAACGTATAACGTATAACGTATAACGTATAACGTATAACGTATAACGTATAACGTATAACGTATAACGTATAACGTATAACGTATAACGTATAACGTATAACGTACAACGTATAACGTATAACGTATAACGTACAGCGTATAACGTACAGCGTACAGCGTATAACGTATAACGTATAACATATAACGTATAACGTACAACGTACAACGTGTAACGTATAACGTATAACGAATATCGTATAACGTGTAACGTATAACGTATAACGTATAACGTACAACGTATAACGTATACCGTATACCGTATAACGTATAACGTATAACGTATAACGTATAACGTATAACGTATAACGTATAACGTATAACGTATAACGTATAACTTATAACGTATAACGTATAACGTATAACGTATAACGTATAACGTATAACGTATAACGTATAACGTATAACGTATAACGTATAACGTATAACGTATAACGTATAACGTATAACGTATAACGTATAACGTATAACGTATAACGTATAACGTATAACGTATAACGTATAACGTATAACGTATAACGTATAACGTATAACGTATAACGTATAACGTATAACGTATAACGTATAACGTACAACGTATAACGTACAACGTACAACGTATAACGTACAACGTATAACGTACAACGTACAACGTGTAACGTATAACGTATAACGTATAACTTATAACATACAGCGTATAGCGTACAGCGTATAACGTACAGCGTATAACGTATAACGTATAACGTGTAACGTATAACGTATAACGTATAACGTATAACGTATAACGTATAACGTATAACGTATAACGTATAACGTATAACGTATAACGCATAACGTATAACGTATAACGTATAACGTATAACGTATAACGTATAACGTATAACGTATAACGTATAACGTATAACGTATAACGTATAACGTATAACGTATAACGTATAACGTATAACGTATAACGTATAACGTATAACGTATAACGTATAACGTATAACGTATAACGTATAACGTATAACGTATAACGTATAACGTATAACGTATAACGTATAACGTATAACGTATAACGTATAACGTATAACGTATAACGTATAACGTATAACGTATAACGTATAACGTACAGCGTATAACGTACAGCGTACAGCGTATAACGTATAACGTATAACATATAACGTATAACGTACAACGTACAACGTGTAACGTATAACGTATAACGAATATCGTATAACGTGTAACGTATAACGTATAACGTATAACGTACAACGTATAACGTATACCGTATACCGTATAACGTATAACGTATAACGTATAACGTATAACGTATAACGTATAACGTATAACGTATAACGTATAACGTATAACGTATAACGTATAACGTACAACGTATAACGTATAACGTATAACGTACAGCGTATAACGTACAGCGTACAGCGTATAACGTATAACGTATAACGTATAACATATAACGTATAACGTAGAACGTACAACGTGTAACGTATAACGTATAACGAATATCGTATAACGTGTAACGTATAACGTATAACGTATAACGTACAACGTATAACGTATACCGTATACCGTATAACGTATAACGTATAACGTATAACGTATAACGTATAACGTATAACGTATAACGTATAACGTATAACGTATAACGTATAACGTATAACGTATAACGTATAACGTATAACTTATAACGTATAACGTATAACGTATAACGTATAACGTATAACGTATAACGTATAACGTATAACGTATAACGTATAACGTATAACGTATAACGTATAACGTATAACGTATAACGTATAACGTATAACGTATAACGTATAACGTATAACGTATAACGTATAACGTATAACGTATAACGTATAACGTATAACGTATAACGTATAACGTATAACGTATAACGTATAACGTATAACGTATAACGTATAACGTATAACGTATAACGTATAACGTATAACGTATAACGTATAACGTATAACGTATAACGTATAACGTATAACGTATAACGTATAACGTATAACGTATAACGTATAACGTATAACGTATAACGTATAACGTATAACGTATAACGTATAACGTATAACGTATAACGTATAACGTATAACGTATAACGTATAACGTATAACGTATAACGTATAACGTATAACGTATAACGTATAACGTATAACGTATAACGTATAACGTATAACGTATAACGTATAACGTATAACGTATAACGTATAACGTATAACATATAACGTATAACGTATAACGTATAACGTATAACGTATAACGTATAACGTATAACGTATAACGTATAACGTATAACGTATAACGTATAACTTATAACGTATAACGTATAACGTTTAACGTACAGCGTATAACGTATAACGTATAACGTACAACGTATAACGTACAACGTACAACGTGTAACGTATAACGTATAACGTATAACTTATAACGTACAGCGTATAACGTACAGCGTATAACGTATAACGTATAACGTACAACGTACAACGTGTAACGTATAACGTATAACGTATAACGTAGAACGTATAACGTACAACGTATAACGTACAGCGTATAACGTACAGCGGATAACGTATAATGTACAACGTATAACGTACAACGTACAACGTGTAACGTATAACGTATAACGTATAACTTATAACGTACAGCGTATAACGTATAACGTATAACGTATAACGTACAGCGTATAACGTATAACGTACAACGTATAATGTACAACGTATAACGTACAACGTACAACGTGTAACGTATAACGTATAACGTATAACTTATAACGTACAGCGTATAACGTATAACGTATAACGTATAACGTACAACGTAGAACGTACAGCGTATAACGTACAGCGTATAACGTACAGCGTATAACGTATAACGTATAACGTATAACGTATAACGTATAACGTATAACGTATAACGTATAACGTATAACGTATAACGTATAACGTATAACGTATAACGTATAACGTATAACGTATAACGTATAACGTATAACGTACAACGTATAACGTATAACGTATAACGTATAACGTATAACGTATAACGTATAACGTATAACGTATAACGTATAACGTATAACGTATAACGTATAACGTATAACGTATAACGTATAACGTATAACGTATAACGTATAACGTATAACGTATAACGTATAACGTATAACGTATAACGTATAACGTATAACGTATAACGTATAACGTATAACGTATAACGTATAACGTATAACGTATAACGTATAACGTATAACGTATAACGTATAACGTATAACGTATAACGTATAACGTATAACGTATAACGTATAACGTATAACGTATAACGTATAACGTATAACGTATAACGTATAACGTATAACGTATAACGTATAACGTATAACGTATAACGTATAACGTATAACGTATAACGTACAACGTATAACGTACAACGTACAACGTGTAACGTATAACGTTTAACGTACAGCGTATAACGTACAGCGTATAACGTACAGCGTATAACGTATAACGTATAACGTATAACGTATAACGTGTAACGTATAACGTATAACGTATAACGTAGAACGTATAACGTACAACGTATAACGTACAGCGTATAACGTACAGCGGATAACGTATAATGTACAACGTATAACGTACAACGTACAACGTGTAACGTATAACGTATAACGTATAACTTATAACGTACAGCGTATAACGTATAACGTATAACGTATAACGTACAGCGTATAACGTATAACGTACAACGTATAATGTACAACGTATAACGTACAACGTACAACGTGTAACGTATAACGTATAACGTATAACTTATAACGTACAGCGTATAACGTATAACGTATAACGTATAACGTACAACGTATAACGTATAACGTACAACGTATAATGTACAACGTATAACGTACAACGTACAACGTGTAACGTATAACGTATAACGTATAACTTATAACGTACAGCGTATAACGTATAACGTATAACGTATAACGTACAACGTAGAACGTACAGCGTATAACGTACAGCGTATAACGTACAGCGTATAACGTATAACGTATAACGTATAACGTATAACGTATAACGTATAACGTATAACGTATAACGTATAACGTATAACGTATAACGTATAACGTATAACGTATAACGTATAACGTATAACGTATAACGTATAACGTATAACGTATAACGTATAACGTATAACGTATAACGTACAACGTATAACGTATAACGTATAACGTATAACGCATAACGTATAACGTATAACGTATAACGTATAACGTATAACGTATAACGTATAACGTATAACGTATAACGTATAACGTATAACGTATAACGTATAACGTATAACGTATAACGTATAACGTATAACGTATAACGTATAACGTATAACGTATAACGTATAACGTATAACGTATAACGTATAACGTATAACGTATAACGTATAACGTATAACGTATAACGTATAACGTATAACGTATAACGTATAACGTATAACGTATAACGTATAACGTATAACGTATAACGTATAACGTATAACGTACAACGTATAACGTACAACGTACAACGTGTAACGTGTAACGTTTAACGTACAGCGTATAACGTACAGCGTATAACGTACAGCGTATAACGTATAACGTATAACGTATAACGTATAACGTGTAACGTATAACGTATAACGTATAACGTAGAACGTATAACGTACAACGTATAACGTACAGCGTATAACGTACAGCGGATAACGTATAATGTACAACGTATAACGTACAACGTACAACGTGTAACGTATAACGTATAACGTATAACTTATAACGTACAGCGTATAACGTATAACGTATAACGTATAACGTACAGCGTATAACGTATAACGTACAACGTATAATGTACAACGTATAACGTACAACGTACAACGTGTAACGTATAACGTATAACGTATAACTTATAACGTACAGCGTATAACGTATAACGTATAACGTATAACGTACAACGTAGAACGTACAGCGTATAACGTACAGCGTATAACGTACAGCGTATAACGTATAACGTATAACGTATAACGTATAACGTATAACGTATAACGTATAACGTATAACGTATAACGTATAACGTATAACGTATAACGTATAACGTATAACGTATAACGTATAACGTATAACGTATAACGTATAACGTATAACGTACAACGTATAACGTATAACGTATAACGTATAACGTATAACGTATAACGTATAACGTATAACGTATAACGTATAACGTATAACGTATAACGTATAACGTATAACGTATAACGTATAACGTATAACGTATAACGTATAACGTATAACGTATAACGTATAACGTATAACGTATAACGTATAACGTATAACGTATAACGTATAACGTATAACGTATAACGTATAACGTATAACGTATAACGTATAACGTATAACGTATAACGTATAACGTATAACGTATAACGTATAACGTATAACGTATAACGTATAACGTATAACGTATAACGTATAACGTATAACGTATAACGTATAACGTATAACGTATAACGTATAACGTATAACGTATAACGTATAACGTATAACGTACAACGTATAACGTACAACGTACAACGTGTAACGTATAACGTTTAACGTACAGCGTATAACGTACAGCGTATAACGTACAGCGTATAACGTATAACGTATAACGTATAACGTATAACGTGTAACGTATAACGTATAACGTATAACGTAGAACGTATAACGTACAACGTATAACGTACAGCGTATAACGTACAGCGGATAACGTATAATGTACAACGTATAACGTACAACGTACAACGTGTAACGTATAACGTATAACGTATAACTTATAACGTACAGCGTATAACGTATAACGTATAACGTATAACGTACAGCGTATAACGTATAACGTACAACGTATAATGTACAACGTATAACGTACAACGTACAACGTGTAACGTATAACGTATAACGTATAACTTATAACGTACAGCGTATAACGTATAACGTATAACGTATAACGTACAACGTATAACGTATAACGTACAACGTATAATGTACAACGTATAACGTACAACGTACAACGTGTAACGTATAACGTATAACGTATAACTTATAACGTACAGCGTATAACGTATAACGTATAACGTATAACGTACAACGTAGAACGTACAGCGTATAACGTACAGCGTATAACGTACAGCGTATAACGTATAACGTATAACGTATAACGTATAACGTATAACGTATAACGTATAACGTATAACGTATAACGTATAACGTATAACGTATAACGTATAACGTATAACGTATAACGTATAACGTATAACGTATAACGTATAACGTATAACGTATAACGTACAACGTATAACGTATAACGTATAACGTATAACGCATAACGTATAACGTATAACGTATAACGTATAACGTATAACGTATAACGTATAACGTATAACGTATAACGTATAACGTATAACGTATAACGTATAACGTATAACGTATAACGTATAACGTATAACGTATAACGTATAACGTATAACGTATAACGTATAACGTATAACGTATAACGTATAACGTATAACGTATAACGTATAACGTATAACGTATAACGTATAACGTATAACGTATAACGTATAACGTATAACGTATAACGTATAACGTATAACGTATAACGTATAACGTACAACGTATAACGTACAACGTACAACGTGTAACGTGTAACGTTTAACGTACAGCGTATAACGTACAGCGTATAACGTACAGCGTATAACGTATAACGTATAACGTATAACGTATAACGTGTAACGTATAACGTATAACGTATAACGTAGAACGTATAACGTACAACGTATAACGTACAGCGTATAACGTACAGCGGATAACGTATAATGTACAACGTATAACGTACAACGTACAACGTGTAACGTATAACGTATAACGTATAACTTATAACGTACAGCGTATAACGTATAACGTATAACGTATAACGTACAGCGTATAACGTATAACGTACAACGTATAATGTACAACGTATAACGTACAACGTACAACGTGTAACGTATAACGTATAACGTATAACTTATAACGTACAGCGTATAACGTATAACGTATAACGTATAACGTACAACGTAGAACGTACAGCGTATAACGTACAGCGTATAACGTACAGCGTATAACGTATAACGTATAACGTATAACGTATAACGTATAACGTATAACGTATAACGTATAACGTATAACGTATAACGTATAACGTATAACGTATAACGTATAACGTATAACGTATAACGTATAACGTATAACGTATAACGTATAACGTATAACGTATAACGTATAACGTACAACGTACAACGTAGAACGTATAACGTAGAACGTACAGCGTATAACGTACAGCGTATAACGTACAGCGTATAACGTATAACGTATAACGTATAACGTATAACGTATAACGTATAACGTATAACGTATAACGTATAACGTATAACGTATAACGTATAACGTATAACGTATAACGTATAACGTATAACGTATAACGTATAACGTATAACGTATAACGTATAACGTATAACGTGTAACGTATAACGTATAACGTATAACGTAGAACGTATAACGTACAACGTATAACGTACAGCGTATAACGTACAGCGGATAACGTATAATGTACAACGTATAACGTACAACGTACAACGTGTAACGTATAACGTATAACGTATAACTTATAACGTACAGCGTATAACGTATAACGTATAACGTATAACGTACAGCGTATAACGTATAACGTACAACGTATAATGTACAACGTATAACGTACAACGTACAACGTGTAACGTATAACGTATAACGTATAACTTATAACGTACAGCGTATAACGTATAACGTATAACGTATAACGTACAACGTAGAACGTACAGCGTATAACGTACAGCGTATAACGTACAGCGTATAACGTATAACGTATAACGTATAACGTATAACGTATAACGTATAACGTATAACGTATAACGTATAACGTATAACGTATAACGTATAACGTATAACGTATAACGTATAACGTATAACGTATAACGTATAACGTATAACGTACAACGTACAACGTATAACGTATAACGTATAACGTATAACGTATAACGTATAACGTATAACGTATAACGTATAACGTATAACGTATAACGTATAACGTATAACGTATAACGTATAACGTATAACGTATAACGTATAACGTATAACGTATAACGTATAACGTATAACGTATAACGTATAACGTATAACGTATAACGTATAACGTACAACGTACAACGTACAACGTACAACGTATAACGTATAACGTATAACGTATAACGTATAACGTATAACGTACAGCTTATAACGTATAACATACAACGTATAACGTACAACGTATAACGTATAACGTACAACGTATAACGTATAACGTATAACGTATAACGTACATCGTACAACGTGTAACGTATAACATATAACGTACAACATATAACGTACAACGTATAACGTATAACGTACAACGTATAACGTATAACGTATAACGTATAACGTATAACGTATAACGTATAACGTATAACGTATAACGTACAGCGTATAACGTATAACATACAACGTATAACGTACAACGTATAACGTATAACGTATAACGTACATCGTACAACGTGTAACGTATAACATATAACGTACAACATATAACATACAACGTATAACGTATAACGTATATCGTATAACGTATAACGTATAACGTATAACGTATAACGTATAACGTACAGCGTATAACGTATAACATACAACGTATAACGTACAACGTATAACGTATAACGTACAACGTATAACGTATAACGTATAACGTATAACGTATAACGTATAACGTATAACGTATAACGTATAACGTATAACGTATAACGTATAACGTACATCGTACAACGTGTAACGTATAACATATAACGTACAACATATAACGTACAACGTATAACGTATAACGTACAACGTATAACGTACAACGTACAACGTGTAACGTATAACGTATAACGTATAACGTACAGCGTATAACGTACAGCGTATATCGTACAGCGTATAACGTACAACGTATAAGGTATAACGTATAACGTATAACGTATAACGTATAACGTATAACGTATAACGTATAACGTATAACGTATAACGTATAACGTATAACGTATAACGTATAACGTATAACTTACAGCGTATAACGTATAACATACAACGTATAACGTACAACGTATAACGTATAACGTATTACGTACATCGTACAACGTGTAACGTATAACATATAACGTACAACATATAACATACAACGTATAACGTATAACGTATATCGTATAACGTATAACGTATGACGTATAACGTATAACGTATAACGTACAGCTTATAACGTAGAACATACAACGTATAACGTACAACGTATAACGTATAACGTACAACGTATAACGTATAACGTATAACGTATAACGTATAACGTATAACGTATAACGTATAACGTACATCGTACAACGTGTAACGTATAACATATAACGTACAACATATAACGTACAACGTATAACGTATAACGTACAACGTATAACGTACAACGTACAACGTGTAACGTATAACGTATAACGTATAACGTACAGCGTATAACATACATCGTATATCGTACAGCGTATAACGTACAACGTATAAGGTATAACGTATAACGTATAACGTATAACGTATAACGTATAACGTATAACGTATAACGTACAACGTATAATGTACAACGTATAACGTACAACGTACAACGTGTAACGTGTAACGTATAACGTATAACTTATAACGTACAGCGTATAACGTACAGCGTATAACGTATAACGTATAACGTACAACGTACAACGTGTAACGTATAACGTATAACGTATAACGTATAACGTATAACGTACAGCGTATAACGTACAGCGTATAACGTACAGCGGATAACGTATAATGTACAACGTATAACGTACAACGTACAACGTGTAACGTATAACGTATAACGTATAACTTATAACGTACAGCGTATAACGTATAACGTATAACGTATAACGTACAGCGTATAACGTATAACGTACAACGTATAATGTACAACGTATAACGTACAACGTACAACGTGTAACGTATAACGTATAACGTATAACTTATAACGTACAGCGTATAACGTATAACGTATAACGTATAACGTACAACGTAGAACGTACAGCGTATAACGTACAGCGTATAACGTACAGCGTATAACGTATAACGTATAACGTATAACGTATAACGTATAACGTATAACGTATAACGTATAACGTATAACGTATAACGTATAACGTATAACGTATAACGTATAACGTATAACGTATAACGTATAACGTATAACGTATAACGTATAACGTATAACGTATAACGTATAACGTATAACGTATAACGTATAACGTATAACGTATAACGTATAACGTATAACGTATAACGTATAACGTATAACGTATAACGTATAACGTATAACGTATAACGTATAACGTATAACGTATAACGTATAACGTATAACGTATAACGTATAACGTATAACGTATAACGTATAACGTATAACGTATAACGTACAACGTACAACGTGTAACGTATAACGTATAACGTATAACTTATAACGTACAGCGTATAACGTATAACGTATAACGTATAACGTACAACGTAGAACGTACAGCGTATAACGTACAGCGTATAGCGTACAGCGTATAACGTATAACGTATAACGTATAACGTATAACGTATAACGTATAACGTATAACGTATAACGTATAACGTATAACGTATAACGTATAACGTATAACGTATAACGTATAACGTATAACGTATAACGTATAACGTATAACGTATAACGTATAACGTATAACGTATAACGTATAACGTATAACGTATAACGTATAACGTATAACGTATAACGTATAACGTATAACGTATAACGTATAACGTATAACGTATAACGCATAACGCATAACGTATAACGTATAACGTATAACGTATAACGTATAACGTATAACGTATAACGTATAACGTATAACGTATAACGTATAACGTATAACGTATAACGTATAACGTATAACGTATAACGTATAACGTATAACGTATAACGTATAACGTATAACGTATAACGTATAACGTATAACGTATAACGTATAACGTATAACGTATAACGTATAACGTATAACGTATAACGTATAACGTATAACGTATAACGTATAACGTATAACGTATAACGTATAACGTATAACGTATAACGTATAACGTATAACGTATAACGTATAACGTATAACGTATAACGTATAACGTATAACGTATAACGTATAACGTATAACGTATAACGTATAACGTATAACGTATAACGTATAACGTATAACGTATAACGTATAACGTATAACGTATAACGTATAACGTATAACGTATAACGTATAACGTATAACGTATAACGTATAACGTATAACGTATAACGTATAACGTATAACGTATAACGTATAACGTATAACGTATAACGTATAACGTATAACGTATAACGTATAACGTATAACGTATAACGTATAACGTATAACGTATAACGTATAACGTATAACGTATAACGTATAACGTATAACGTATAACGTATAACGTATAACGTATAACGTATAACGTATAACGTATAACGTATAACGTATAACGTATAACGTATAACGTATAACGTATAACGTATAACGTATAACGTATAACGTATAACGTATAACGTATAACGTTTAACGTACAGCGTATAACGTATAACGTACAACGTATAATGTACAACGTATAACGTACAACGTATAACGTATATCGTACAACGTATAACGTATAACGTATAACGTATAACGTATAACGTATAACGTATAACATATAACGTATAACGTATAACGTACAGCGTATAACGTATAACGTACAACGTATAACGTACAACGTACAACGTGTAACGTACAGCGTATAACGTATAACGTACAACGTATAATGTACAACGTATAACGTACAACGTACAACGTGTAACGTATAACGTATAACGTATAACGTATAACTTATAACGTACAGCGTATAACGTACAGCGTATAACGTATAACGTATAACGTATAACGTACAACGTACAACGTGTAACGTATAACGTATAACGTATAACGTACAGCGTATAACGTACAGCGTATAACGTACAGCGTATAACGTACAGCGTATAACGTACAACGTATAACGTATAACGTATAACGTATAACGTATAACGTATAACGTATAACGTATAACGTATAACGTATAACGTATAACGTATAACGTATGACGTACAACATATAATGTACAACGTATAACGTACAACGTATAACGTACAACGTACAACGTGTAACGTATAACGTATAACGTATAACTTATAACATACAGCGTATAGCGTACAGCGTATAACGTACAGCGTATAACGTATAACGTATAACGTGTAACGTATAACGTATAACGTACAGCGTATAACGTACAGCGTATAACGTATAAGGTATAACGTACAGCGTATAACGTACAACGTATAACGTATAACGTATAACGTACAGCGTATAACGTACAGCGTATAACGTATAACGTATAACATATAACGTATAACGTACAACGTACAACGTGTAACGTATAACGTATAACGAATATCGTATAACGTATAACGTATAACGTATAACGTATAACGTACAACGTATAACGTATACCGTATACCGTATAACGTATAACGTATAACGTATAACGTATAACGTATAACGTATAACGTATAACGTATAACGTATAACGTATAACGTATAACGTATAACGTATAACGTATAACGTATAACGTATAACGTATAACGTATAACGTATAACGTATAACGTATAACGTATAACGTATAACGTATAACGTATAACGTATAACGTATAACGTATAACGTATAACGTATAACGTATAACGTATAACGTATAACGTATAACGTATAACGTATAACGTATAACGTATAACGTATAACGTATAACGTATAACGTATAACGTATAACGTATAACGTATAACGTATAACGTATAACGTATAACGTATAACGTTTAACGTACAGCGTATAACGTATAACGTACAACGTATAATGTACAACGTATAAGGTACAACGTATAACGTATATCGTATAACGTATAACGTATAACGTATAACGTATAACGTATAACATATAACGTATAACGTATAACGTACAGCGTATAACGTATAACGTACAACGTATAACGTACAACGTACAATGTGTAACGTACAGCGTATAACGTATAACGTACAACGTATAACGTACAACGTATAACGTACAACGTACAACGTATAACGTACAACGTATAACGTACAACGTACAACGTGTAACGTATAACGTATAACGTATAACTTATAACATACAGCGTATAGCGTACAGCGTATAACGTACAGCGTATAACGTATAACGTATAACGTGTAACGTATAACGTATAACGTATAACGTATAACGTATAACGTATAACGTATAACGTATAACGTATAACGTATAACGTATAACGTATAACGCATAACGTATAACGTATAACGTATAACGTATAACGTATAACGTATAACGTATAACGTATAACGTATAACGTATAACGTATAACGTATAACGTATAACGTATAACGTATAACGTATAACGTATAACGTATAACGTATAACGTATAACGTATAACGTATAACGTATAACGTATAACGTATAACGTATAACGTATAACGTATAACGTATAACGTATAACGTATAACGTATAACGTATAACGTATAACGTATAACGTATAACGTATAACGTATAACGTATAACGTATAACGTACAACGTACAACGTGTAACGTACAGCGTATAACGTATAACGTACAACGTATAACGTACAACGTATAACGTACAACGTACAACGTATAACGTACAACGTATAACGTACAACGTACAACGTGTAACGTATAACGTATAACGTATAACTTATAACATACAGCGTATAGCGTACAGCGTATAACGTACAGCGTATAACGTATAACGTATAACGTGTAACGTATAACGTATAACGTATAACGTATAACGTATAACGTACAGCGTATAACGTATAACATACAACGTATAACGTACAACGTATAACGTATAACGTATAACGTACATCGTACAACGTGTAACGTATAACATATAACGTACAACATATAACGTACAACGTATAACGTATAACGTACAACGTATAACGTATAACGTATAACGTATAACGTATAACGTATAACGTATAACGTATAACGTATAACGTATAACGTATAACGTATAACGTATAACGTATAACGTATAACGTATAACGTATAACGTATAACGTATAACGTATAACGTATAACGTATAACGTATAACGTATAACGTATAACGTATAACGTATAACGTATAACGTATAACGTATAACGTATAACGTATAACGTATAACGTATAACGTATAACGTATAACGTATAACGTATAACGTATAACGTATAACGTATAACGTATAACGTATAACGTATAACGTATAACGTATAACGTATAACGTATAACGTATAACGTATAACGTATAACGTATAACGTATAACGTATAACGTATAACGTATAACGTATAACGTATAACGTATAACGTATAACGTATAACGTATAACGTATAACGTATAACGTATAACGTATAACGTATAACGTATAACGTATAACGTATAACGTATAACGTTTAACGTACAGCGTATAACGTATAACGTACAACGTATAATGTACAACGTATAACGTACAACGTATAACGTATATCGTATAACGTATAACGTATAACGTATAACGTATAACGTATAACGTATAACATATAACGTATAACGTATAACGTACAGCGTATAACGTATAACGTATAACGTATAACGTATAACGTATAACGTACAACGTACAACGTGTAACGTATAACGTATAACGTATAACGTACAGCGTATAACGTACAGCGTATAACGTACAGCGTATAACGTACAACGTATAACGTATAACGTATAACGTATAACGTATAACGTATAACGTATAACGTATAACGTATAACGTATAACGTATAACGTATAACGTATGACGTACAACGTATAATGTACAACGTATAACGTACAACGTATAACGTACAACGTACAACGTGTAACGTATAACGTATAACGTATAACTTATAACATACAGCGTATAGCGTACAGCGTATAACGTACAGCGTATAACGTATAACGTATAACGTGTAACGTATAACGTATAACGTACAGCGTATAACGTACAGCGTATAACGTATAAGGTATAACGTACAGCGTATAACGTACAACGTATAACGTATAACGTATAACGTACAGCGTATAACGTACAGCGTATAACGTATAACGTATAACATATAACGTATAACGTACAACGTACAACGTGTAACGTATAACGTATAACGAATATCGTATAACGTGTAACGTATAACGTATAACGTATAACGTACAACGTATAACGTATACCGTATACCGTATAACGTATAACGTATAACGTATAACGTATAACGTATAACGTATAACGTATAACGTATAACGTATAACGTATAACGTATAACGTATAACGTATAACGTATAACGTATAACGTATAACGTATAACGTATAACGTATAACGTATAACGTATAACGTATAACGTATAACGTATAACGTATAACGTATAACGTATAACGTATAACGTATAACGTATAACGTATAACGTATAACGTATAACGTATAACGTATAACGTATAACGTATAACGTATAACGTATAACGTATAACGTATAACGTATAACGTATAACGTATAACGTATAACGTATAACGTATAACGTATAACGTATAACGTATAACGTATAACGTATAACGTATAACGTATAACGTATAACGTATAACGTATAACGTATAACGTATAACGTATAACGTATAACGTATAACGTATAACGTATAACGTATAACGTATAACGTATAACGTATAACGTATAACGTATAACGTATAACGTATAACGTATAACGTATAACGTATAACGTATAACGTATAACGTATAACGTATAACGTATAACGTATAACGTATAACGTATAACGTATAACGTATAACGTATAACGTATAACGTATAACGTATAACGTATAACGTATAACGTATAACGTATAACGTATAACGTATAACGTATAACGTATAACGTATAACGTATAACGTATAACGTATAACGTATAACGTATAACGTATAACGTATAACGTATAACGTATAACGTATAACGTATAACGTATAACGTATAACGTATAACGTATAACGTATAACGTATAACGTATAACGTATAACGTATAACGTATAACGTATAACGTATAACGTATAACGTATAACGTATAACGTATAACGTATAACGTATAACGTATAACGTATAACGTATAACGTATAACGTATAACGTATAACGTATAACGTATAACGTATAACGTATAACGTATAACGTATAACGTATAACGTATAACGTATAACGTATAACGTATAACGTATAACGTATAACGTATAACGTATAACGTATAACGTATAACGTATAACGTATAACGTATAACGTATAACGTATAACGTATAACGTATAACGTATAACGTATAACGTATAACGTATAACGTATAACGTATAACGTATAACGTATAACGTATAACGTATAACGTATAACGTATAACGTATAACGTATAACGTATAACGTATAACGTATAACGTATAACGTATAACGTATAACGTATAACGTATAACGTATAACGTATAACGTATAACGTATAACGTATAACGTATAACGTATAACGTATAACGTATAACGTATAACGTATAACGTATAACGTATAACGTATAACGTATAACGTATAACGTATAACGTATAACGTATAACGTATAACGTATAACGTATAACGTATAACGTATAACGTATAACGTATAACGTATAACGTATAACGTATAACGTATAACGTATAACGTATAACGTATAACGTATAACGTATAACGTATAACGTATAACGTATAACGTATAACGTATAACGTATAACGTATAACGTATAACGTATAACGTATAACGTATAACGTATAACGTATAACGTATAACGTATAACGTATAACGTATAACGTATAACGTATAACGTATAACGTATAACGTATAACGTATAACGTATAACGTATAACGTATAACGTATAACGTATAACGTATAACGTATAACGTATAACGTATAACGTATAACGTATAACGTATAACGTATAACGTATAACGTATAACGTATAACGTATAACGTATAACGTATAACGTATAACGTATAACGTATAACGTATAACGTATAACGTATAACGTATAACGTATAACGTATAACGTATAACGTATAACGTATAACGTATAACGTATAACGTATAACGTATAACGTATAACGTATAACGTATAACGTATAACGTATAACGTATAACGTATAACGTATAACGTATAACGTATAACGTATAACGTATAACGTATAACGTATAACGTATAACGTATAACGTATAACGTATAACGTATAACGTATAACGTATAACGTATAACGTATAACGTATAACGTACAACGTACAACGTGTAACGTACAGCGTATAACGTATAACGTACAACGTATAACGTACAACGTATAACGTACAACGTACAACGTATAACGTACAACGTATAACGTACAACGTACAACGTGTAACGTATAACGTATAACGTATAACTTATAACATACAGCGTATAGCGTACAGCGTATAACGTACAGCGTATAACGTATAACGTATAACGTGTAACGTATAACGTATAACGTATAACGTATAACGTATAACGTACAGCGTATAACGTATAACATACAACGTATAACGTACAACGTATAACGTATAACGTATAACGTACATCGTACAACGTGTAACGTATAACATATAACGTACAACATATAACGTACAACGTATAACGTATAACGTACAACGTATAACGTATAACGTATAACGTATAACGTATAACGTATAACGTATAACGTATAACGTATAACGTATAACGTATAACGTATAACGTATAACGTATAACGTATAACGTATAACGTATAACGTATAACGTATAACGTATAACGTATAACGTATAACGTATAACGTATAACGTATAACGTATAACGTATAACGTATAACGTATAACGTATAACGTATAACGTATAACGTATAACGTATAACGTATAACGTATAACGTATAACGTATAACGTATAACGTATAACGTATAACGTATAACGTATAACGTATAACGTATAACGTATAACGTATAACGTATAACGTATAACGTATAACGTATAACGTATAACGTATAACGTATAACGTATAACGTATAACGTATAACGTATAACGTATAACGTATAACGTATAACGTATAACGTATAACGTATAACGTATAACGTATAACGTATAACGTATAACGTATAACGTATAACGTATAACGTATAACGTATAACGTATAACGTATAACGTATAACGTATAACGTATAACGTATAACGTATAACGTATAACGTATAACGTATAACGTATAACGTATAACGTATAACGTATAACGTATAACGTATAACGTATAACGTATAACGTATAACGTATAACGTATAACGTATAACGTATAACGTATAACGTTTAACGTACAGCGTATAACGTATAACGTACAACGTATAATGTACAACGTATAACGTACAACGTATAACGTATATCGTATAACGTATAACGTATAACGTATAACGTATAACGTATAACGTATAACATATAACGTATAACGTATAACGTACAGCGTATAACGTATAACGTATAACGTATAACGTATAACGTATAACGTACAACGTACAACGTGTAACGTATAACGTATAACGTATAACGTACAGCGTATAACGTACAGCGTATAACGTACAGCGTATAACGTACAACGTATAACGTATAACGTATAACGTATAACGTATAACGTATAACGTATAACGTATAACGTATAACGTATAACGTATAACGTATAACGTATGACGTACAACGTATAATGTACAACGTATAACGTACAACGTATAACGTACAACGTACAACGTGTAACGTATAACGTATAACGTATAACTTATAACATACAGCGTATAGCGTACAGCGTATAACGTACAGCGTATAACGTATAACGTATAACGTGTAACGTATAACGTATAACGTACAGCGTATAACGTACAGCGTATAACGTATAAGGTATAACGTACAGCGTATAACGTACAACGTATAACGTATAACGTATAACGTACAGCGTATAACGTACAGCGTATAACGTATAACGTATAACATATAACGTATAACGTACAACGTACAACGTGTAACGTATAACGTATAACGAATATCGTATAACGTGTAACGTATAACGTATAACGTATAACGTACAACGTATAACGTATACCGTATACCGTATAACGTATAACGTATAACGTATAACGTATAACGTATAACGTATAACGTATAACGTATAACGTATAACGTATAACGTATAACGTATAACGTATAACGTATAACGTATAACGTATAACGTATAACGTATAACGTATAACGTATAACGTATAACGTATAACGTATAACGTATAACGTATAACGTATAACGTATAACGTATAACGTATAACGTATAACGTATAACGTATAACGTATAACGTATAACGTATAACGTATAACGTATAACGTATAACGTATAACGTATAACGTATAACGTATAACGTATAACGTATAACGTATAACGTATAACGTATAACGTATAACGTATAACGTATAACGTATAACGTATAACGTATAACGTATAACGTATAACGTATAACGTATAACGTATAACGTATAACGTATAACGTATAACGTATAACGTATAACGTATAACGTATAACGTATAACGTATAACGTATAACGTATAACGTATAACGTATAACGTATAACGTATAACGTATAACGTATAACGTATAACGTATAACGTATAACGTATAACGTATAACGTATAACGTATAACGTATAACGTATAACGTATAACGTATAACGTATAACGTATAACGTATAACGTATAACGTATAACGTATAACGTATAACGTATAACGTATAACGTATAACGTATAACGTATAACGTATAACGTATAACGTATAACGTATAACGTATAACGTATAACGTATAACGTATAACGTATAACGTATAACGTATAACGTATAACGTATAACGTATAACGTATAACGTATAACGTATAACGTATAACGTATAACGTATAACGTATAACGTATAACGTATAACGTATAACGTATAACGTATAACGTATAACGTATAACGTATAACGTATAACGTATAACGTATAACGTATAACGTATAACGTATAACGTATAACGTATAACGTATAACGTATAACGTATAACGTATAACGTATAACGTATAACGTATAACGTATAACGTATAACGTATAACGTATAACGTATAACGTATAACGTATAACGTATAACGTATAACGTATAACGTATAACGTATAACGTATAACGTATAACGTATAACGTATAACGTATAACGTATAACGTATAACGTATAACGTATAACGTATAACGTATAACGTATAACGTATAACGTATAACGTATAACGTATAACGTATAACGTATAACGTATAACGTATAACGTATAACGTATAACGTATAACGTATAACGTATAACGTATAACGTATAACGTATAACGTATAACGTATAACGTATAACGTATAACGTATAACGTATAACGTATAACGTATAACGTATAACGTATAACGTATAACGTATAACGTATAACGTATAACGTATAACGTATAACGTATAACTTATAACGTATAACGTATAACGTTTAACGTACAGCGTATAACGTATAACGTACAACGTATAATGTACAACGTATAAGGTACAACGTATAACGTATATCGTATAACGTATAACGTATAACGTATAACGTATAACGTATAACATATAACGTATAACGTATAACGTACAGCGTATAACGTATAACGTACAACGTATAACGTACAACGTACAACGTGTAACGTACAGCGTATAACGTATAACGTACAACGTATAACGTACAACGTATAACGTACAACGTACAACGTATAACGTACAACGTATAACGTACAACGTACAACGTGTAACGTATAACGTATAACGTATAACTTATAACATACAGCGTATAGCGTACAGCGTATAACGTACAGCGTATAACGTATAACGTATAACGTGTAACGTATAACGTATAACGTATAACGTATAACGTATAACGTATAACGTATAACGTATAACGTATAACGTACAGCGTATAACGTATAACATACAACGTATAACGTACAACGTATAACGTATAACGTATAACGTACATCGTACAATGTGTAACGTATAACATATAACGTACAACATATAACGTACAACGTATAACGTATAACGTACAACGTACAACGTATAACGTATAACGTATAACGTATAACGTATAACGTATAACGTATAACGTATAACGTACAGCGTATAACGTATAACATACAACGTATAACGTACAACGTATAACGTATAACGTATAACGTACATCGTACAACGTGTAACGTATAACATATAACGTACAACATATATCATACAACGTATAACGTATAACGTATATCGTATAACGTATAACGTATAACGTATAACGTATAACGTACAGCGTATAACGTATAACATACAACGTATAACGTACAACGTATAACGTATAACGTACAACGTATAACGTATAACGTATAACGTATAACGTATAACGTATAACGTATAACGTATAACGTATAACGTATAACGTATAACGTACATCGTACAACGTGTAACGTATAACATATAACGTACAATATATAACGTACAACGTATAACGTATAACGTACAACGTATAACGTACAACGTACAACGTGTAACGTATAACGTATAACGTATAACGTACAGCGTATAACGTACAGCGTATATCGTACAACGTATAATGTACAACGTATAACGTACAACGTACAACGTGTAACGTATAACGTATAACGTATAACTTATAACATACAGCGTATAGCGTACAGCGTATAACGTACAGCGTATAACGTATAACGTATAACGTGTAACGTATAACGTATAACGTATAACGTATAACGTATAACGTATAACGTATAACGTATAACGTATAACGTATAACGTATAACGTATAACGTATAACGTATAACGTGTAACGTGTAACGTATAACGTATAACGTATAACGTATAACGTATAACGTATAACGTATAACGTATAACGTATAACGTATAACGTATAACGTATAACGTATAACGTATAACGTATAACGTATAACGTATAACGTATAACGTATAACGTATAACGTATAACGTATAACGTATAACGTATAACGTATAACGTATAACGTATAACGTATAACGTATAACGTATAACGTATAACGTATAACGTATAACGTATAACGTATAACGTATAACGTATAACGTATAACGTATAACGTATAACGTATAACGTATAACGTATAACGTATAACGTATAACGTATAACGTATAACGTATAACGTATAACGTATAACGTATAACGTATAACGTATAACGTATAACGTATAACGTATAACGTATAACGTATAACGTATAACGTATAACGTATAACGTATAACGTATAACGTATAACGTATAACGTATAACGTATAACGTATAACGTATAACGTATAACGTATAACGTATAACGTATAACGTATAACGTATAACGTATAACGTATAACGTATAACGTATAACGTATAACGTATAACGTATAACGTATAACGTATAACGTATAACGTATAACGTATAACGTATAACGTATAACGTATAACGTACAACGTACAACGTATAACGTACAACGTATAACGTACAACGTACAACGTGTAACGTATAACGTATAACGTATAACTTATAACATACAGCGTATAGCGTACAGCGTATAACGTACAGCGTATAACGTATAACGTATAACGTGTAACGTATAACGTATAACGTATAACGTATAACGTATAACGTATAACGTATAACGTATAACGTATAACGTATAACGTACAGCGTATAACGTATAACATACAACGTATAACGTACAACGTATAACGTATAACGTATAACGTACATCGTACAACGTGTAACGTATAACATATAACGTACAACATATAACGTACAACGTATAACGTATAACGTACAACGTATAACGTATAACGTATAACGTATAACGTATAACGTATAACGTATAACGTATAACGTATAACGTATAACGTACAGCGTATAACGTATAACATACAACGTATAACGTACAACGTATAACGTATAACGTATAACGTACATCGTACAACGTGTAACGTATAACATATAACGTACAACATATAACATACAACGTATAACGTATAACGTATATCGTATAACGTATAACGTATAACGTATAACGTATAACGTACAGCGTATAACGTATAACATACAACGTATAACGTACAACGTATAACGTATAACGTACAACGTATAACGTATAACGTATAACGTATAACGTATAACGTATAACGTATAACGTATAACGTATAACGTACATCGTACAACGTGTAACGTATAACATATAACGTACAACATATAACGTACAACGTATAACGTATAACGTACAACGTATAACGTACAACGTACAACGTGTAACGTATAACGTATAACGTATAACGTACAGCGTATAACGTACAGCGTATATCGTACAGCGTATAACGTACAACGTATAAGGTATAACGTATAACGTATAACGTATAACGTATAACGTATAACGTATAACGTATAACGTATAACGTATAACGTATAACGTATAACGTATAACGTATAACGTATAACGTATAACGTACAGCGTATAACGTATAACATACAACGTATAACGTACAACGTATAACGTATAACGTATTACGTACATCGTACAACGTGTAACGTATAACATATAACGTACAACATATAACATACAACGTATAACGTATAACGTATATCGTATAACGTATAACGTATAACGTATAACGTATAACGTATAACGTACAGCTTATAACGTATAACATACAACGTCTAACGTACAACGTATAACGTATAACGTACAACGTATAACGTATAACGTATAACGTATAACGTATAACGTATAACGTATAACGTATAACGTACATCGTACAACGTGTAACGTATAACATATAACGTACAACATATAACGTACAACGTATAACGTATAACGTACAACGTATAACGTACAACGTACAACGTGTAACGTATAACGTACAGCGTATAACATACATCGTATATCGTACAGCGTATAACGTACAACGTATAAGGTATAACGTATAACGTATAACGTATAACGTACAACGTACAACGTGTAACGTATAACGTATAACGTATAACTTATAACGTACAGCGTATAACGTATAACGTATAACGTATAACGTACAGCGTATAACGTATAACGTACAACGTATAATGTACAACGTATAACGTACAACGTACAACGTGTAACGTATAACGTATAACGTATAACTTATAACGTACAGCGTATAACGTATAACGTATAACGTATAACGTACAACGTAGAACGTACAGCGTATAACGTACAGCGTATAACGTACAGCGTATAACGTATAACGTATAACGTATAACGTATAACGTATAACGTATAACGTATAACGTATAACGTATAACGTATAACGTATAACGTATAACGTATAACGTATAACGTATAACGTATAACGTATAACGTATAACGTATAACGTATAACGTATAACGTATAACGTATAACGTATAACGTATAACGTATAACGTATAACGTATAACGTATAACGTATAACGTATAACGTATAACGTATAACGTATAACATATAACGTATAACGTATAACGTATAACGTATAACGTATAACGTATAACGTATAACGTATAACGTATAACGTACAACGTACAACGTACAACGTACATCGTACAACGTACAACGTACAACGTACAACGTACAACGTACAACGTGTAACGTGTAACGTATAACGTATAACTTATAACGTACAGCGTATAACGTACAGCGTATAACGTATAACGTATAACGTACAACGTACAACGTGTAACGTATAACGTATAACGTATAACGTAGAACGTATAACGTACAGCGTATAACGTACAGCGTATAACGTACAGCGGATAACGTATAATGTACAACGTATAACGTACAACGTACAACGTGTAACGTATAACGTATAACGTATAACTTATAACGTACAGCGTATAACGTATAACGTATAACGTATAACGTACAGCGTATAACGTATAACGTACAACGTATAATGTACAACGTATAACGTACAACGTACAACGTGTAACGTATAACGTATAACGTATAACGTATAACGTATAACGTACAGCGTATAACGTATAACATACAACGTATAACGTAGAACGTATAACGTATAACGTACAACGTATAACGTATAACGTATAACGTATAACGTATAACGTATAACGTATAACGTATAACGTATAACGTATAACGTATAACGTACATCGTACAACGTGTAACGTATAACATATAACGTACAACATATAACGTACAACGTATAACGTATAACGTACAACGTATAACGTACAACGTACAACGTGTAACGTATAACGTATAACGTATAACGTACAGCGTATAACGTACAGCGTATATCGTACAGCGTATAACGTACAACGTATAAGGTATAACGTATAACGTATAACGTATAACGTATAACGTATAACGTATAACGTATAACGTATAACGTATAACGTGTAACGTATAACGTATAACGTATAACGTATAACGTATAACGTATAACGTATAACGTATAACGTATAACGTATAACGTACAGCGTATAACGTATAACATACAACGTATAACGTACAACGTATAACGTATAACGTATAACGTACATCGTACAACGTGTAACGTATAACGTGTAACGTATAACGTATAACGTATAACTTATAACGTACAGCGTATAACGTATAACGTATAACGTATAACGTACAGCGTATAACGTATAACGTACAACGTATAATGTACAACGTATAACGTACAACGTACAACGTGTAACGTATAACGTATAACGTATAACGTATAACGTATAACGTACAGCGTATAACGTATAACATACAACGTATAACGTAGAACGTATAACGTATAACGTACAACGTATAACGTATAACGTATAACGTATAACGTATAACGTATAACGTATAACGTATAACGTATAACGTATAACGTATAACGTATAACGTATAACGTATAACGTATAACGTATAACGTATAACGTATAACGTATAACGTATAACGTATAACGTATAACGTATAACGTATAACGTATAACGTATAACGTATAACGTACAACGTACAACGTATAACGTACAACGTATAACGTACAACGTACAACGTGTAACGTATAACGTATAACGTATAACTTATAACATACAGCGTATAGCGTACAGCGTATAACGTACAGCGTATAACGTATAACGTATAACGTGTAACGTATAACGTATAACGTATAACGTATAACGTATAACGTATAACGTATAACGTATAACGTATAACGTATAACGTACAGCGTATAACGTATAACATACAACGTATAACGTACAACGTATAACGTATAACGTATAACGTACATCGTACAACGTGTAACGTATAACATATAACGTACAACATATAACGTACAACGTATAACGTATAACGTACAACGTATAACGTATAACGTATAACGTATAACGTATAACGTATAACGTATAACGTATAACGTATAACGTATAACGTACAGCGTATAACGTATAACATACAACGTATAACGTACAACGTATAACGTATAACGTATAACGTACATCGTACAACGTGTAACGTATAACATATAACGTACAACATATAACATACAACGTATAACGTATAACGTATATCGTATAACGTATAACGTATAACGTATAACGTATAACGTACAGCGTATAACGTATAACATACAACGTATAACGTACAACGTATAACGTATAACGTACAACGTATAACGTATAACGTATAACGTATAACGTATAACGTATAACGTATAACGTATAACGTATAACGTATAACGTACATCGTACAACGTGTAACGTATAACATATAACGTACAACATATAACGTACAACGTATAACGTATAACGTACAACGTATAACGTACAACGTACAACGTGTAACGTATAACGTATAACGTATAACGTACAGCGTATAACGTACAGCGTATATCGTACAGCGTATAACGTACAACGTATAAGGTATAACGTATAACGTATAACGTATAACGTATAACGTATAACGTATAACGTATAACGTATAACGTATAACGTATAACGTATAACGTATAACGTATAACGTATAACGTATAACGTATAACGTACAGCGTATAACGTATAACATACAACGTATAACGTACAACGTATAACGTATAACGTATTACGTACATCGTACAACGTGTAACGTATAACATATAACGTACAACATATAACATACAACGTATAACGTATAACGTATATCGTATAACGTATAACGTATAACGTATAACGTATAACGTATAACGTACAGCTTATAACGTATAACATACAACGTCTAACGTACAACGTATAACGTATAACGTACAACGTATAACGTATAACGTATAACGTATAACGTATAACGTATAACGTATAACGTATAACGTATAACGTACATCGTACAACGTGTAACGTATAACATATAACGTACAACATATAACGTACAACGTATAACGTATAACGTACAACGTATAACGTACAACGTACAACGTGTAACGTATAACGTACAGCGTATAACATACATCGTATATCGTACAGCGTATAACGTACAACGTATAAGGTATAACGTATAACGTATAACGTATAACGTACAACGTACAACGTGTAACGTATAACGTATAACGTATAACTTATAACGTACAGCGTATAACGTATAACGTATAACGTATAACGTACAGCGTATAACGTATAACGTACAACGTATAATGTACAACGTATAACGTACAACGTACAACGTGTAACGTATAACGTATAACGTATAACTTATAACGTACAGCGTATAACGTATAACGTATAACGTATAACGTACAACGTAGAACGTACAGCGTATAACGTACAGCGTATAACGTACAGCGTATAACGTATAACGTATAACGTATAACGTATAACGTATAACGTATAACGTATAACGTATAACGTATAACGTATAACGTATAACGTATAACGTATAACGTATAACGTATAACGTATAACGTATAACGTATAACGTATAACGTATAACGTATAACGTATAACGTATAACGTATAACGTATAACGTATAACGTATAACGTATAACGTATAACGTATAACGTATAACGTATAACGTATAACGTATAACGTATAACATATAACGTATAACGTATAACGTATAACGTATAACGTATAACGTATAACGTATAACGTATAACGTATAACGTACAACGTACAACGTACAACGTACATCGTACAACGTACAACGTACAACGTACAACGTACAACGTACAACGTGTAACGTGTAACGTATAACGTATAACTTATAACGTACAGCGTATAACGTACAGCGTATAACGTATAACGTATAACGTACAACGTACAACGTGTAACGTATAACGTATAACGTATAACGTAGAACGTATAACGTACAGCGTATAACGTACAGCGTATAACGTACAGCGGATAACGTATAATGTACAACGTATAACGTACAACGTACAACGTGTAACGTATAACGTATAACGTATAACTTATAACGTACAGCGTATAACGTATAACGTATAACGTATAACGTACAGCGTATAACGTATAACGTACAACGTATAATGTACAACGTATAACGTACAACGTACAACGTGTAACGTATAACGTATAACGTATAACGTATAACGTATAACGTACAGCGTATAACGTATAACATACAACGTATAACGTAGAACGTATAACGTATAACGTACAACGTATAACGTATAACGTATAACGTATAACGTATAACGTATAACGTATAACGTATAACGTATAACGTATAACGTATAACGTACATCGTACAACGTGTAACGTATAACATATAACGTACAACATATAACGTACAACGTATAACGTATAACGTACAACGTATAACGTACAACGTACAACGTGTAACGTATAACGTATAACGTATAACGTACAGCGTATAACGTACAGCGTATATCGTACAGCGTATAACGTACAACGTATAAGGTATAACGTATAACGTATAACGTATAACGTATAACGTATAACGTATAACGTATAACGTATAACGTATAACGTATAACGTATAACGTATAACGTATAACGTACAGCGTATAACGTATAACATACAACGTATAACGTACAACGTATAACGTATAACGTATTACGTACATCGTACAACGTGTAACGTGTAACGTATAACGTATAACTTATAACGTACAGCGTATAACGTACAGCGTATAACGTATAACGTATAACGTACAACGTACAACGTGTAACGTATAACGTATAACGTATAACGTAGAACGTATAACGTACAGCGTATAACGTACAGCGTATAACGTACAGCGGATAACGTATAATGTACAACGTATAACGTACAACGTACAACGTGTAACGTATAACGTATAACGTATAACTTATAACGTACAGCGTATAACGTATAACGTATAACGTATAACGTACAGCGTATAACGTATAACGTACAACGTATAATGTACAACGTATAACGTACAACGTACAACGTGTAACGTATAACGTATAACGTATAACTTATAACGTATAACGTATAACGTATAACGTATAACGTATAACGTATAACGTATAACGTATAACGTATAACGTATAACGTATAACGTATAACGTATAACGTATAACGTATAACGTATAACGTATAACGTATAACGTATAACGTATAACGTATAACGTATAACGTATAACGTATAACGTATAACGTATAACGTATAACGTATAACGTATAACGTATAACGTATAACGTATAACGTATAACGTATAACGTATAACGTATAACGTATAACGTATAACGTATAACGTATAACGTATAACGTATAACGTATAACGTATAACGTATAACGTATAACGTATAACGTATAACGTATAACGTATAACGTATAACGTATAACGTACAACGTACAACGTACAACGTACAACGTACAACGTACAACGTACAACGTACAACGTACAACGTACAACGTGTAACGTGTAACGTATAACGTATAACTTATAACGTACAGCGTATAACGTACAGCGTATAACGTATAACGTATAACGTACAACGTACAACGTGTAACGTATAACGTATAACGTATAACGTAGAACGTATAACGTACAGCGTATAACGTACAGCGTATAACGTACAGCGGATAACGTATAATGTACAACGTATAACGTACAACGTACAACGTGTAACGTATAACGTATAACGTATAACTTATAACGTACAGCGTATAACGTATAACGTATAACGTATAACGTACAGCGTATAACGTATAACGTACAACGTATAATGTACAACGTATAACGTACAACGTACAACGTGTAACGTATAACGTATAACGTATAACTTATAACGTACAGCGTATAACGTATAACGTATAACGTATAACGTACAACGTAGAACGTACAGCGTATAACGTACAGCGTATAACGTACAGCGTATAACGTATAACGTATAACGTATAACGTATAACGTATAACGTATAACGTATAACGTATAACGTATAACGTATAACGTATAACGTATAACGTATAACGTATAACGTATAACGTATAACGTATAACGTATAACGTATAACGTATAACGTATAACGTATAACGTATAACGTATAACGTATAACGTATAACGTATAACGTATAACGTATAACGTATAACGTATAACGTATAACGTATAACGTATAACGTATAACGTATAACGTATAACGTATAACGTATAACGTATAACGTATAACGTATAACGTATAACGTATAACGTATAACGTATAACGTATAACGTATAACGTATAACGTATAACGTATAACGTATAACGTATAACGTATAACGTATAACGTATAACGTATAACGTATAACGTATAACGTATAACGTATAACGTATAACGTATAACGTATAACGTATAACGTATAACGTATAACGTATAACGTATAACGTATAACGTATAACGTATAACGTATAACGTATAACGTATAACGTATAACGTATAACGTATAACGTATAACGTATAACGTATAACGTATAACGTATAACGTATAACGTATAACGTATAACGTATAACGTATAACGTATAACGTATAACGTAGAACGTATAACGTAGAACGTACAACGTACAACGTACAACGTACAACGTACAACGTACAACGTACAACGTAGAACGTATAACGTATAACGTATAACGTATAACGTATAACGTATAACGTATAACGTATAACGTATAACGTATAACGTATAACGTATAACGTATAACGTATAACGTATAACGTATAACGTATAACGTATAACGTATAACGTATAACGTATAACGTATAACGTATAACGTATAACGTATAACGTATAACGTATAACGTATAACGTATAACGTATAACGTATAACGTATAACGTATAACGTATAACGTATAACGTATAACGTATAACGTATAACGTATAACGTATAACGTATAACGTATAACGTATAACGTATAACGTATAACGTATAACGTATAACGTATAACGTATAACGTATAACGTATAACGTATAACGTATAACGTATAACGTATAACGTATAACGTATAACGTATAACGTATAACGTATAACGTATAACGTATAACGTATAACGTATAACGTATAACGTATAACGTATAACGTATAACGTATAACGTATAACGTATAACGTATAACGTATAACGTATAACGTATAACGTATAACGTATAACGTATAACGTATAACGTATAACGTATAACGTATAACGTATAACGTATAACGTATAACGTATAACGTATAACGTATAACGTATAACGTATAACGTATAACGTATAACGTTTAACGTACAGCGTATAACGTATAACGTACAACGTATAATGTACAACGTATAACGTACAACGTATAACGTATATCGTATAACGTATAACGTATAACGTATAACGTATAACGTATAACATATAACGTATAACGTATAACGTACAGCGTATAACGTATAACGTACAACGTATAACGTACAACGTACAACGTGTAACGTACAGCGTATAACGTATAACGTACAACGTATAATGTACAACGTATAACGTACAACGTACAACGTGTAACGTATAACGTATAACGTATAACGTATAACGTATAACTTATAACGTACAGCGTATAACGTACAGCGTATAACGTATAACGTATAACGTATAACGTACAACGTACAACGTGTAACGTATAACGTATAACGTATAACGTACAGCGTATAACGTACAGCGTATAACGTACAGCGTATAACGTACAACGTATAACGTATAACGTATAACGTATAACGTATAACGTATAACGTATAACGTATAACGTATAACGTATAACGTATGACGTACAACGTATAATGTACAACGTATAACGTACAACGTATAACGTACAACGTACAACGTGTAACGTATAACGTATAACGTATAACTTATAACATACAGCGTATAGCGTACAGCGTATAACGTACAGCGTATAACGTATAACGTATAACGTGTAACGTATAACGTATAACGTACAGCGTATAACGTACAGCGTATAACGTATAAGGTATAACGTACAGCGTATAACGTACAACGTATAACGTATAACGTATAACGTACAGCGTATAACGTACAGCGTATAACGTATAACGTATAACATATAACGTATAACGTACAACGTACAACGTGTAACGTATAACGTATAACGAATATCGTATAACGTATAACGTATAACGTATAACGTATAACGTACAACGTATAACGTATACCGTATACCGTATAACGTATAACGTATAACGTATAACGTATAACGTATAACGTATAACGTATAACGTATAACGTATAACGTATAACGTATAACGTATAACGTATAACGTATAACGTATAACGTATAACGTATAACGTATAACGTATAACGTATAACGTATAACGTATAACGTATAACGTATAACGTATAACGTATAACGTATAACGTATAACGTATAACGTATAACGTATAACGTATAACGTATAACGTATAACGTATAACGTATAACGTATAACGTATAACGTATAACGTATAACGTATAACGTATAACGTATAACGTATAACGTATAACGTATAACGTATAACGTATAACGTATAACGTATAACGTATAACGTATAACGTATAACGTATAACGTATAACGTATAACGTATAACGTATAACGTATAACGTATAACGTATAACGTATAACGTATAACGTATAACGTATAACGTATAACGTATAACGTATAACGTATAACGTATAACGTATAACGTATAACGTATAACGTATAACGTATAACGTATAACGTATAACTTATAACATACAGCGTATAGCGTACAGCGTATAACGTACAGCGTATAACGTATAACGTATAACGTGTAACGTATAACGTATAACGTACAGCGTATAACGTACAGCGTATAACGTATAAGGTATAACGTACAGCGTATAACGTACAACGTATAACGTATAACGTATAACGTACAGCGTATAACGTACAGCGTATTATGTACAACGTATAACGTACAACGTATAACGTACAACGTACAACGTGTAACGTATAACGTATAACGTATAACTTATAACATACAGCGTATAGCGTACAGCGTATAACGTACAGCGTATAACGTATAACGTATAACGTGTAACGTATAACGTATAACGTACAGCGTATAACGTACAGCGTATAACGTATAAGGTATAACGTACAGCGTATAACGTACAACGTATAACGTATAACGTATAACGTACAGCGTATAACGTACAGCGTATAACGTATAACGTATAACATATAACGTATAACGTATAACGTATAACGTATAACGTACAACGTACAACGTGTAACGTATAACGTATAACGTACAGCGTATAACGTACAGCGTATAACGTACAGCGTATAACGTACAACGTATAACGTATACCGTATAACGTATAACGTATAACGTATAACGTATAACGTATAACGTATAACGTATAACGTATAACGTATAACGTATAACGTATAACGTATAACGTATAACGTATAACGTATAACGTATAACGTATAACGTATAACGTATAACGTATAACGTATAACGTATAACGTATAACGTATAACGTATAACGTACATCGTACAACGTGTAACGTATAACATATAACGTACAACATATAACGTACAACGTATAACGTATAACGTATAACGTATAACGTATAACGTATAACGTATAACGTATAACGTATAACGTACAGCGTATAACGTATAACATACAACGTATAACGTACAACGTATAACGTATAACGTATAACGTACATCGTACAACGTGTAACGTATAACATATAACGTACAACATATAACATACAACGTATAACGTATAACGTATATCGTATAACGTATAACGTATAACGTATAACGTATAACGTATAACGTACAGCGTATAACGTATAACATACAACGTATAACGTACAACGTATAACGTATAACGTACAACGTATAACGTATAACGTATAACGTATAACGTATAACGTATAACGTATAACGTATAACGTACATCGTACAACGTGTAACGTATAACATATAACGTACAACATATAACGTACAACGTATAACGTATAACGTACAACGTATAACGTACAACGTACAACGTGTAACGTATAACGTATAACGTATAACGTACAGCGTATAACATACATCGTATATCGTACAGCGTATAACGTACAACGTATAAGGTATAACGTATAACGTATAACGTATAACGTATAACGTATAACGTATAACGTATAACGTATAACGTACAACGTATAATGTACAACGTATAACGTACAACGTACAACGTGTAACCTGTAACGTATAACGTATAACTTATAACGTACAGCGTATAACGTACAGCGTATAACGTATAACGTATAACGTACAACGTACAACGTGTAACGTATAACGTATAACGTATAACGTAGAACGTATAACGTACAGCGTATAACGTACAGCGTATAACGTACAGCGGATAACGTATAATGTACAACGTATAACGTACAACGTACAACGTGTAACGTATAACGTATAACGTATAACTTATAACGTACAGCGTATAACGTATAACGTATAACGTATAACGTATAACGTACAACGTATAACGTACAGCGTATAACGTACAGCGTATAACGTACAGCGTATAACGTACAGCGTATAACGTACAGCGTATAACGTATAACGTATAACGTATAACGTATAACGTATAACGTATAACGTATAACGTATATCGTATAACGTATAACGTATAATGTATAACGTATAACGTATAACGTATAACGTATAACGTACAGCGTATAACGTATAACGTACAACGTATAACGTACAACGTACAACGTGTAACGTATAACGTATAACGTATAACGTACAGCGTATAACGTACAGCGTATAACGTACAGCGTATAACGTATAACGTATAACGTGTAACGTATAACGTATAACGTACAGCGTATAACGTACAGCGTATAACGTATAACGTATAAGGTATAACGTACAGCGTGTAACGTACAACGTATAACGTATAACGTATATCTTGTAACGTATAACGTACAGCGTATAACGTACAGCGTATAACGTACAGCGTATAACGTATAACGTATAACGTGTAACGTATAACGTATAACGTACAGCGTATAACGTACAGCGTATAACGTATAACGTATAAGGTATAACGTACAGCGTATAACGTACAACGTGTAACGTATAACGTATAACGTACAGCGTATAACGTACAGCGTATAACGTATAACGTATAACGTATAACGTACAACGTATAACGTATAACGTACAGCGTATAACGTATAACTACAACGTATAACGTACAACGTATAACGTACAACGTATAACGTACCACGTATAACGTACAACGTACAACGTGTAACGTATAACGTATAACGTACAGCGTATAACGTATAACGTACAACGTATAACGTACAACGTATAACGTACAACGTATAACGTACAACGTACAACGTGTAACGTATAACGTATAACGTACAGCGTATACCGTACAGCGTATAACGTACAGCGTATAACGTACAACGTGTAACGTATAACGTATAACGTACAGCGTATAACGTATAACGTACAACGTATAATGTACAACGTATAACGTACAACGTACAACGTGTAACGTGTAACGTATAACGTATAACTTATAACGTACAGCGTATAACGTACAGCGTATAACGTATAACGTATAACGTATAACGTATAACGTAAAACGTACAACGTGTAACGTATAACGTATAACGTATAACGTACAGCGTATAACGTACAGCGTATAACGTACAGCGTATAACGTACAACGTATAACGTATAACGTACAGCGTATAACGTACAGCGTATAACGTATAACGTATAAGGTATAACGTACAGCGTATAACGTACAACGTATAACGTATAACGTATGTCGTGTAACGTATAACGTACAGTGTATAACGTACAGCGTATAACGTACAGCGTATAACGTATAACGTATAACGTGTAACGTATAACGTATAACGTACAGCGTATAACGTACAGCGTATAACGTATAACGTATAAGGTATAACGTACAGCGTATAACGTACAACGTATAACGTATAACGTATAACGTACAGCGTATAACGTACAGCGTATAACGTATAACGTATAACGTATAACGTACAACGTATAACGTATAACGTACAGCGTATAACGTATAACATACAACGTATAACGTACAACGTATAACGTACAACGTATAACGTTCAACGTATAACGTACAACGTACAACGTGTAACGTATAACGTATAACGTACAGCGTATAACGTATAACGTACAACGTATAATGTACAACGTATAACGTACAACGTACAACGTGTAACGTATAACGTATAACGTATAACGTATAACGTACATCGTACAACGTGTAACGTATAACATATAACGTACAACATATAACGTACAACGTATAACGTATAACGTACAACGTATAACGTACAACGTACAACGTGTAACGTATAACGTATAACGTATAACGTACAGCGTATAACGTACAGCGTATATCGTACAGCGTATAACGTACAACGTATAACGTACAACATATAACGTACAACGTACAACGTGTAACGTACAGCGTATAACGTATAACATACAACGTATAACGTACAACGTATAACGTATAACGTACAACGTATAACGTATAACGTATAACGTATAACGTATAACGTATAACGTATAACGTATAACGTATAACGTATAACGTATAACGTATAACGTATAACGTATAACGTATAACGTATAACGTATAACGTATAACGTATAACGTATAACGTATAACGTATAACGTATAACGTATAACGTATAACGTATAACGTATAACGTATAACGTATAACGTACATCGTACAACGTGTAACGTATAACATATAACGTTCAACATATAACGTACTACGTATAACGTATAACGTACAACGTATAACGTACAACGTACAACGTGTAACGTATAACGTATAACGTACAGCGTATAACGTACAGCGTATATCGTACAGCGTATAACGTACAACGTATAAGGTATAACGTACAACGTACAACGTGTAACGCATAACGTATAACGTATAACTTATAACGTACAGCGTATAACGTATAACGTATAACGTATAACGTACAGCGTATAACGTATAACGTACAACGTATAATGTACAACGTATAACGTACAACGTATAACGTGTAACGTATAACGTATAACGTATAACTTATAACGTACAGCGTATAACGTATAACGTACAACGTATAATGTACAACGTATAACGTACAACGTATAACGTGTAACGTATAACGTATAACGTATAACTTATAACGTACAGCGTATAACGTACAACGTATAACGTACAACGTACAACGTGTAACGTATAACGTATAACGTACAGCGTATAACGTACAGCGTATATCGTACAGCGTATAACGTACAACGTATAAGGTATAACGTACAACGTACAACGTGTAACGCATAACGTATAACGTATAACGTATAACTTATAACGTACAGCGTATAACGTATAACGTATAACGTATAACGTACAGTGTATAACGTATAACGTACAACGTATAACGTACAACGTACAACGTGTAACGCATAACGTATAACGTATAACTTATAACGTACAGCGTATAACGTATAACGTATAACGTATAACGTATATCGTATAACGTATAACCTATAACGTATAACGTATAACGTACAGCGTATAACGTATAACATACAACGTATAACGTACAACGTATAACGTATAACGTACATCGTACAACGTGTAACGTATAACATATAACGTACAACATATAACGTACAACGTATAACGTATAACGTACAACGTATAACGTACAACGTACAACGTGTAACGTACAACGTATAACGTATACCGTATACCGTATAACGTATACCGTATACCGTATAACGTATAACGTATAACGTATAACGTATAACGTATAACGTATAACGTATAACGTATAACGTATAACGTATAACGTATAACGTATAACGTATAACGTATAACGTATAACGTATAACGTATAACGTATAACGTATAACGTATAACGTATAACGTATAACGTACATCGTACAACGTGAAACGTATAACATATAACGTACAACATATAACGTACAACGTATAACGTATAACGTATAACGTATAACGTATAACGTATAACGTATAACGTATAACGTACAGCGTATAACGTATAACATACAACGTATAACGTACAACGTATAACGTATAACGTATAACGTACATCGTACAACGTGTAACGTATAACATATAACGTACAACATATAACATACAACGTATAACGTATAACGTATATCGTATAACGTATAACGTATAACGTATAACGTATAACGTATAACGTACAGCGTATAACGTATAACATACAACGTATAACGTACAACGTATAACGTATAACGTACAACGTATAACGTATAACGTATAACGTATAACGTATAACGTATAACGTATAACGTATAACGTATAACGTATAACGTACATCGTACAACGTACAACGTGTAACGTATAACATATAACGTACAACATATAACGTACAACGTATAACGTATAACGTACAACGTATAACGTACAACGTACAACGTGTAACGTACAACGTATAACGTATACCGTATACCGTATAACGTATACCGTATACCGTATAACGTATAACGTATAACGTATAACGTATAACGTATAACGTATAACGTATAACGTATAACGTATAACGTATAACGTATAACGTATAACGTATAACGTATAACGTACATCGTACAACGTGTAACGTATAACATATAACGTACAACATATAACGTACAACGTATAACGTATAACGTATAACGTATAACGTATAACGTATAACGTATAACGTATAACGTAGAGCGTATAACGTATAACATACAACGTATGACGTACAACGTATAACGTATAACGTATAACGTACATCGTACAACGTGTAACGTATAACATATAACGTACAACATATAACATACAACGTATAACGTATAACGTATATCGTATAACGTATAACGTATAACGTATAACGTATAACGTATAACGTATAACGTACAGCGTATAACGTATAACATACAACGTATAACGTACAACGTATAACCTATAACGTACAACGTATAACGTATAACGTATAACGTATAACGTATAACGTATAACGTATAACGTATAACGTATAACGTATAACGTATAACGTACATCGTACAACGTGTAACGTATAACATATAACGTACAACATATAACGTACAACGTATAACGTATAACGTACAACGTATAACGTACAACGTACAACGTGTAACGTATAACGTATAACGTATAACGTACAGCGTATAACATACATCGTATATCGTACAGCGTATAACGTACAACGTATAAGGTATAACGTATAACGTATAACGTATAACGTATAACGTATAACGTATAACGTATAACGTACAACGTATAATGTACAACGTATAACGTACAACGTACAACGTGTAACGTGTAACGTATAACGTATAACTTATAACGTACAGCGTATAACGTACAGCGTATAACGTATAACGTATAACGTACAACGTGTAACGTATAACGTATAACGTATAACGTAGAACGTATAACGTACAGCGTATAACGTACAGCGTATAACGTACAGCGGATAACGTATAATGTACAACGTATAACGTACAACGTACAACGTGTAACGTATAACGTATAACGTATAACTTATAACGTACAGCGTATAACGTACAACGTACAACGTATAAGGTATAACGTATAACGTATAACGTATAACGTATAACGTATAACGTATAACGTACAACGTATAATGTACAACGTATAACGTACAACGTACAACGTGTAACGTGTAACGTATAACGTATAACTTATAACGTACAGCTTATAACGTACAGCGTATAACGTATAACGTATAACGTACAACGTACAACGTGTAACGTATAACGTATAACGTATAACGTATAACGTAGAACGTATAACGTACAGCGTATAACGTATAACGTATAACGTATAACGTACAGCGTATAACGTACAGCGTATAACGTATAACGTACAACGTATAACGTACAACGTACAACGTGTAACGCATAACGTATAACGTATAACTTATAACGTACAGCGTATAACGTATAACGTATAACGTATAACGTATATCGTATAACGTATAACGTATAACGTATAACGTATAACGTACAGCGTATAACGTATAACATACAACGTATAACGTACAACGTATAACGTATAACGTACAACGTATAACGTATAACGTATAACGTATAACGTATAACGTATAACGTACATCGTACAACGTGTAACGTATAACATATAACGTACAACATATAACGTACAACGTATAACGTATAACGTACAACGTATAACGTACAACGTACAACGTGTAACGTACAACGTATAACGTATAATGTACAACGTATAACGTACAACGTACAACGTGTAACGTGTAACGTATAACGTATAACTTATAACGTACAGCGTATAACGTACAGCGTATAACGTATAACGTATAACGTACAACGTACAACGTACAACGTGTAACGTATAACGTATAACGTATAACGTATAACGTACAACGTATAATGTACAACGTATAACGTACAACGTACAACGTGTAACGTGTAACGTATAACGTATAACTTATAACGTACAGCGTATAACGTACAGCGTATAACGTATAACGTATAACGTACAACGTACAACGTGTAACGTATAACGTATAACGTATAACGTAGAACGTATAACGTGCAGCGTATAACGTACAGCGTATAACGTACAGCGGATAACGTATAATGTACAACGTATAACGTACAACGTACAACGTGTAACGTATAACGTATAACGTATAACTTATAACGTACAGCGTATAACGTACAACGTATAAGGTATAACGTATAACGTATAACGTATAACGTATAACGTATAACGTATAACGTATAACGTATAATGTACAACGTATAACGTACAACGTACAACGTGTAACGTGTAACGTATAACGTATAACTTATAACGTACAGCGTATAACGTACAGCGTATAACGTATAACGTATAACGTACAACGTACAACGTGTAACGTATAACGTATAACGTATAACGTAGAACGTATAACGTACAGCGTATAACGTATAACGTATAACGTATAACGTACAGCGTATAACGTATAACGTACAACGTATAACGTACAACGTACAACGTGTAACGCATAACGTATAACGTATAACTTATAACGTACAGCGTATAACGTATAACGTATAACGTATAACGTATATCGTATAACGTATAACATATAACGTATAACGTATAACGTACAGCGTATAACGTACAGCGTATAACGTATAACATACAACGTATAACGTACAACGTACAACGTATAACGTATAACGTACAACGTATAACGTATAACGTACAACGTATAACGTATACCGTATACCGTATAACGTATACCGTATACCGTATAACGTATAACGTATAACGTATAACGTATAACGTATAACGTATAACGTATAACGTATAACGTATAACGTATAACGTATAACGTATAACGTATAACGTATAACGTATAACGTACATCGTACAACGTGTAACGTATAACATATAACGTACAACATATAACGTACAACGTATAACGTATAACGTATAACGTATAACGTATAACGTATAACGTATAACGTATAACGTATAACGTACAGCGTATAACGTATAACATACAACGTATGACGTACAACGTATAACGTATAACGTATAACGTACATCGTACAACGTGTAACGTATAACATATAACGTACAACATATAACATACAACGTATAACGTATAACGTATATCGTATAACGTATAACGTATAACGTATAACGTATAACGTACAGCGTATAACGTATAACATACAACGTATAACGTACAACGTATAACGTATAACGTACAACGTATAACGTATAACGTATAACGTATAACGTATAACGTATAACGTATAACGTATAACGTATAACGTATAACGTACATCGTACAACGTGTAACGTATAACATATAACGTACAACATATAACGTACAACGTATAACGTATAACGTATAACGTATAACGTATAACGTATAACGTATAACGTATAACGTACAGCGTATAACGTATAACATACAACGTATGACGTACAACGTATAACGTATAACGTATAACGTACATCGTACAACGTGTAACGTATAACATATAACGTACAACATATAACATACAACGTATAACGTATAACGTATATCGTATAACGTATAACGTATAACGTATAACGTATAACGTATAACGTATAACGTATAACGTATAACGTATAACGTATAACGTATAACGTATAACGTATAACGTATAACGTATAACGTATAACGTACATCGTACAACGTGTAACGTATAACATATAACGTTCAACATATAACGTACTACGTATAACGTATAACGTACAACGTATAACGTACAACGTACAACGTGTAACGTATAACGTATAACGTACAGCGTATAACGTACAGCGTATATCGTACAGCGTATAACGTACAACTTATAAGGTATAACGTACAACGTACAACGTGTAACGCATAACGTATAACATATAACTTATAACGTACAGCGTATAACGTATAACGTATAACGTATAACGTACAGCGTATAACGTATAACGTACAACGTATAATGTACAACGTATAACGTACAACGTACAACGTGTAACGTATAACGTATAACGTATAACTTATAACGTACAGCGTATAACGTATAACGTACAACGTATAATGTACAACGTATAACGTACAACGTATAACGTGTAACGTATAACGTATAACGTATAACTTATAACGTACAGCGTATAACGTACAACGTATAACGTACAACGTACAACGTGTAACGTATAACGTATAACGTACAGCGTATAACGTACAGCGTATATCGTACAGCGTATAACGTACAACGTATAAGGTATAACGTACAACGTACAACGTGTAACGCATAACGTATAACGTATAACGTATAACTTATAACGTACAGCGTATAACGTATAACGTATAACGTATAACGTACAGCGTATAACGTATAACGTACAACGTATAACGTACAACGTGTAACGCATAACGTATACCGTATACCGTATAACGTATAACGTATAACGTATAACGTATAACGTATAACGTATAACGTATAACGTATAACGTATAACGTATAACGTATAACGTATAACGTATAACGTATAACGTATAACGTATAACGTATAACGTATAACGTATAACGTACATCGTACAACGTGTAACGTATAACATATAACGTACAACATATAACGTACAACGTATAACGTATAACGTATAACGTATAACGTATAACGTATAACGTATAACGTATAACGTATAACGTACAGCGTATAACGTATAACATACAACGTATAACGTACAACGTATAACGTATAACGTATAACGTACATCGTACAACGTGTAACGTATAACATATAACGTACAACATATAACATACAACGTATAACGTATAACGTATATCGTATAACGTATAACGTATAACGTATAACGTATAACGTATAACGTACAGCGTATAACGTATAACATACAACGTATAACGTACAACGTATAACGTATAACGTACAACGTATAACGTATAACGTATAACGTATAACGTATAACGTATAACGTATAACGTACATCGTACAACGTGTAACGTATAACATATAACGTACAACGTATAACGTATAACGTACAACGTATAACGTACAACGTACAACGTGTAACGTATAACGTATAACGTATAACGTACAGCGTATAACATACATCGTATATCGTACAGCGTATAACGTACAACGTATAAGGTATAACGTATAACGTATAACGTATAACGTATAACGTATAACGTATAACGTATAACGTACAACGTATAATGTACAACGTATAACGTACAACGTACAACGTGTAACGTGTAACGTATAACGTATAACTTATAACGTACAGCGTATAACGTACAGCGTATAACGTATAACGTATAACGTACAACGTACAACGTGTAACGTATAACGTATAACGTATAACGTAGAACGTATAACGTACAGCGTATAACGTACAGCGTATAACGTACAGCGGATAACGTATAATGTACAACGTATAACGTACAACGTACAACGTGTAACGTATAACGTATAACGTATAACTTATAACGTACAGCGTATAACGTACAACGTATAAGGTATAACGTATAACGTATAACGTATAACGTATAACGTATAACGTATAACGTATAACGTACAACGTATAATGTACAACGTATAACGTACAACGTACAACGTGTAACGTGTAACGTATAACGTATAACTTATAACGTACAGCTTATAACGTACAGCGTATAACGTATAACGTATAACGTACAACGTACAACGTGTAACGTATAACGTATAACGTATAACGTAGAACGTATAACGTACAGCGTATAACGTATAACGTATAACGTATAACGTACAGCGTATAACGTACAGCGTATAACGTATAACGTACAACGTATAACGTACAACGTACAACGTGTAACGCATAACGTATAACGTATAACTTATAACGTACAGCGTATAACGTACAGCGTATAACGTATAACGTATAACGTACAACGTACAACGTGTAACGTATAACGTATAACGTATAACGTAGAACGTATAACGTACAGCGTATAACGTACAGCGTATAACGTACAGCGGATAACGTATAATGTACAACGTATAACGTACAACGTACAACGTGTAACGTATAACGTATAACGTATAACGTATAACGTACAACGTATAATGTACAACGTATAACGTACAACGTACAACGTGTAACGTGTAACGTATAACGTATAACTTATAACGTACAGCTTATAACGTACAGCGTATAACGTATAACGTATAACGTACAACGTACAACGTGTAACGTATAACGTATAACGTATAACGTAGAACGTATAACGTACAGCGTATAACGTATAACGTATAACGTATAACGTATAACGTACAGCGTATAACGTACAGCGTATAACGTATAACGTACAACGTATAACGTACAACGTACAACGTGTAACGCATAACGTATAACGTATAACTTATAACGTACAGCGTATAACGTATAACGTATAACGTATAACGTATATCGTATAACGTATAACGTATAACGTATAACGTATAACGTACAGCGTATAACGTATAACATACAACGTATAACGTACAACGTATAACGTATAACGTACAACGTATAACGTATAACGTATAACGTATAACGTATAACGTATAACGTATAACGTATAACGTACATCGTACAACGTGTAACGTATAACATATAACGTACAACATATAACGTACAACGTATAACGTATAACGTACAACGTATAACGTACAACGTACAACGTGTAACGTACAACGTATAACGTATAATGTACAACGTATAACGTACAACGTACAACGTGTAACGTGTAACGTATAACGTATAACTTATAACGTACAGCGTATAACGTACAGCGTATAACGTATAACGTATAACGTACAACGTACAACGTGTAACGTATAACGTATAACGTATAACGTATAACGTACAACGTATAATGTACAACGTATAACGTACAACGTACAACGTGTAACGTGTAACGTATAACGTATAACTTATAACGTACAGCGTATAACGTACAGCGTATAACGTATAACGTATAACGTACAACGTACAACGTGTAACGTATAACGTATAACGTATAACGTATAACGTACAACGTATAACGTACAACGTACAACGTGTAACGCATAACGTATAACGTATAACTTATAACGTACAGCGTATAACGTATAACGTATAACGTATAACGTATATCGTATAACGTATAACATATAACGTATAACGTATAACGTACAGCGTATAACGTATAACATACAACGTATAACGTACAACGTACAACGTATAACGTATAACGTACAACGTATAACGTATAACGTATAACGTATAACGTATAACGTATAACGTATAACGTATAACGTATAACGTATAACGTACATCGTACAACGTGTAACGTATAACATATAACGTACAACATATAACGTACAACGTATAACGTATAACGTACAACGTATAACGTACAACGTACAACGTGTATCGTACAACGTATAACGTATACCGTATACCGTATAACGTATAACGTATAACGTATAACGTATAACGTATAACGTATAACGTATAACGTATAACGTATAACGTATAACGTATAACGTATAACGTATAACGTATAACGTATAACGTATAACGTATAACGTATAACGTATAACGTATAACGTACATCGTACAACGTGTAACGTATAACATATAACGTACAACATATAACGTACAACGTATAACGTATAACGTATAACGTATAACGTATAACGTATAACGTATAACGTATAACGTATAACGTACAGCGTATAACGTATAACATACAACGTATGACGTACAACGTATAACGTATAACGTATAACGTACATCGTACAACGTGTAACGTATAACATATAACGTACAACATATAACATACAACGTATAACGTATAACGTATATCGTATAACGTATAACGTATAACGTATAACGTATAACGTATAACGTACAGCGTATAACGTATAACATACAACGTATAACGTACAACGTATAACGTATAACGTACAACGTATAACGTATAACGTATAACGTATAACGTATAACGTATAACGTATAACGTACATCGTACAACGTGTAACGTATAACATATAACGTACAACATATAACGTACAACGTATAACGTATAACGTACAACGTATAACGTACAACGTACAACGTGTAACGTATAACGTATAACGTATAACGTACAGCGTATAACATACATCGTATATCGTACAGCGTATAACGTACAACGTATAAGGTACAACGTATAACGTATAACGTATAACGTATAACGTATAACGTATAACGTACAACGTATAATGTACAACGTATAACGTACAACGTACAACGTGTAACGTGTAACGTATAACGTATAACTTATAACATACAGCGTATAAAGTACAGCGTATAACGTATAACGTATAACGTACAACGTACAACGTGTAACGTATAACGTATAACGTATAACGTAGAACGTATAACGTACAGCGTATAACGTACAGCGTATAACGTACAGCGGATAACGTATAATGTACAACGTATAACGTACAACGTACAACGTGTAACGTATAACGTATAACGTATAACTTATAACGTACAGCGTATAACGTATAACGTATAACGTATAACGTACAGCGTATAACGTATAACGTACAACGTATAATGTACAACGTATAACGTACAACGTACAACGTGTAACGTATAACGTATAACGTATAACTTATAACGTACAGCGTATAACGTATAACGTATAACGTATAACGTACAACGTATAACGTACAGCGTATAACGTACAGCGTATAACGTACAGCGTATAACGTATAACGTATAACGTACAACGTACAACGTGTAACGTATAACGTATAACGTATAACGTATAACGTACAACGTATAACGTACAACGTACAACGTGTAACGCATAACGTATAACGTATAACTTATAACGTACAGCGTATAACGTATAACGTATAACGTATAACGTATATCGTATAACGTATAACATATAACGTATAACGTATAACGTACAGCGTATAACGTATAACATACAACGTATAACGTACAACGTACAACGTATAACGTATAACGTACAACGTATAACGTATAACGTATAACGTATAACGTATAACGTATAACGTATAACGTATAACGTATAACGTATAACGTACATCGTACAACGTGTAACGTATAACATATAACGTACAACATATAACGTACAACGTATAACGTATAACGTACAACGTATAACGTACAACGTACAACGTGTATCGTACAACGTATAACGTATACCGTATACCGTATAACGTATAACGTATAACGTATAACGTATAACGTATAACGTATAACGTATAACGTATAACGTATAACGTATAACGTATAACGTATAACGTATAACGTATAACGTATAACGTATAACGTACATCGTACAACGTGTAACGTATAACATATAACGTACAACATATAACGTACAACGTATAACGTATAACGTATAACGTATAACGTATAACGTATAACGTATAACGTATAACGTATAACGTACAGCGTATAACGTATAACATACAACGTATGAACGTACAACGTATAACGTATAACGTATAACGTACATCGTACAACGTGTAACGTATAACATATAACGTACAACATATAACATACAACGTATAACGTATAACGTATATCGTATAACGTATAACGTATAACGTATAACGTATAACGTATAACGTACAGCGTATAACGTATAACATACAACGTATAACGTACAACGTATAACGTATAACGTACAACGTATAACGTATAACGTATAACGTATAACGTATAACGTATAACGTATAACGTACATCGTACAACGTGTAACGTATAACATATAACGTACAACATATAACGTACAACGTATAACGTATAACGTACAACGTATAACGTACAACGTACAACGTGTAACGTATAACGTATAACGTATAACGTACAGCGTATAACATACATCGTATATCGTACAGCGTATAACGTACAACGTATAAGGTACAACGTATAACGTATAACGTATAACGTATAACGTATAACGTATAACGTACAACGTATAATGTACAACGTATAACGTACAACGTACAACGTGTAACGTGTAACGTATAACGTATAACTTATAACATACAGCGTATAAAGTACAGCGTATAACGTATAACGTATAACGTACAACGTACAACGTGTAACGTATAACGTATAACGTATAACGTAGAACGTATAACGTACAGCGTATAACGTACAGCGTATAACGTACAGCGGATAACGTATAATGTACAACGTATAACGTACAACGTACAACGTGTAACGTATAACGTATAACGTATAACTTATAACGTACAGCGTATAACGTATAACGTATAACGTATAACGTACAGCGTATAACGTATAACGTACAACGTATAATGTACAACGTATAACGTACAACGTACAACGTGTAACGTATAACGTATAACGTATAACTTATAACGTACAGCGTATAACGTATAACGTATAACGTATAACGTACAACGTATAACGTACAGCGTATAACGTACAGCGTATAACGTATAACGTATAACGTATAACGTATAACGTATAACGTATAACGTATAACGTATAACGTATAAGGTATAACGTATAACGTATAACGTATAACGTATAACGTATAACGTATAACGTATAACGTATAACGTATAACGTATAACGTATAACGTATAACGTATAACGTATAACGTATAACGTATAACGTATAACGTATAACGTATAACGTATAACGTATAACGTATAACGTATAACGTATAACGTATAACGTATAACGTATAACGTATAACGTATAACGTATAACGTATAACGTATAACGTATAACGTATAACGTATAACGTATAACGTATAACGTATAACGTATAACGTATAACGTATAACGTATAACGTATAACGTATAACGTATAACGTATAACGTATAACGTATAACGTATAACGTATAACGTATAACGTATAACGTATAACGTATAACGTATAACGTATAACGTATAACGTATAACGTATAACGTATAACATATAATGTATAACGTACATCGTACAACGTGTAACGTATAACATATAACGTATAACGTATATCGTATAACGTATAACGTATAACGTATATCGTATAACGTATAACGTACAGCGTATAACGTATAACGTATAACGTATAACGTACAACGTATAACGTATAACGTACAACGTACAACGTATAACGTATAACGTACAACGTATAACGTATAACGTATAACGTATAACGTATAACGTATAACGTATAACGTACATCGTACAACGTGTAACGTATAACATATAACGTACAACATATAACGTACAACGTATAACGTATAACGTACAACGTATAACGTACAACGTACAACGTGTAACGTATAACGTATAACGTATAACGTACAGCGTATAACATACATCGTATATCGTACAGCGTATAACGTACAACGTATAAGGTACAACGTATAACGTATAACGTATAACGTATAACGTATAACGTATAACGTACAACGTATAATGTACAACGTATAACGTACAACGTACAACGTGTAACGTGTAACGTATAACGTATAACTTATAACGTACAGCGTATAAAGTACAGCGTATAACGTATAACGTATAACGTACAACGTACAACGTGTAACGTATAACGTATAACGTATAACGTAGAACGTATAACGTACAGCGTATAACGTACAGCGTATAACGTACAGCGGATAACGTATAATGTACAACGTATAACGTATAACGTACAACGTATAATGTACAACGTATAACGTACAACGTATAACGTATAACGTATAACGTATAACGTATAACGTATAACGTATAACGTATAACGTATAACGTATAACGTATAACGTATAACGTATAACGTATAACGTATAACGTATAACGTATAACGTATAACGTATAACGTATAACGTATAACGTATAACGTATAACGTATAACGTATAACGTATAACGTATAACGTATAACGTATAACGTACAGCGTATAACGTATAACGTACAACGTATAATGTACAACGTATAACGTACAACGTATAACGTACAACGTACAACCTGTAACGTATAACGTATAACGTATAACTTATAACATACAGCGTATAGCGTACAGCGTATAACGTACAGCGTATAACGTATAACGTATAACGTGTAACGTATAACGTATAACGTACAGCGTATAACGTACAGCGTATAACGTATAAGGTATAACGTACAGCGTATAACGTACAACGTATAACGTATAACGTATAACGTATAACGTATAACGTATAACGTATAACGTATAACGTATAACGTATAACGTATAACGTATAACGTATAACGTATAACGTATAACGTACAGCGTATAACGTATAACGTATAACGTATAACGTATAACGTATAACGTATAACGTATAACGTATAACGTATAACATATAACGTATAACGTATAACGTATAACGTATAACGTACATCGTACAACGTGTAACGTATAACATATAACGTACAACATATAACGTACAACGTATAACGTATAACGTATAACGTATAACGTATAACGTATAACGTATAACGTATAACGTACAGCGTATAACGTATAACGTACAACATATAACATACAACGTATAACGTATAACGTATATCGTATAACGTATAACGTATAACGTATAACGTATAACGTACAGCGTATAACGTACAGCGTATAACGTATAACGTATAACGTGTAACGTATAACGTATAACGTACAGCGTATAACGTACAGCGTATAACGTATAACGTATAAGGTATAACGTACAGCGTATAACGTACAACGTATAACGTATAACGTATAACGTACAGCGTATAACGTACAGCGTATAACGTATAACGTATAACGTATAACGTACAACGTATAACGTATAACGTACAGCGTATAACGTATAACATACAACGTATAACGTACAACGTATAACGTACAACGTATAACGTTCAACGTATAACGTACAACGTACAGCGTATAACGTATAACGTACAACGTATAATGTACAACGTATAACGTACAACGTACAACGTGTAACGTATAACGTATAACGTATAACGTATAACGTACATCGTACAACGTGTAACGTATAACATATAACGTACAACATATAACGTACAACGTATAACGTATAACGTACAACGTATAACGTACAACGTACAACGTGTAACGTATAACGTATAACGTATAACGTGTAACGTATAACGTATAACGTACAGCGTATAACGTACAGCGTATAACGTTCAACGTATAACGTACAACGTACAACGTGTAACGTATAACGTATAACGTACAGCGTATAACGTATAACGTACAACGTATAATGTACAACGTATAACGTACAACGTAAAACGTGTAACGTATAACGTATAACGTATAACGTATAACGTACATCGTACAACGTGTAACGTATAACATATAACGTACAACATATAACGTACAACGTATAACGTATAACGTACAACGTATAACGTACAACGTACAACGTGTAACGTACAACATATAACGTACAACGTATAACGTATAACGTACAACGTATAACGTACAACGTACAACGTGTAACGTATAACGTATAACGTATAACGTACAGCGTATAACGTACAGCGTATATCGTACAGCGTATAACGTACAACGTATAACGTACAACGTATAACGTACAACGTACAACGTGTAACGTACAGCGTATAACGTATAACATACAACGTATAACGTACAACGTATAACGTATAACGTACAACGTATAACGTATAACGTATAACGTATAACGTATAACGTATAACGTATAACGTATAACGTATAACGTATAACGTATAACGTATAACGTATAACGTATAACGTATAACGTACATCGTACAACGTGTAACGTATAACATATAACGTTCAACATATAACGTACTACGTATAACGTATAACGTACAACGTATAACGTACAACGTACAACGTGTAACGTATAACGTATAACGTATAACGTACAGCGTATAACATACATCGTATATCGTACAGCGTATAACGTACAACGTACAACGTATAATGTACAACGTATAACGTACAACGTAAAACGTGTAACGTATAACGTATAACGTATAACGTATAACGTACATCGTACAACGTGTAACGTATAACATATAACGTACAACATATAACGTACAACGTATAACGTATAACGTACAACGTATAACGTACAACGTACAACGTGTAACGTATAACGTATAACGTATAACGTACAGCGTATAACGTACAGCGTATATCGTACAGCGTATAACGTACAACGTATAACGTACAACGTATAACGTACAACGTACAACGTGTAACGTACAGCGTATAACGTATAACATACAACGTATAACGTACAACGTATAACGTATAACGTACAACGTATAACGTATAACGTATAACGTATAACGTATAACGTATAACGTATAACGTATAACGTATAACGTATAACGTATAACGTATAACGTATAACGTATAACGTATAACGTATAACGTACATCGTACAACGTGTAACGTATAACATATAACGTTCAACATATAACGTACTACGTATAACGTATAACGTACAACGTATAACGTACAACGTACAACGTGTAACGTATAACGTATAACGTATAACGTACAGCGTATAACATACATCGTATATCGTACAGCGTATAACGTACAACGTATAAGGTATAACGTATAACGTATAACGTATAACGTATAACGTACAACGTATAATGTACAACGTATAACGTACAACGTACAACGTGTAACGTGTAACGTATAACGTATAACTTATAACGTACAGCGTATAAAGTACAGCGTATAACGTATAACGTATAACGTACAACGTACAACGTGTAACGTATAACGTATAACGTATAACGTAGAACGTATAACGTACAGCGTATAACGTACAGCGTATAACGTACAGCGGATAACGTATAATGTACAACGTATAACGTACAACGGTACAACGTGTAACGTATAACGTATAACGTATAACTTATAACGTACAGCGTATAACGTATAACGTATAACGTATAACGTACAGCGTATAACGTATAACGTACAACGTATAACGTATAACGTATAACGTATAACGTACAACGTGTAACGTATAACGTATAACGTATAACGTATAACGTATAACGTATAACGTATAACGTATAACGTATAACGTATAACGTATAACGTATAACGTATAACGTATAACGTATAACGTATAACGTATAACGTATAACGTATAACGTATAACGTATAACGTATAACGTATAACGTATAACGTATAACGTATAACGTATAACGTATAACGTATAACGTATAACGTATAACGTATAACGTATAACGTATAACGTATAACGTATATCGTATAACGTATAACGTATAACGTATAACGTATAACGTATAACGTATAACGCATAACGTATAACGTATAACGTATAACGTATTACGTATAACGTATAACGTATAACGTATAACGTATAACGTATAACGTATAACGTATAACGTATAACGTATAACGTATAACGTATAACGTATAACGTATAACGTATAACGTATAACGTATAACGTATAACGTATAACGTATAACGTATAACGTATAACGTATAACGTATAACGTATAACGTATAACGTATAACGTATAACGTATAACGTATAACGTATAACGTATAACGTATAACGTATAACGTATAACGTATAACGTATAACGTATAACGTATAACGTATAACGTATAACGTTTAACGTACAGCGTATAACGTATAACGTACAACGTATAATGTACAACGTATAACGTACAACGTATAACGTATATCGTATAACGTATAACGTATAACGTATAACGTATAACGTATAACGTATAACATATAACGTATAACGTATAACGTACAGCGTATAACGTATAACGTACAACGTATAACGTACAACGTACAACGTGTAACGTACAGCGTATAACGTATAACGTACAACGTATAATGTACAACGTATAACGTACAACGTACAACGTGTAACGTATAACGTATAACGTATAACGTATAACTTATAACGTACAGCGTATAACGTACAGCGTATAACGTATAACGTATAACGTATAACGTACAACGTACAACGTGTAACGTATAACGTATAACGTATAACGTACAGCGTATAACGTACAGCGTATAACGTACAGCGTATAACGTACAACGTATAACGTATAACGTATAACGTATAACGTATAACGTATAACGTATAACGTATAACGTATAACGTATAACGTATAACGTATAACGTATAACGTATAACGTATAACGTATAACGTATAACGTATAACGTATAACGTATAACGTATAACGTATAACGTATAACGTATAACGTATAACGTATAACGTATAACGTATAACGTATAACGTATAACGTATAACGTATAACGTATAACGTATAACGTATAACGTATAACGTATAACGTATAACGTATAACGTATAACGTATAACGTATAACGTATAACGTATAACGTATAACGTATAACGTATAACGTATAACGTATAACGTATAACGTATAACGTATAACGTATAACGTATAACGTATAACGTATAACGTATAACGTATAACGTACAGCGTATAACGTATAACGTACAACGTATAATGTACAACGTATAACGTACAACGTATAACGTACAACGTACAACGTGTAACGTATAACGTATAACGTATAACTTATAACATACCGCGTATAGCGTACAGCGTATAACGTACAGCGTATAACGTATAACGTATAACGTGTAACGTATAACGTATAACGTACAGCGTATAACGTACAGCGTATAACGTATAAGGTATAACGTACAGCGTATAACGTACAACGTATAACGTATAACGTATAACGTATAACGTATAACGTATAACGTATAACGTATAACGTATAACGTATAACGTATAACGTATAACGTACAGCGTATAACGTATAACGTATAACGTATAACGTACAGCGTATAACGTATAACGTACAACATATAACATACAACGTATAACGTATAACGTATATCGTATAACGTATAACGTATAACGTATAACGTATAACGTATAACGTACAGCGTATAACGTACAGCGTATAACGTATAACGTATAACGTGTAACGTATAACGTATAACGTACAGCGTATAACGTACAGCGTATAACGTATAACGTATAAGGTATAACGTACAGCGTATAACGTACAACGTATAACGTATAACGTATAACGTACAGCGTATAACGTACAGCGTATAACGTATAACGTATAACGTATAACGTACAGCGTATAACGTATAACGTACAACGTATAACGTATAACGTATAACGTATAACGTACAACGTGTAACGTATAACGTATAACGTATAACGTATAACGTATAACGTATAACGTATAACGTATAACGTATAACGTATAACGTATAACGTATAACGTATAACGTATAACGTATAACGTATAACGTATAACGTATAACGTATAACGTATAACGTATAACGTATAACGTATAACGTATAACGTATAACGTATAACGTATAACGTATAACGTATAACGTATAACGTATAACGTATAACGTATAACGTATAACGTATAACGTATATCGTATAACGTATAACGTATAACGTATAACGTATAACGTATAACGTATAACGCATAACGTATAACGTATAACGTATAACGTATTACGTATAACGTATAACGTATAACGTATAACGTATAACGTATAACGTATAACGTATAACGTATAACGTATAACGTATAACGTATAACGTATAACGTATAACGTATAACGTATAACGTATAACGTATAACGTATAACGTATAACGTATAACGTATAACGTATAACGTATAACGTATAACGTATAACGTATAACGTATAACGTATAACGTATAACGTATAACGTATAACGTATAACGTATAACGTATAACGTATAACGTATAACGTATAACGTATAACGTATAACGTATAACGTATAACGTTTAACGTACAGCGTATAACGTATAACGTACAACGTATAATGTACAACGTATAACGTACAACGTATAACGTATATCGTATAACGTATAACGTATAACGTATAACGTATAACGTATAACGTATAACGTATAACATATAACGTATAACGTATAACGTACAGCGTATAACGTATAACGTACAACGTATAACGTACAACGTACAACGTGTAACGTACAGCGTATAACGTATAACGTACAACGTATAATGTACAACGTATAACGTACAACGTACAACGTGTAACGTATAACGTATAACGTATAACGTATAACTTATAACGTACAGCGTATAACGTACAGCGTATAACGTATAACGTATAAGGTATAACGTACAGCGTATAACGTACAGCGTATAACGTATAACGTATAACGTGTAACGTATAACGTATAACGTACAGCGTATAACGTACAGCGTATAACGTATAACGTATAAGGTATAACGTACAGCGTATAACGTATAACTTATAACGTACAGCGTATAAAGTACAGCGTATAACGTATAACGTATAACGTACAACGTACAACGTGTAACGTATAACGTATAACGTATAACGTAGAACGTATAACGTACAGCGTATAACGTACAGCGTATAACGTACAGCGGATAACGTATAATGTACAACGTATAACGTACAACGGTACAACGTGTAACGTATAACGTATAACGTATAACTTATAACGTACAGCGTATAACGTATAACGTATAACGTATAACGTACAGCGTATAACGTATAACGTATAACGTATAACGTATAACGTATAACGTATAACGTATAACGTATAACGTATAACGTATAACGTATAACGTATAACGTATAACGTATAACGTATAACGTATAACGTATAACGTATAACGTATAACGTATAACGTATAACGTATAACGTATAACGTATAACGTATAACGTATAACGTATAACGTATAACGTATAACGTATAACGTATAACGTTTAACGTACAGCGTATAACGTATAACGTACAACGTATAATGTACAACGTATAACGTACAACGTATAACGTATATCGTATAACGTATAACGTATAACGTATAACGTATAACGTATAACGTATAACATATAACGTATAACGTATAACGTACAGCGTATAACGTATAACGTACAACGTATAACGTACAACGTACAACGTGTAACGTACAGCGTATAACGTATAACGTACAACGTATAATGTACAACGTATAACGTACAACGTACAACGTGTAACGTATAACGTATAACGTATAACGTATAACTTATAACGTACAGCGTATAACGTACAGCGTATAACGTATAACGTATAACGTATAACGTACAACGTACAACGTGTAACGTATAACGTATAACGTATAACGTACAGCGTATAACGTACAGCGTATAACGTACAGCGTATAACGTACAACGTATAACGTATAACGTATAACGTATAACGTATAACGTATAACGTATAACGTATAACGTATAACGTATAACGTATAACGTATAACGTATAACGTATAACGTATAACGTATAACGTATAACGTATAACGTATAACGTATAACGTATAACGTATAACGTATAACGTATAACGTATAACGTATAACGTATAACGTATAACGTATAACGTATAACGTATAACGTATAACGTATAACGTATAACGTATAACGTATAACGTATAACGTATAACGTATAACGTATAACGTATAACGTATAACGTATAACGTATAACGTATAACGTATAACGTATAACGTATAACGTATAACGTATAACGTATAACGTATAACGTATAACGTATAACGTATAACGTACAGCGTATAACGTATAACGTACAACGTATAATGTACAACGTATAACGTACAACGTATAACGTACAACGTACAACGTGTAACGTATAACGTATAACGTATAACTTATAACATACCGCGTATAGCGTACAGCGTATAACGTACAGCGTATAACGTATAACGTATAACGTGTAACGTATAACGTATAACGTACAGCGTATAACGTACAGCGTATAACGTATAAGGTATAACGTACAGCGTATAACGTACAACGTATAACGTATAACGTATAACGTATAACGTATAACGTATAACGTATAACGTATAACGTATAACGTATAACGTATAACGTATAACGTATAACGTACAGCGTATAACGTATAACGTATAACGTATAACGTACAGCGTATAACGTATAACGTACAACATATAACATACAACGTATAACGTATAACGTATATCGTATAACGTATAACGTATAACGTATAACGTATAACGTATAACGTACAGCGTATAACGTACAGCGTATAACGTATAACGTATAACGTGTAACGTATAACGTATAACGTACAGCGTATAACGTACAGCGTATAACGTATAACGTATAAGGTATAACGTACATCGTATAACGTACAACGTATAACGTATAACGTATAACGTACAGCGTATAACGTACAGCGTATAACGTATAACGTATAACGTATAACGTACAACGTATAACGTATAACGTACAGCGTATAACGTATAACATACAACGTATAACGTACAACGTCTAACGTACAACGTATAACGTTCAACGTATAACGTACAACGTACAACGTGTAACGTATAACGTATAACGTACAGCGTATAACGTATAACGTACAACGTATAATGTACAACGTATAACGTACAACGTACAACGTGTAACGTATAACGTATAACGTATAACGTATAACGTACATCGTACAACGTGTAACGTATAACATATAACGTACAACATATAACGTACAACGTATAACGTATAACGTACAACGTATAACGTACAACGTACAACGTGTAACGTATAACGTATAACGTATAACGTGTAACGTATAACGTATAACGTACAGCGTATAACGTACAGCGTATAACGTATAACGTATAAGGTATAACGTATAGCGTATAACGTACAACGTATAACGTATAACGTATAACGTACAGCGTATAACGTACAGCGTATAACGTATAACGTATAACGTATAACGTACAACGTATAACGTATAACGTACAGCGTATAACGTATAACATACAACGTATAACGTACAACGTATAACGTACAACGTATAACGTTCAACGTATAACGTACAACGTACAACGTGTAACGTATAACGTATAACGTACAGCGTATAACGTATAACGTACAACGTATAATGTACAACGTGTAACGTATAACGTATAACGTATAACGTAGAACGTATAACGTATAACGTACAGCGTATAACGTACAGCGTATAACGTACAGCGGATAACGTATAATGTACAACGTATAACGTACAACGGTACAACGTGTAACGTATAACGTATAACGTATAACTTATAACGTACAGCGTATAACGTATAACGTATAACGTATAACGTACAGCGTATAACGTATAACGTACAACGTATAACGTATAACGTATAACGTATAACGTACAACGTGTAACGTATAACGTATAACGTATAACGTATAACGTATAACGTATGACGTATAACGTATAACGTATAACGTATAACGTATAACGTATAACGTATAACGTATAACGTATAACGTATAACGTATAACGTATAACGTATAACGTATAACGTATAACGTATAACGTATAACGTATAACGTATAACGTATAACGTATAACGTATAACGTATAACGTATATCGTATAACGTATAACGTATAACGTATAACGTATAACGTATAACGTATAACGCATAACGTATAACGTATAACGTATAACGTATTACGTATAACGTATAACGTATAACGTATAACGTATAACGTATAACGTATAACGTATAACGTATAACGTATAACGTATAACGTATAACGTATAACGTATAACGTATAACGTATAACGTATAACGTATAACGTATAACGTATAACGTATAACGTATAACGTATAACGTATAACGTATAACGTATAACGTATAACGTATAACGTATAACGTATAACGTATAACGTATAACGTATAACGTATAACGTATAACGTATAACGTTTAACGTACAGCGTATAACGTATAACGTACAACGTATAATGTACAACGTATAACGTACAACGTATAACGTATATCGTATAACGTATAACGTATAACGTATAACGTATAACGTATAACGTATAACATATAACGTATAACGTATAACGTACAGCGTATAACGTATAACGTACAACGTATAACGTACAACGTACAACGTGTAACGTACAGCGTATAACGTATAACGTACAACGTATAATGTACAACGTATAACGTACAACGTACAACGTGTAACGTATAACGTATAACGTATAACGTATAACTTATAACGTACAGCGTATAACGTACAGCGTATAACGTATAACGTATAACGTATAACGTACAACGTACAACGTGTAACGTATAACGTATAACGTATAACGTACAGCGTATAACGTACAGCGTATAACGTACAGCGTATAACGTACAACGTATAACGTATAACGTATAACGTATAACGTATAACGTATAACGTATAACGTATAACGTATAACGTATAACGTATAACGTATAACGTATAACGTATAACGTATAACGTATAACGTATAACGTATAACGTATAACGTATAACGTATAACGTATAACGTATAACGTATAACGTATAACGTATAACGTATAACGTATAACGTATAACGTATAACGTATAACGTATAACGTATAACGTATAACGTATAACGTATAACGTATAACGTATAACGTATAACGTATAACGTATAACGTATAACGTATAACGTATAACGTATAACGTATAACGTATAACGTATAACGTATAACGTATAACGTATAACGTATAACGTATAACGTATAACGTATAACGTATAACGTATAACGTATAACGTATAACGTATAACGTATAACGTATAACGTACAGCGTATAACGTATAACGTACAACGTATAATGTACAACGTATAACGTACAACGTATAACGTACAACGTACAACGTGTAACGTATAACGTATAACGTATAACTTATAACATACCGCGTATAGCGTACAGCGTATAACGTACAGCGTATAACGTATAACGTATAACGTGTAACGTATAACGTATAACGTACAGCGTATAACGTACAGCGTATAACGTATAAGGTATAACGTACAGCGTATAACGTACAACGTATAACGTATAACGTATAACGTATAACGTATAACGTATAACGTATAACGTATAACGTATAACGTATAACGTATAACGTATAACGTATAACGTACAGCGTATAACGTATAACGTATAACGTATAACGTACAGCGTATAACGTATAACGTACAACATATAACATACAACGTATAACGTATAACGTATATCGTATAACGTATAACGTATAACGTATAACGTATAACGTATAACGTACAGCGTATAACGTACAGCGTATAACGTATAACGTATAACGTGTAACGTATAACGTATAACGTACAGCGTATAACGTACAGCGTATAACGTATAACGTATAAGGTATAACGTACAGCGTATAACGTACAACGTATAACGTATAACGTATAACGTACAGCGTATAACGTACAGCGTATAACGTATAACGTATAACGTATAACGTACAACGTATAACGTATAACGTACAGCGTATAACGTATAACATACAACGTATAACGTACAACGTCTAACGTACAACGTATAACGTTCAACGTATAACGTACAACGTACAACGTGTAACGTATAACGTATAACGTACAGCGTATAACGTATAACGTACAACGTATAATGTACAACGTATAACGTACAACGTACAACGTGTAACGTATAACGTATAACGTATAACGTATAACGTACATCGTACAACGTGTAACGTATAACATATAACGTACAACATATAACGTACAACGTATAACGTATAACGTATAACGTACAACGTATAACGTACAACGTACAACGTGTAACGTATAACGTATAACGTATAACGTGTAACGTATAACGTATAACGTACAGCGTATAACGTACAGCGTATAACGTATAACGTATAAGGTATAACGTATAGCGTATAACGTACAACGTATAACGTATAACGTATAACGTACAGCGTATAACGTACAGCGTATAACGTATAACGTATAACGTATAACGTACAACGTATAACGTATAACGTACAGCGTATAACGTATAACATACAACGTATAACGTACAACGTATAACGTACAACGTATAACGTTCAACGTATAACGTACAACGTACAACGTGTAACGTATAACGTATAACGTACAGCGTATAACGTATAACGTACAACGTATAATGTACAACGTATAACGTACATCGTACAACGTGTAACGTATAACGTATAACGTATAACGTATAACGTACATCGTACAACGTGTAACGTATAACATATAACGTACAACATATAACGTACAACGTATAACGTATAACGTACAACGTATAACGTACAACGTACAACGTGTAACGTATAACGTATAACGTATAACGTACAGCGTATAACGTACAGCGTATATCGTACAGCGTATAACGTTCAACGTATAACGTACAACGTACAACGTGTAACGTATAACGTATAACGTACATCGTACAACGTGTAACGTATAACATATAACGTTCAACATATAACGTACTACGTATAACGTATAACGTACAACGTATAACGTACAACGTACAACGTGTAACGTACAGCGTATAACGTATAACGTACAACGTATAATGTACAACGTATAACGTACAACGTACAACGTGTAACGTATAACGTATAACGTACATCGTACAACGTGTAACGTATAACATATAACGTACAACATATAACGTACAACGTATAACGTATAACGTACAGCGTATATCGTACAGCGTATAACGTTCAACGTATAACGTACAACGTACAACGTGTAACGTATAACGTATAACGTACATCGTACAACGTGTAACGTATAACATATAACGTTCAACATATAACGTACTACGTATAACGTATAACGTACAACGTATAACGTACAACGTACAACGTGTAACGTACAGCGTATAACGTATAACGTACAACGTATAATGTACAACGTATAACGTACAACGTACAACGTGTAACGTATAACATATAACGTACAACATATAACGTACAACGTATAACGTATAACGTACAGCGTATATCGTACAGCGTATAACGTTCAACGTATAACGTACAACGTACAACGTGTAACGTATAACGTATAACGTACATCGTACAACGTGTAACGTATAACATATAACGTTCAACATATAACGTACTACGTATAACGTATAACGTACAACGTATAACGTACAACGTACAACGTACAACGTGTAACGTACAGCGTATAACGTATAACGTACAACGTATAATGTACAACGTATAACGTACAACGTACAACGTGTAACGTATAACGTATAACGTATAACGTATAACGTACATCGTACAACGTGTAACGTATAACATATAACGTACAACATATAACGTACAACGTAAAACGTATAACGTACAGCGTATATCGTACAGCGTATAACGTTCAACGTATAACGTACAACGTACAACGTGTAACGTATAACGTATAACGTACATCGTACAACGTGTAACGTATAACATATAACGTTCAACATATAACGTACTACGTATAACGTATAACGTACAACGTATAACGTACAACGTACAACGTGTAACGTACAGCGTATAACGTATAACGTACAACGTATAATGTACAACGTATAACGTACAACGTACAACGTGTAACGTATAACGTATAACGTATAACGTATAACTTATAACGTACAGCGTATAACGTACAGCGTATAACGTATAACATACAACGTATAACGTACAACGTATAACGTATAACGTACAACGTATAACGTATAACGTATAACGTATAACGTATAACGTATAACGTATAACGTATAACGTATAACGTACATCGTACAACGTATAACGTATAACATATAACGTACAACATATAACGTACAACGTATAACGTATAACGTACAACGTATAACGTACAACGTACAACGTGTAACGTATAACGTATAACGTATAACGTACAGCGTATAACATACATCGTATATCGTACAGCGTATAACGTACAACGTATAAGGTATAACGTAAACGTATAACGTATAACGTATAACGTATAACGTATAACGTATAACGTACAACGTATAATGTACAACGTATAACGTACAACGTACAACGTGTAACGTGTAACGTATAACGTATAACTTATAACGTACAGCGTATAACGTACAGCGTATAACGTATAACGTATAACGTACAACGTACAACGTGTAACGTATAACGTATAACGTATAACGTAGAACTTATAACGTACAGCGTATAACGTACAGCGGATAACGTATAATGTACAACGTATAACGTACAACGTACAACGTGTAACGTATAACGTATAACGTATAACTTATAACGTACAGCGTATAACGTACAACGTATAAGGTATAACGTATAACGTATAACGTATAACGTATAACGTATAACGTATAACGTATAACGTACAACGTATAATGTACAACGTATAACGTACAACGTACAACGTGTAACGTGTAACGTATAACGTATAACTTATAACGTACAGCTTATAACGTACAGCGTATAACGTATAACGTATAACGTACAACGTACAACGTGTTACGTATAACGTATAACGTATAACGTAGAACGTATAACGTACAGCGTATAACGTATAACGTATAACGTATAACGTACAGCGTATAACGTACAGCGTATAACGTATAACGTACAACGTATAACGTACAACGTACAACGTGTAACGCATAACGTATAACGTATAACTTATAACGTACAGCGTATAACGTATAACGTATAACGTATAACGTATATCGTATAACGTATAACGTATAACGTATAACGTATAACGTACAGCGTATAACGTATAACATACAACGTATAACGTACAACGTATAACGTATAACGTACAACGTATAACGTATAACCTATAACGTATAACGTATAACGTATAACGTATAACGTATAACGTACATCGTACAACGTGTAACGTATAACATATAACGTACAACATATAACGTACAACGTATAACGTATAACGTACAACGTATAACGTACAACGTACAACGTGTAACGTACAACGTATAACGTATAATGTACAACGTATAACGTACAACGTACAACGTGTAACGTGTAACGTATAACGTATAACTTATAACGTACAGCGTATAACGTACAGCGTATAACGTATAACGTATAACGTACAACGTACAACGTGTAACGTATAACGTATAACGTATAACGTATAACGTACAACGTATAATGTACAACGTATAACGTACAACGTACAACGTGTAACGTGTAACGTATAACGTATAACTTATAACGTACAGCGTATAACGTACAGCGTATAACGCATAACGTATAACGTACAACGTACAACGTGTAACGTATAACGTATAACGTATAACGTATAACGTAGAACGTATAACGTGCAGCGTATAACGTACAGCGTATAACGTACAGCGGATAACGTATAATGTACAACGTATAACGTACAACGTACAACGTGTAACGTATAACGTATAACGTATAACTTATAACGTACAGCGTATAACGTACAACGTATAAGGTATAACGTATAACGTATAACGTATAACGTATAACGTATAACGTATAATGTACAACGTATAACGTACAACGTACAACGTGTAACGTGTAACGTATAACGTATAACTTATAACGTACAGCGTATAACGTACAGCGTATAACGTATAACGTATAACGTACAACGTACAACGTGTAACGTGTAACGTATAACGTATAACTTATAACGTACAGCGTATAACGTACAGCGTATAACGCATAACGTATAACGTACAACGTACAACGTGTAACGTATAACGTATAACGTATAACGTATAACGTAGAACGTATAACGTGCAGCGTATAACGTACAGCGTATAACGTACAGCGGATAACGTATAATGTACAACGTATAACGTACAACGTACAACGTGTAACGTATAACGTATAACGTATAACTTATAACGTACAGCGTATAACGTACAACGTATAAGGTATAACGTATAACGTATAACGTACAACGTGTAACGTATAACGTATAACGTATAACTTATAACGTACAGCGTATAACGTACAACGTATAAGGTATAACGTATAACGTATAACGTATAACGTATAACGTATAACGTATAACGTATAACGTATAACGTACAGCGTATAACGTACAGCGGATAACGTATAATGTACAACGTATAACGTACAACGTACAACGTGTAACGTATAACGTATAACGTATAACTTATAACGTACAGCGTATAACGTACAACGTATAAGGTATAACGTATAACGTATAACGTACAACGTGTAACGTATAACGTATAACGTATAACTTATAACGTACAGCGTATAACGTACAACGTATAAGGTATAACGTATAACGTATAACGTATAACGTATAACGTATAACGTATAATGTACAACGTATAACGTACAACGTACAACGTGTAACGTGTAACGTATAACGTATAACTTATAACGTACAGCGTATAACGTACAGCGTATAACGTACAGCGTATAACGTACAACGTATAACGTATAACGTATAACGTATAACGTATAACGTATAACGTATAACGTATAACGTATAACGTATAACGTATAACGTATAACGTATAACGTATAACGTATAACGTATAACGTATAACGTATAACGTATAACGTATAACGTATAACGTATAACGTATAACGTATAACGTATAACGTATAACGTATAACGTATAACGTATAACGTATAACGTATAACGTATAACGTATAACGTATAACGTATAACGTATAACGTATAACGTATAACGTATAACGTATAACGTATAACGTATAACGTATAACGTATAACGTATAACGTATAACGTATAACGTATAACGTATAACGTACAGCGTATAACGTATAACGTACAACGTATAATGTACAACGTATAACGTACAACGTATAACGTACAACGTACAACGTATAACGTACAACGTACAACGTGTAACGTATAACGTATAACGTATAACTTATAACATACCGCGTATAGCGTACAGCGTATAACGTACAGCGTATAACGTATAACGTATAACGTGTAACGTATAACGTATAACGTACAGCGTATAACGTACAGCGTATAACGTATAAGGTATAACGTACAGCGTATAACGTACAACGTATAACGTATAACGTATAACGTATAACGTATAACGTATAACGTATAACGTATAACGTATAACGTATAACGTATAACGTATAACGTATAACGTATAACGTACAGCGTATAACGTATAACGTATAACGTATAACGTACAGCGTATAACGTATAACGTACAACATATAACATACAACGTATAACGTATAACGTATATCGTATAACGTATAACGTATAACGTATAACGTATAACGTATAACGTACAGCGTATAACGTACAGCGTATAACGTATAACGTATAACGTGTAACGTATAACGTATAACGTACAGCGTATAACGTACAGCGTATAACGTATAACGTATAAGGTATAACGTACAGCGTATAACGTACAACGTATAACGTATAACGTATAACGTACAGCGTATAACGTACAGCGTATAACGTATAACGTATAACGTATAACGTACAACGTATAACGTATAACGTACAGCGTATAACGTATAACATACAACGTATAACGTACAACGTCTAACGTACAACGTATAACGTTCAACGTATAACGTACAACGTACAACGTGTAACGTATAACGTATAACGTACAGCGTATAACGTATAACGTACAACGTATAATGTACAACGTATAACGTACAACGTACAACGTGTAACGTATAACGTATAACGTATAACGTATAACGTACATCGTACAACGTGTAACGTATAACATATAACGTACAACATATAACGTACAACGTATAACGTATAACGTACAACGTATAACGTACAACGTACAACGTGTAACGTATAACGTATAACGTATAACGTGTAACGTATAACGTATAACGTACAGCGTATAACGTACAGCGTATAACGTATAACGTATAAGGTATAACGTATAGCGTATAACGTACAACGTATAACGTATAACGTATAACGTACAGCGTATAACGTACAGCGTATAACGTATAACGTATAACGTATAACGTACAACGTATAACGTATAACGTACAGCGTATAACGTATAACATACAACGTATAACGTACAACGTATAACGTACAACGTATAACGTTCAACGTATAACGTACAACGTACAACGTGTAACGTATAACGTATAACGTACAGCGTATAACGTATAACGTACAACGTATAATGTACAACGTATAACGTACATCGTACAACGTGTAACGTATAACGTATAACGTATAACGTATAACGTACATCGTACAACGTGTAACGTATAACATATAACGTACAACATATAACGTACAACGTATAACGTATAACGTACAACGTATAACGTACAACGTACAACGTGTAACGTATAACGTATAACGTATAACGTACAGCGTATAACGTACAGCGTATATCGTACAGCGTATAACGTTCAACGTATAACGTACAACGTACAACGTGTAACGTATAACGTATAACGTACATCGTACAACGTGTAACGTATAACATATAACGTTCAACATATAACGTACTACGTATAACGTATAACGTACAACGTATAACGTACAACGTACAACGTGTAACGTACAGCGTATAACGTATAACGTACAACGTATAATGTACAACGTATAACGTACAACGTACAACGTGTAACGTATAACGTATAACGTACATCGTACAACGTGTAACGTATAACATATAACGTACAACATATAACGTACAACGTATAACGTATAACGTACAGCGTATATCGTACAGCGTATAACGTTCAACGTATAACGTACAACGTACAACGTGTAACGTATAACGTATAACGTACATCGTACAACGTGTAACGTATAACATATAACGTTCAACATATAACGTACTACGTATAACGTATAACGTACAACGTATAACGTACAACGTACAACGTGTAACGTACAGCGTATAACGTATAACGTACAACGTATAATGTACAACGTATAACGTACAACGTACAACGTGTAACGTATAACATATAACGTACAACATATAACGTACAACGTATAACGTATAACGTACAGCGTATATCGTACAGCGTATAACGTTCAACGTATAACGTACAACGTACAACGTGTAACGTATAACGTATAACGTACATCGTACAACGTGTAACGTATAACATATAACGTTCAACATATAACGTACTACGTATAACGTATAACGTACAACGTATAACGTACAACGTACAACGTACAACGTGTAACGTACAGCGTATAACGTATAACGTACAACGTATAATGTACAACGTATAACGTACAACGTACAACGTGTAACGTATAACGTATAACGTATAACGTATAACGTACATCGTACAACGTGTAACGTATAACATATAACGTACAACATATAACGTACAACGTATAACGTATAACGTACAGCGTATATCGTACAGCGTATAACGTTCAACGTATAACGTACAACGTACAACGTGTAACGTATAACGTATAACGTACATCGTACAACGTGTAACGTATAACATATAACGTTCAACATATAACGTACTACGTATAACGTATAACGTACAACGTATAACGTACAACGTACAACGTGTAACGTACAGCGTATAACGTATAACGTACAACGTATAATGTACAACGTATAACGTACAACGTACAACGTGTAACGTATAACGTATAACGTATAACGTATAACTTATAACGTACAGCGTATAACGTACAGCGTATAACGTATAACAAACAACGTATAACGTACAACGTATAACGTATAACGTACAACGTATAACGTATAACGTATAACGTATAACGTATAACGTATAACGTATAACGTATAACGTATAACGTACATCGTACAACGTGTAACGTATAACATATAACGTACAACATATAACGTACAACGTATAACGTATAACGTACAACGTATAACGTACAACGTACAACGTGTAACGTATAACGTATAACGTATAACGTACAGCGTATAACATACATCGTATATCGTACAGCGTATAACGTACAACGTATAAGGTATAACGTAAACGTATAACGTATAACGTATAACGTATAACGTATAACGTATAACGTACAACGTATAATGTACAACGTATAACGTACAACGTACAACGTGTAACGTGTAACGTATAACGTATAACTTATAACGTACAGCGTATAACGTACAGCGTATAACGTATAACGTATAACGTACAACGTACAACGTGTAACGTATAACGTATAACGTATAACGTAGAACTTATAACGTACAGCGTATAACGTACAGCGGATAACGTATAATGTACAACGTATAACGTACAACGTACAACGTGTAACGTATAACGTATAACGTATAACTTATAACGTACAGCGTATAACGTACAACGTATAAGGTATAACGTATAACGTATAACGTATAACGTATAACGTATAACGTATAACGTATAACGTACAACGTATAATGTACAACGTATAACGTACAACGTACAACGTGTAACGTGTAACGTATAACGTATAACTTATAACGTACAGCTTATAACGTACAGCGTATAACGTATAACGTATAACGTACAACGTACAACGTGTTACGTATAACGTATAACGTATAACGTAGAACGTATAACGTACAGCGTATAACGTATAACGTATAACGTATAACGTACAGCGTATAACGTACAGCGTATAACGTATAACGTACAACGTATAACGTACAACGTACAACGTGTAACGCATAACGTATAACGTATAACTTATAACGTACAGCGTATAACGTATAACGTATAACGTATAACGTATATCGTATAACGTATAACGTATAACGTATAACGTATAACGTACAGCGTATAACGTATAACATACAACGTATAACGTACAACGTATAACGTATAACGTACAACGTATAACGTATAACGTATAACGTATAACGTATAACGTATAACGTATAACGTATAACGTACATCGTACAACGTGTAACGTATAACATATAACGTACAACATATAACGTACAACGTATAACGTATAACGTACAACGTATAACGTACAACGTACAACGTGTAACGTAAAACGTATAACGTATAATGTACAACGTATAACGTACAACGTACAACGTGTAACGTGTAACGTATAACGTATAACTTATAACGTACAGCGTATAACGTACAGCGTATAACGTATAACGTATAACGTACAACGTACAACGTGTAACGTATAACGTATAACGTATAACGTATAACGTACAACGTATAATGTACAACGTATAACGTACAACGTACAACGTGTAACGTGTAACGTATAACGTATAACTTATAACGTACAGCGTATAACGTACAGCGTATAACGCATAACGTATAACGTACAACGTACAACGTGTAACGTATAACGTATAACGTATAACGTATAACGTAGAACGTATAACGTGCAGCGTATAACGTACAGCGTATAACGTACAGCGGATAACGTATAATGTACAACGTATAACGTACAACGTACAACGTGTAACGTATAACGTATAACGTATAACTTATAACGTACAGCGTATAACGTACAACGTATAAGGTATAACGTATAACGTATAACGTATAACGTATAACGTATAACGTATAACGTATAATGTACAACGTATAACGTACAACGTACAACGTGTAACGTGTAACGTATAACGTATAACTTATAACGTACAGCGTATAACGTACAGCGTATAACGTATAACGTATAACGTACAACGTACAACGTGTAACGTATAACGTATTACGTATAACGTAGAACGTATAACGTACAGCGTATAACGTATAACGTGTAACGTATAACGTACAGCGTATAACGTATAACGTACAACGTATAACGTACAACGTACAACGTGTAACGCATAACGTATAACGTATAACTTATAACGTACAGCGTATAACGTATAACGTATAACGTATAACGTATATCGTATAACGTATAACATATAACGTATAACGTATAACGTACAGCGTATAACGTATAACATACAACGTATAACGTACAACGTACAACGTATAACGTATAACGTACAACGTATAACGTATAACGTATAACGTATAACGTATAACGTATAACGTATAACGTATAACGTATAACGTACATCGTACAACGTGTAACGTATAACATATAACGTACAACATATAACGTACAACGTATAACGTATAACGTACAACGTATAACGTACAACGTACAACGTGTAACGTACAACGTATAACGTATACCGTATACCGTATAACGTATACCGTATACCGTATAACGTATAACGTATAACGTATAACGTATAACGTATAACGTATAACGTATAACGTATAACGTATAACGTATAACGTATAACGTACATCGTACAACGTGTAACGTATAACATATAACGTACAACATATAACGTACAACGTATAACGTATAACGTATAACGTATAACGTATAACGTATAACGTATAACGTATAACGTACAGCGTATAACGTATAACATACAACGTATGACGTACAACGTATAACGTATAACGTATAACGTACATCGTACAACGTGTAACGTATAACATATAACGTACAACATATAACATACAACGTATAACGTATAACGTATATCGTATAACGTATAACGTATAACGTATAACGTATAACGTATAACGTACAGCTTATAACGTATAACATACAACGTATAACGTACAACGTATAACGTATAACGTACAACGTATAACGTATAACGTATAACGTATAACGTATAACGTATAACGTATAACGTATAACGTATAACGTACATCGTACAACGTGTAACGTATAACATATAACGTACAACATATAACGTACAACGTATAACGTATAACGTACAACGTATAACGTACAACGTACAACGTGTAACGTATAACGTATAACGTATAACGTACAGCGTATAACATACATCGTATATCGTACAGCGTATAACGTACAACGTATAAGGTACAACGTATAACGTATAACGTATAACGTATAACGTATAACGTATAACGTACAACGTATAATGTACAACGTATAACGTACAACGTACAACGTGTAACGTGTAACGTATAACGTATAACTTATAACGTACAGCGTATAAAGTACAGCGTATAACGTATAACGTATAACGTACAACGTACAACGTGTAACGTATAACGTATAACGTATAACGTAGAACGTATAACATATAACGTACAACGTATAACGTATAACATACAACGTATAACGTACAACGTATAACGTACAACGTATAACGTTCAACGTATAACGTACAACGTACAACGTGTAACGTATAACGTATAACGTACAGCGTATAACGTATAACGTACAACGTATAATGTACAACGTATAACGTACAACGTACAACGTGTAACGTATAACATATAACGTATAACGTATAACGTACATCGTACAACATGTAACGTATAACATATAACGTACAACATATAACGTACAACGTATAACGTATAACGTACAACGTATAACGTACAACGTACAACGTGTAACGTATAACGTATAACGTATAACGTATAACGTACAGCGTATATCGTACAGCGTATAACGTACAACATATAACGTACAACGTATAACGTATAACGTACAACGTATAACGTACAACGTACAACGTATAACGTACAACGTATAACGTATAACGTACAACGTATAACGTATAACGTATAACGTATAACGTATAACGTATAACGTATAACGTATAATGTACAACGTATAACGTACATCGTATATCGTACAGCGTATAACGTACAACGTATAAGGTATAACGTATAACGTATAACGTATAACGTATAACGTACAACGTATAATGTACAACGTATAACGTACAACGTACAACGTGTAACGTGTAACGTATAACGTATAACTTATAACGTACAGCGTATAAAGTACAGCGTATAACGTATAACGTATAACGTACAACGTACAACGTGTAACGTATAACGTATAACGTATAACGTAGAACGTATAACGTACAACGTACAACGTGTAACGTATAACGTATAACGTATAACGTACAGCGTATAACATACATCGTATATCGTACAGCGTATAACGTACAACGTATAAGGTATAACGTATAACGTATAACGTATAACGTATAACGTACAACGTATAATGTACAACGTATAACGTACAACGTACAACGTGTAACGTGTAACGTATAACGTATAACTTATAACGTACAGCGTATAAAGTACAGCGTATAACGTATAACGTATAACGTACAACGTACAACGTGTAACGTATAACGTATAACGTATAACGTAGAACGTATAACGTACAGCGTATAACGTACAGCGTATAACGTACAGCGGATAACGTATAATGTACAACGTATAACGTACAACGGTACAACGTGTAACGTATAACGTATAACGTATAACTTATAACGTACAGCGTATAACGTATAACGTATAACGTACAGCGTATAACGTATAACGTACAACGTATAACGTATAACGTATAACGTATAACGTACAACGTGTAACGTATAACGTATAACGTATAACGTATAACGTATAACGTATAACGTATATCGTATAACGTATAACGTATAACGTATAACGTATAACGTATAACGTATAACGCATAACGTATAACGCATAACGTATAACGTATTACGTATAACGTATAACGTATAACGTATAACGTATAACGTATAACGTATAACGTATAACGTATAACGTATAACGTATAACGTATAACGTATAACGTATAACGTATAACGTATAACGTATAACGTATAACGTATAACGTATAACGTATAACGTATAACGTATAACGTATAACGTATAACGTATAACGTATAACGTATAACGTATAACGTATAAAGTATAACGTATAACGTATAACGTATAACGTATAACGTATAACGTATAACGTATAACGTATAACGTATAACGTTTAACGTACAGCGTATAACGTATAACGTACAACGTATAATGTACAACGTATAACGTACAACGTATAACGTATATCGTATAACGTATAACGTATAACGTATAACGTATAACGTATAACGTATAACATATAACGTATAACGTATAACGTACAGCGTATAACGTATAACGTACAACGTATAACGTACAACGTACAACGTGTAACGTACAGCGTATAACGTATAACGTACAACGTATAATGTACAACGTATAACGTACAGCGTATAACGTATAACGTATAACGTACAACGTACAAAGTGTAACGTATAACGTATAACGTATAACGTAGAACGTATAACGTACAGCGTATAACGTACAGCGTATAACGTACAGCGGATAACGTATAATGTACAACGTATAACGTACAACGTACAACGTGTAACGTATAACGTATAACGTATAACTTATAACGTACAGCGTATAACGTACAACGTATAAGGTATAACGTATAACGTATAACGTATAACGTATAACGTATAACGTATAACGTATAACGTACAACGTATAATGTACAACGTATAACGTACAACGTACAACGTGTAACGTGTAACGTATAACGTATAACTTATAACGTACAGCTTATAACGTACAGCGTATAACGTATAACGTATAACGTACAACGTACAACGTGTAACGTATAACGTATAACGTATAACGTAGAACGTATAACGTACAGCGTATAACGTATAACGTATAACGTATAACGTACAGCGTATAACGTACAGCGTATAACGTATAACGTACAACGTATAACGTACAACGTACAACGTGTAACGCATAACGTATAACGTATAACTTATAACGTACAGCGTATAACGTATAACGTATAACGTATAACGTATATCGTATAACGTATAACGTATAACGTATAACGTATAACGTACAGCGTATAACGTATAACATACAACGTATAACGTACAACGTATAACGTATAACGTACAACGTATAACGTATAACGTATAACGTATAACGTATAACGTATAACGTATAACGTATAACGTATAACGTATAACGTATAACGTATAACGTATAACGTATAACGTACATCGTACAACGTGTAACGTATAACATATAACGTACAACATATAACGTACAACGTATAACGTATAACGTACAACGTATAACGTACAACGTACAACATGTAACGTACAACGTATAACGTATAATGTACAACGTATAACGTACAACGTACAACGTGTAACGTGTAACGTATAACGTATAACTTATAACGTACAGCGTATAACGTACAGCGTATAACGTATAACGTATAACGTACAACGTACAACGTACAACGTGTAACGTATAACGTATAACGTATAACGTATAACGTACAACGTATAATGTACAACGTATAACGTACAACGTACAACGTGTAACGTGTAACGTATAACGTATAACTTATAACGTACAGCGTATAACGTACAGCGTATAACGTATAACGTATAACGTACAACGTACAACGTGTAACGTATAACGTATAACGTATAACGTAGAACGTATAACGTGCAGCGTATAACGTACAGCGTATAACGTACAGCGGATAACGTATAATGTACAACGTATAACGTACAACGTACAACGTGTAACGTATAACGTATAACGTATAACTTATAACGTACAGCGTATAACGTACAACGTATAAGGTATAACGTATAACGTATAACGTATAACGTATAACGTATAACGTATAACGTATAACGTATAATGTACAACGTATAACGTACAACGTACAACGTGTAACGTGTAACGTATAACGTATAACTTATAACGTACAGCGTATAACGTACAGCGTATAACGTATAACGTATAACGTACAACGTACAACGTGTAACGTATAACGTATAACGTATAACGTAGAACGTATAACGTACAGCGTATAACGTATAACGTATAACGTATAACGTACAGCGTATAACGTATAACGTACAACGTATAACGTACAACGTACAACGTGTAACGCATAACGTATAACGTATAACTTATAACGTACAGCGTATAACGTATAACGTATAACGTATAACGTATATCGTATAACGTATAACATATAACGTATAATGTATAACGTACAGCGTATAACGTATAACATACAACGTATAACGTACAACGTACAACGTATAACGTATAACGTACAACGTATAACGTATAACGTATAACGTATAACGTATAACGTATAACGTATAACGTATAACGTATAACGTACATCGTACAACGTGTAACGTATAACATATAACGTACAACATATAACGTACAACGTATAACGTATAACGTACAACGTATAACGTACAACGTACAACGTGTAACGTACAACGTATAACGTATACCGTATACCGTATAACGTATACCGTATACCGTATAACGTATAACGTATAACGTATAACGTATAACGTATAACGTATAACGTATAACGTATAACGTATAACGTATAACGTATAACGTATAACGTATAACGTATAACGTATAACGTATAACGTATAACGTATAACGTATAACGTATAACGTACATCGTACAACGTGTAACGTATAACATATAACGTACAACATATAACGTACAACGTATAACGTATAACGTATAACGTATAACGTATAACGTATAACGTATAACGTATAACGTAGAGCGTATAACGTATAACATACAACGTATGACGTACAACGTATAACGTATAACGTATAACGTACATCGTACAACGTGTAACGTATAACATATAACGTACAACATATAACATACAACGTATAACGTATAACGTATATCGTATAACGTATAACGTATAACGTATAACGTATAACGTATAACGTACAGCGTATAACGTATAACATACAACGTATAACGTACAACGTATAACGTATAACGTACAACGTATAACGTATAACGTATAACGTATAACGTATAACGTATAACGTATAACGTATAACGTATAACGTACATCGTACAACGTGTAACGTATAACATATAACGTACAACATATAACGTACAACGTATAACGTATAACGTATAACGTACAACGTATAACGTACAACGTACAACGTGTAACGTATAACGTATAACGTATAACGTACAGCGTATAACATACATCGTATATCGTACAGCGTATAACGTACAACGTATAAGGTATAACGTATAACGTATAACGTATAACGTATAACGTATAACGTATAACGTATAACGTATAACGTACAACGTATAATGTACAACGTATAACGTACAACGTACAACGTGTAACGTGTAACGTATAACGTATAACTTATAACGTACAGCGTATAACGTACAGCGTATAACGTATAACGTATAACGTACAACGTACAACGTGTAACGTATAACGTATAACGTATAACGTAGAACGTATAACGTACAGCGTATAACGTACAGCGTATAACGTACAGCGGATAACGTATAATGTACAACGTATAACGTACAACGTACAACGTGTAACGTATAACGTATAACGTATAACTTATAACGTACAGCGTATAACGTACAACGTATAAGGTATAACGTATAACGTATAACGTATAACGTATAACGTATAACGTATAACGTATAACGTACAACGTATAATGTACAACGTATAACGTACAACGTACAACGTGTAACGTGTAACGTATAACGTATAACTTATAACGTACAGCTTATAACGTACAGCGTATAACGTATAACGTATAACGTACAACGTACAACGTATAACGTATAACGTATAACGTATAACGTATAACGTATAACGTAGAACGTATAACGTACAGCGTATAACGTATAACGTATAACGTATAACGTACAGCGTATAACGTACAGCGTATAACGTATAACGTACAACGTATAACGTACAACGTACAACGTGTAACGCATAACGTATAACGTATAACTTATAACGTACAGCGTATAACGTATAACGTATAACGTATAACGTATATCGTATAACGTATAACGTATAACGTATAACGTATAACGTACAGCGTATAACGTATAACATACAACGTATAACGTACAACGTATAACGTATAACGTACAACGTATAACGTATAACGTATAACGTATAACGTATAACGTATAACGTATAACGTATAACGTACATCGTACAACGTGTAACGTATAACATATAACGTACAACATATAACGTACAACGTATAACGTATAACGTACAACGTATAACGTACAACGTACAACGTGTAACGTACAACGTATAACGTATAATGTACAACGTATAACGTACAACGTACAACGTGTAACGTGTAACGTATAACGTATAACTTATAACGTACAGCGTATAACGTACAGCGTATAACGTATAACGTATAACGTACAACGTACAACGTACAACGTGTAACGTATAACGTATAACGTATAACGTATAACGTATAACGTATAACGTATAACGTATAACGTATAACGTACAACGTATAATGTACAACGTATAACGTACAACGTACAACGTGTAACGTGTAACGTATAACGTATAACTTATAACGTACAGCGTATAACGTACAGCGTATAACGTATAACGTATAACGTACAACGTACAACGTGTAACGTATAACGTATAACGTATAACGTAGAACGTATAACGTACAGCGTATAACGTACAGCGTATAACGTACAGCGGATAACGTATAATGTACAACGTATAACGTACAACGTACAACGTGTAACGTATAACGTATAACGTATAACTTATAACGTACAGCGTATAACGTACAACGTATAAGGTATAACGTATAACGTATAACGTATAACGTATAACGTATAACGTATAACGTATAACGTACAACGTATAATGTACAACGTATAACGTACAACGTACAACGTGTAACGTGTAACGTATAACGTATAACTTATAACGTACAGCTTATAACGTACAGCGTATAACGTATAACGTATAACGTACAACGTACAACGTGTAACGCATAACGTATAACGAATAACGTATAACGTATAACGTAGAACGTATAACGTACAGCGTATAACGTATAACGTATAACGTATAACGTACAGCGTATAACGTACAGCGTATAACGTATAACGTACAACGTATAACGTACAACGTACAACGTGTAACGCATAACGTATAACGTATAACTTATAACGTACAGCGTATAACGTATAACGTATAACGTATAACGTATATCGTATAACGTATAACGTATAACGTATAACGTATAACGTACAGCGTATAACGTATAACATACAACGTATAACGTACAACGTATAACGTATAACGTACAACGTATAACGTATAACGTATAACGTATAACGTATAACGTATAACGTATAACGTATAACGTACATCGTACAACGTGTAACGTATAACATATAACGTACAACATATAACGTACAACGTATAACGTATAACGTACAACGTATAACGTACAACGTACAACGTGTAACGTACAACGTATAACGTATAATGTACAACGTATAACGTACAACGTACAACGTGTAACGTGTAACGTATAACGTATAACTTATAACGTATAACGTATAACGTATAACGTATAACGTATAACGTATAACGTATAACGTATAACGTATAACGTATAACGTATAACGTATAACGTATAACGTATAACGTATAACGTATAACGTATAACGTATAACGTATAACGTATAACGTATAACGTACATCGTACAACGTGTAACGTATAACATATAACGTACAACATATAACGTACAACGTATAACGTATAACGTATAACGTATAACGTATAACGTATAACGTATAACGTATAACGTAGAGCGTATAACGTATAACATACAACGTATGACGTACAACGTATAACGTATAACGTATAACGTACATCGTACAACGTGTAACGTATAACATATAACGTACAACATATAACATACAACGTATAACGTATAACGTATATCGTATAACGTATAACGTATAACGTATAACGTATAACGTATAACGTACAGCGTATAACGTATAACATACAACGTATAACGTACAACGTATAACGTATAACGTACAACGTATAACGTATAACGTATAACGTATAACGTATAACGTATAACGTATAACGTATAACGTATAACGTATAACGTACATCGTACAACGTGTAACGTATAACATATAACGTACAACATATAACGTACAACGTATAACGTATAACGTACAACGTATAACGTACAACGTACAACGTGTAACGTATAACGTATAACGTATAACGTACAGCGTATAACATACATCGTATATCGTACAGCGTATAACGTACAACGTATAAGGTATAACGTATAACGTATAACGTATAACGTATAACGTATAACGTATAACGTATAACGTATAACGTACAACGTATAATGTACAACGTATAACGTACAACGTAAAACGTGTAACGTGTAACGTATAACGTATAACTTATAACGTACAGCGTATAACGTACAGCGTATAACGTATAACGTATAACGTACAACGTACAACGTGTAACGTATAACGTATAACGTATAACGTAGAACGTATAACGTACAGCGTATAACGTACAGCGTATAACGTACAGCGGATAACGTATAATGTACAACGTATAACGTACAACGTACAACGTGTAACGTATAACGTATAACGTATAACTTATAACGTACAGCGTATAACGTACAACGTATAAGGTATAACGTATAACGTATAACGTATAACGTATAACGTATAACGTATAACGTATAACGTACAACGTATAATGTACAACGTATAACGTACAACGTACAACGTGTAACGTGTAACGTATAACGTATAACTTATAACGTACAGCTTATAACGTACAGCGTATAACGTATAACGTATAACGTACAACGTACAACGTGTAACGTATAACGTATAACGTATAACGTATAACGTATAACGTAGAACGTATAACGTACAGCGTATAACGTATAACGTATAACGTATAACGTACAGCGTATAACGTACAGCGTATAACGTATAACGTACAACGTATAACGTACAACGTACAACGTGTAACGCATAACGTATAACGTATAACTTATAACGTACAACGTATAACGTATAACGTATAACGTATAACGTATATCGTATAACGTATAACGTATAACGTATAACGTATAACGTACAGCGTATAACGTATAACATACAACGTATAACGTACAACGTATAACGTATAACGTACAACGTATAACGTATAACGTATAACGTATAACGTATAACGTATAACGTATAACGTATAACGTACATCGTACAACGTGTAACGTATAACATATAACGTACAACATATAACGTACAACGTATAACGTATAACGTACAACGTATAACGTACAACGTACAACGTGTAACGTACAACGTATAACGTATAATGTACAACGTATAACGTACAACGTACAACGTGTAACGTGTAACGTATAACGTATAACTTATAACGTACAGCGTATAACGTACAGCGTATAACGTATAACGTATAACGTACAACGTACAACGTACAACGTGTAACGTATAACGTATAACGTATAACGTATAACGTACAACGTATAATGTACAACGTATAACGTACAACGTACAACGTGTAACGTGTAACGTATAACGTATAACTTATAACGTACAGCGTATAACGTACAGCGTATAACGTATAACGTATAACGTACAACGTACAACGTGTAACGTATAACGTATAACGTATAACGTAGAACGTATAACGTGCAGCGTATAACGTACAGCGTATAACGTACAGCGGATAACGTATAATGTACAACGTATAACGTACAACGTACAACGTGTAACGTATAACGTATAACGTATAACTTATAACGTACAGCGTATAACGTACAACGTATAAGGTATAACGTATAACGTATAACGTATAACGTATAACGTATAACGTATAACGTATAACGTATAATGTACAACGTATAACGTACAACGTACAACGTGTAACGTGTAACGTATAACGTATAACGTATAACGTATATCGTATAACGTATAACGTATAACGTATAACGTATAACGTACAGCGTATAACGTATAACATACAACGTATAACGTACAACGTATAACGTATAACGTACAACGTATAACGTATAACGTATAACGTATAACGTATAACGTATAACGTATAACGTATAACGTATAACGTATAACGTATAACGTATAACGTATAACGTACATCGTACAACGTGTAACGTATAACATATAACGTACAACATATAACGTACAACGTATAACGTATAACGTACAACGTATAACGTACAACGTACAACATGTAACGTACAACGTATAACGTATAATGTACAACGTATAACGTACAACGTACAACGTGTAACGTGTAACGTATAACGTATAACTTATAACGTACAGCGTATAACGTACAGCGTATAACGTATAACGTATAACGTACAACGTACAACGTACAACGTGTAACGTATAACGTATAACGTATAACGTATAACGTACAACGTATAATGTACAACGTATAACGTACAACGTACAACGTGTAACGTGTAACGTATAACGTATAACTTATAACGTACAGCGTATAACGTACAGCGTATAACGTATAACGTATAACGTACAACGTACAACGTGTAACGTATAACGTATAACGTATAACGTAGAACGTATAACGTGCAGCGTATAACGTACAGCGTATAACGTACAGCGGATAACGTATAATGTACAACGTATAACGTACAACGTACAACGTGTAACGTATAACGTATAACGTATAACTTATAACGTACAGCGTATAACGTACAACGTATAAGGTATAACGTATAACGTATAACGTATAACGTATAACGTATAACGTATAACGTATAACGTATAACGTATAATGTACAACGTATAACGTACAACGTACAACGTGTAACGTGTAACGTATAACGTATAACTTATAACGTACAGCGTATAACGTACAGCGTATAACGTATAACGTATAACGTACAACGTACAACGTGTAACGTATAACGTATAACGTATAACGTAGAACGTATAACGTACAGCGTATAACGTATAACGTATAACGTATAACGTACAGCGTATAACGTATAACGTACAACGTATAACGTACAACGTACAACGTGTAACGCATAACGTATAACGTATAACGTATAACGTAGAACGTATAACGTACAGCGTATAACGTACAGCGTATAACGTACAGCGGATAACGTATAATGTACAACGTATAACGTACAACGTACAACGTGTAACGTATAACGTATAACGTATAACTTATAACGTACAGCGTATAACGTACAACGTATAAGGTATAACGTATAACGTATAACGTATAACGTATAACGTATAACGTATAACGTATAACGTACAACGTATAATGTACAACGTATAACGTACAACGTACAACGTGTAACGTGTAACGTATAACGTATAACTTATAACGTACAGCTTATAACGTACAGCGTATAACGTATAACGTATAACGTACAACGTACAACGTGTAACGTATAACGTATAACGTATAACGTATAACGTATAACGTAGAACGTATAACGTACAGCGTATAACGTATAACGTATAACGTATAACGTACAGCGTATAACGTACAGCGTATAACGTATAACGTACAACGTATAACGTACAACGTACAACGTGTAACGCATAACGTATAACGTATAACTTATAACGTACAGCGTATAACGTATAACGTATAACGTATAACGTATATCGTATAACGTATAACGTATAACGTATAACGTATAACGTACAGCGTATAACGTATAACATACAACGTATAACGTACAACGTATAACGTATAACGTACAACGTATAACGTATAACGTATAACGTATAACGTATAACGTATAACGTATAACGTATAACGTACATCGTACAACGTGTAACGTATAACATATAACGTACAACATATAACGTACAACGTATAACGTATAACGTACAACGTATAACGTACAACGTACAACGTGTAACGTACAACGTATAACGTATAATGTACAACGTATAACGTACAACGTACAACGTGTAACGTGTAACGTATAACGTATAACTTATAACGTACAGCGTATAACGTACAGCGTATAACGTATAACGTATAACGTACAACGTACAACGTACAACGTGTAACGTATAACGTATAACGTATAACGTATAACGTACAACGTATAATGTACAACGTATAACGTACAACGTACAACGTGTAACGTGTAACGTATAACGTATAACTTATAACGTACAGCGTATAACGTACAGCGTATAACGTATAACGTATAACGTACAACGTACAACGTGTAACGTATAACGTATAACGTATAACGTAGAACGTATAACGTGCAGCGTATAACGTACAGCGTATAACGTACAGCGGATAACGTATAATGTACAACGTATAACGTACAACGTACAACGTGTAACGTATAACGTATAACGTATAACTTATAACGTACAGCGTATAACGTACAACGTATAAGGTATAACGTATAACGTATAACGTATAACGTATAACGTATAACGTATAACGTATAACGTATAATGTACAACGTATAACGTACAACGTACAACGTGTAACGTGTAACGTATAACGTATAACTTATAACGTACAGCGTATAACGTACAGCGTATAACGTATAACGTATAATGTACAACGTACAACGTGTAACGTATAACGTATAACGTATAACGTATAACGTAGAACGTATAACGTACAGCGTATAACGTATAACGTATAACGTATAACGTACAGCGTATAACGTATAACGTACAACGTATAACGTACAACGTACAACGTGTAACGCATAACGTATAACGTATAACTTATAACGTACAGCGTATAACGTATAACGTATAACGTATAACGTATATCGTATAACGTATAACATATAACGTATAACGTATAACGTACAGCGTATAACGTACAGCGTATAACGTATAACATACAACGTATAACGTACAACGTACAACGTATAACGTATAACGTACAACGTATAACGTATAACGTATAACGTATAACGTATAACGTATAACGTATAACGTATAACGTACATCGTACAACGTGTAACGTATAACATATAACGTACAACATATAACGTACAACGTATAACGTATAACGTACAACGTATAACGTACAACGTACAACGTGTAACGTACAACGTATAACGTATACCGTATACCGTATAACGTATACCGTATACCGTATAACGTATAACGTATAACGTATAACGTATAACGTATAACGTATATCGTATAACGTATAACGTATAACGTATAACGTATAACGTATAACGTACATCGTACAACGTGTAACGTATAACATATAACGTACAACATATAACGTACAACGTATAACGTATAACGTATAACGTATAACGTATAACGTATAACGTATAACGTACAGCGTATAACGTATAACATACAACGTATGACGTACAACGTATAACGTATAACGTATAACGTACATCGTACAACGTGTAACGTATAACATATAACGTACAACATATAACATACAACGTATAACGTATAACGTATATCGTATAACGTATAACGTATAACGTATAACGTACAACGTACAGCGTATAACGTATAACATACAACGTATAACGTACAACGTATAACGTATAACGTACAACGTATAACGTATAACGTATAACGTACAGCGTATAACGTATAACATACAACGTATAACGTACAACGTATAACGTATAACGTACATCGTACAACGTGTAACGTATAACATATAACGTACAACATATAACGTACAACGTATAACGTATAACGTACAACGTATAACGTACAACGTACAACGTGTAACGTACAACGTATAACGTATACCGTATACCGTATAACGTATACCGTATACCGTATAACGTATAACGTATAACGTATAACGTATAACGTATAACGTATAACGTATAACGTATAACGTATAACGTATAACGTATAACGTATAACGTATAACGTATAACGTATAACGTACAGCGTATAACGTATAACATACAACGTATAACGTACAACGTATAACGTATAACGTATAACGTACATCGTACAACGTGTAACGTATAACATATAACTTACAACATATAACATACAACGTATAACGTATAACGTATATCGTATAACGTATAACGTATAACGTATAACGTATAACGTATAACGTACAGCGTATAACGTATAACATACAACGTATAACGTACAACGTATAACGTATAACGTACAACGTATAACGTATAACGTATAACGTATAACGTATAACGTATAACGTATAACGTATAACGTATAACGTACATCGTACAACGTGTAACGTATAACATATAACGTACAACATATAACGTACAACGTATAACGTATAACGTACAACGTATAACGTACAACGTACAACGTGTAACGTATAACGTATAACGTATAACGTACAGCGTATAACATACATCGTATATCGTACAGCGTATAACGTACAACGTATAAGGTATAACGTATAACGTATAACGTATAACGTATAACGTATAACGTATAACGTATAACGTACAACGTATAATGTACAACGTATAACGTACAACGTACAACGTGTAACGTGTAACGTATAACGTATAACTTATAACGTACAGCGTATAACGTACAGCGTATAACGTATAACGTATAACGTACAACGTACAACGTGTAACGTATAACGTATAACGTATAACGTAGAACGTATAACGTACAGCGTATAACGTACAGCGTATAACGTACAGCGGATAACGTATAATGTACAACGTATAACGTACAACGTACAACGTGTAACGTATAACGTATAACGTATAACTTATAACGTACAGCGTATAACGTACAACGTATAAGGTATAACGTATAACGTATAACGTATAACGTATAACGTATAACGTACAACGTATAACGTATAACGTACAACGTATAACGTATAACGTATAACGTATAACGTATAACGTATAACGTATAACGTATAACGTACATCGTACAACGTGTAACGTATAACATATAACGTACAACATATAACGTACAACGTATAACGTATAACGTACAACGTATAACGTACAACGTACAACGTGTAACGTATAACGTATAACGTATAACGTACAGCGTATAACATACATCGTATATCGTACAGCGTATAACGTACAACGTATAAGGTATAACGTATAACGTATAACGTATAACGTATAACGTATAACGTATAACGTATAACGTATAACGTATAACGTATAACGTACAGCGTATAACGTATAACATACAACGTATAACGTACAACGTATAACGTATAACCTACAACGTATAACGTATAACGTATAACGTATAACGTATAACGTATAACGTATAACGTATAACGTACATCGTACAACGTGTAACGTATAACATATAACGTACAACATATAACGTACAACGTATAACGTATAACGTACAACGTATAACGTACAACGTACAACGTGTAACGTATAACGTATAACGTATAACGTACAGCGTATAACATACATCGTATATCGTACAGCGTATAACGTACAACGTATAAGGTATAACGTATAACGTATAACGTATAACGTATAACGTATAACGTATAACGTATAACGTACAACGTATAATGTACAACGTATAACGTACAACGTACAACGTGTAACGTGTAACGTATAACGTATAACGTATAACTTATAACGTACAGCGTATAACGTACAGCGTATAACGTATAACGTATAACGTACAACGTACAACGTGTAACGTATAACGTATAACGTATAACGTAGAACGTATAACGTACAGCGTATAACGTACAGCGTATAACGTACAGCGGATAACGTATAATGTACAACGTATAACGTACAACGTACAACGTGTAACGTATAACGTATAACGTATAACTTCTAACGTACAGCGTATAACGTACAACGTATAAGGTATAACGTATAACGTATAACGTATAACGTATAACGTATAACGTATAACGTATAACGTACAACGTATAATGTACAACGTATAACGTACAACGTACAACGTGTAACGTGTAACGTATAACGTATAACTTAAAACGTACAGCTTATAACGTACAGCGTATAACGTATAACGTATAACGTACAACGTACAACGTGTAACGTATAACGTATAACGTATAACGTAGAACGTATAACGTACAGCGTATAACGTATAACGTATAACGTATAACGTACAGCGTATAACGTACAGCGTATAACGTATAACGTACAACGTATAACGTACAACGTACAACGTGTAACGCATAACGTATAACGTATAACTTATAACGTACAGCGTATAACGTATAACGTATAACGTATAACGTATATCGTATAACGTATAACGTATAACGTATAACGTATAACGTATAACGTACAGCGTATAACGTATAACATACAACGTATAACGTACAACGTATAACGTATAACGTACAACGTATAACGTATAACGTATAACGTATAACGTATAACGTATAACGTATAACGTATAACGTATAACGTATAACGTACATCGTACAACGTGTAACGTATAACATATAACGTACAACATATAACGTACAACGTATAACGTATAACGTACAACGTATAACGTACAACGTACAACGTGTAACGTACAACGTATAACGTATAATGTACAACGTATAACGTACAACGTACAACGTGTAACGTGTAACGTATAACGTATAACTTATAACGTACAGCGTATAACGTACAGCGTATAACGTATAACGTATAACGTACAACGTACAACGTGTAACGTATAACGTATAACGTATAACGTATAACGTACAACGTATAATGTACAACGTATAACGTACAACGTACAACGTGTAACGTGTAACGTATAACGTATAACTTATAACGTACAGCGTATAACGTACAGCGTATAACGTATAACGTATAACGTACAACGTACAACGTGTAACGTATAACGTATAACGTATAACGTAGAACGTATAACGTACAGCGTATAACGTATAACGTATAACGTATAACGTACAGCGTATAACGTATAACGTACAACGTATAACGTACAACGTACAACGTGTAACGCATAACGTATAACGTATAACTTATAACGTACAACGTGTAACGCATAACGTATAACGTATAACTTATAACGTACAGCGTATAACGTATAACGTATAACGTATAACGTATATCGTATAACGTATAACATATAACGTATAACGTATAACGTACAGCGTATAACGTATAACATACAACGTATAACGTACAACGTACAACGTATAACGTATAACGTACAACGTATAACGTATAACGTATAACGTATAACGTATAACGTATAACGTATAACGTATAACGTATAACGTACATCGTACAACGTGTAACGTATAACATATAACGTACAACATATAACGTACAACGTATAACGTATAACGTACAACGTATAACGTACAACGTACAACGTGTAACGTACAACGTATAACGTATACCGCATACCGTATAACGTATACCGTATACCGTATAACGTATAACGTATAACGTATAACGTATAACGTATAACGTATAACGTATAACGTATAACGTATAACGTATAACGTATAACGTATAACGTATAACGTATAACGTATAACGTATAACGTATAACGTATAACGTATAACGTATAACGTATAACGTATAACGTACATCGTACAACGTGTAACGTATAACATATAACGTACAACATATAACCTACAACGTATAACGTATAACGTATAACGTATAACGTATAACGTATAACGTATAACGTATAACGTATAACGTACAGCGTATAACGTATAACATACAACGTATGACGTACAACGTATAACGTATAACGTATAACGTACATCGTACAACGTGTAACGTATAACATATAACGTACAACATATAACATACAACGTATAACGTATAACGTATATCGTATAACGTATAACGTATAACGTATAACGTATAACGTATAACGTACAGCGTATAACGTATAACATACAACGTATAACGTACAACGTATAACGTATAACGTACAACGTATAACGTATAACGTATAACGTATAACGTATAACGTATAACGTATAACGTATAACGTATAACGTACATCGTACAACGTGTAACGTATAACATATAACGTACAACATATAACGTACAACGTATAACGTATAACGTACAACGTATAACGTACAACGTACAACGTGTAACGTATAACGTATAACGTATAACGTACAGCGTATAACATACATCGTATATCGTACAGCGTATAACGTACAACGTATAAGGTACAACGTATAACGTATAACGTATAACGTATAACGTATAACGTATAACGTACAACGTATAATGTACAACGTATAACGTACAACGTACAACGTGTAACGTGTAACGTATAACGTATAACTTATAACGTACAGCGTATAAAGTACAGCGTATAACGTATAACGTATAACGTACAACGTACAACGTGTAACGTATAACGTACAACATATAACGTACAACGTATAACGTACAACGTACAACGTGTAACGTACAACGTATAACGTATACCGTATACCGTATAACGTATACCGTATACCGTATAACGTATAACGTATAACGTATAACGTATAACGTATAACGTATAACGTATAACGTATAACGTATAACGTATAACGTATAACGTATAACGTATAACGTATAACGTATAACGTACATCGTACAACGTGTAACGTATAACATATAACGTACAACATATAACGTACAACGTATAACGTATAACGTATAACGTATAACGTATAACGTATAACGTATAACGTATAACGTACAGCGTATAACGTATAACATACAACGTATAACGTACAACGTATAACGTATAACGTATAACGTACATCGTACAACGTGTAACGTATAACATATAACGTACAACATATAACATACAACGTATAACGTATAACGTATATCGTATAACGTATAACGTATAACGTATAACGTATAACGTATAACGTACAGCGTATAACGTATAACATACAACGTATAACGTACAACGTATAACGTATAACGTACAACGTATAACGTATAACGTATAACGTATAACGTATAACGTATAACGTATAACGTATACCGTATAACGTATACCGTATACCGTATAACGTATAACGTATAACGTATAACGTATAACGTATAACGTATAACGTATAACGTATAACGTATAACGTATAACGTATAACGTATAACGTATAACGTATAACGTACATCGTACAACGTGTAACGTATAACATATAACGTACAACATATAACGTACAACGTATAACGTATAACGTATAACGTATAACGTATAACGTATAACGTATAACGTATAACGTACAGCGTATAACGTATAACATACAACGTATAACGTACAACGTATAACGTATAACGTATAACGTACATCGTACAACGTGTAACGTATAACATATAACGTACAACATATAACATACAACGTATAACGTATAACGTATATCGTATAACGTATAACGTATAACGTATAACGTATAACGTATAACGTACAGCGTATAACGTATAACATACAACGTATAACGTACAACGTATAACGTATAACGTACAACGTATAACGTATAACGTATAACGTATAACGTATAACGTATAACGTATAACGTATAACGTATAACGTACATCGTACAACGTGTAACGTATAACGTACAGCGTATAACGTATAACATACAACGTATAACGTACAACATATAACGTACAACGTATAACGTACAACGTACAACGTGTAACGTACAACGTATAACGTATACCGTATACCGTATAACGTATACCGTATACCGTATAACGTATAACGTATAACGTATAACGTATAACGTATAACGTATAACGTATAACGTATAACGTATAACGTATAACGTATAACGTATAACGTATAACGTATAACGTATAACGTACATCGTACAACGTGTAACGTATAACATATAACGTACAACATATAACGTACAACGTATAACGTATAACGTATAACGTATAACGTATAACGTATAACGTATAACGTATAACGTACAGCGTATAACGTATAACATACAACGTATAACGTACAACGTATAACGTATAACGTATAACGTACATCGTACAACGTGTAACGTATAACATATAACGTACAACATATAACATACAACGTATAACGTATAACGTATATCGTATAACGTATAACGTATAACGTATAACGTATAACGTATAACGTACAGCGTATAACGTATAACATACAACGTATAACGTACAACGTATAACGTATAACGTACAACGTATAACGTATAACGTATAACGTATAACGTATAACGTATAACGTATAACGTATAACGTATACCGTATACCGTATAACGTATAACGTATAACGTATAACGTATAACGTACAACGTATAACGTACAACGTACAACGTGTAACGTACAACGTATAACGTATACCGCATACCGTATAACGTGTAACGTATAACATATAACGTACAACATATAACATACAACGTATAACGTATAACGTATATCGTATAACGTATAACGTATAACGTATAACGTATAACGTATAACGTACAGCGTATAACGTATAACATACAACGTATAACGTACAACGTATAACGTATAACGTACAACGTATAACGTATAACGTATAACGTATAACGTATAACGTATAACGTATAACGTATAACGTATACCGTATACCGTATAACGTGTAACGTATAACATATAACGTACAACATATAACGTACAACGTATAACGTATAACGTACAACGTATAACGTACAACGTACAACGTGTAACTTACAACGTATAACGTATACCGCATACCGTATAACGTATACCGTATACCGTATAACGTATAACGTATAACGTATAACGTATAACGTATAACGTATAACGTATAACGTATAACGTATAACGTATAACGTATAACGTATAACGTATAACGTATAACGTATAACGTATAACGTATAACGTACATCGTACAACGTGTAACGTATAACATATAACGTACAACATATAACGTACAACGTATAACGTATAACGTATAACGTATAACGTATAACGTATAACGTATAACGTATAACGTATAACGTACAGCGTATAACGTATAACATACAACGTATGACGTACAACGTATAACGTATAACGTATAACGTACATCGTACAACGTGTAACGTATAACATATAACGTACAACATATAACATACAACGTATAACGTATAACGTATATCGTATAACGTATAACGTATAACGTATAACGTATAACGTATAACGTACAGCGTATAACGTATAACATACAACGTATAACGTACAACGTATAACGTATAACGTACAACGTATAACGTATAACGTATAACGTATAACGTATAACGTATAACGTATAACGTATAACGTATAACGTATAACGTATAACGTATAACGTATAACGTATAACGTACATCGTACAACGTGTAACGTATAACATATAACGTACAACATATAACGTACAACGTATAACGTATAACGTATAACGTATAACGTATAACGTATAACGTATAACGTATAACGTACAGCGTATAACGTATAACATACAACGTATAACGTACAACGTATAACGTATAACGTATAACGTACATCGTACAACGTGTAACGTATAACATATAACGTACAACATATAACATACAACGTATAACGTATAACGTATATCGTATAACGTATAACGTATAACGTATAACGTATAACGTATAACGTACAGCGTATAACGTATAACATACAACGTATAACGTACAACGTATAACGTATAACGTACAACGTATAACGTATAACGTATAACGTATAACGTATAACGTATAACGTATAACGTATAACGTATAACGTACATCGTACAACGTGTAACGTATAACATATAACGTACAACATATAACGTACAACGTATAACGTATAACGTACAACGTATAACGTACAACGTACAACGTGTAACGTATAACGTATAACGTATAACGTACAGCAATAACATACATCGTATATCGTACAGCGTATAACGTACAACGTATAAGGTATAACGTATAACGTATAACGTATAACGTATAACGTATAACGTATAACGTATAACGTACAACGTATAATGTACAACGTATAACGTACAACGTACAACGTGTAACGTGTAACGTATAACGTATAACTTATAACGTACAGCGTATAACGTACAGCGTATAACGTATAACGTATAACGTACAACGTACAACGTGCAACGTATAACGTATAACGTATAACGTAGAACGTATAACGTACAGCGTATAACGTACAGCGTATAACGTACAGCGGATAACGTATAATGTACAACGTATAACGTACAACGTACAACGTGTAACGTATAACGTATAACGTATAACTTATAACGTACAGCGTATAACGTACAACGTATAAGGTATAACGTATAACGTATAACGTATAACGTATAACGTATAACGTATAACGTACAACGTATAATGTACAACGTATAACGTACAACGTACAACGTGTAACGTGTAACGTATAACGTATAACTTAAAACGTACAGCTTATAACGTACAGCGTATAACGTATAACGTATAACGTACAACGTACAACGTGTAACGTATAACGTATAACGTATAACGTAGAACGTATAACGTACAGCGTATAACGTATAACGTATAACGTATAACGTACAGCGTATAACGTACAGCGTATAACGTATAACGTACAACGTATAACGTACAACGTACAACGTGTAACGCATAACGTATAACGTATAACTTATAACGTACAGCGTATAACGTATAACGTATAACGTATAACGTATATCGTATAACGTATAACGTATAACGTATAACGTATAACGTATAACGTACAGCGTATAACGTATAACATACAACGTATAACGTACAACGTATAACGTATAACGTACAACGTATAACGTATAACGTATAACGTATAACGTATAACGTATAACGTATAACGTACATCGTACAACGTGTAACGTATAACATATAACGTACAACATATAACGTACAACGTATAACGTATAACGTACAACGTATAACGTACAACGTACAACGTGTAACGTACAACGTATAACGTATAATGTACAACGTATAACGTACAACGTACAACGTGTAACGTGTAACGTATAACGTATAACTTATAACGTACAGCGTATAACGTACAGCGTATAACGTATAACGTATAACGTACAACGTACAACGTGTAACGTATAACGTATAACGTATAACGTATAACGTACAACGTATAATGTACAACGTATAACGTACAACGTACAACGTGTAACGTGTAACGTATAACGTATAACTTATAACGTACAGCGTATAACGTACAGCGTATAACGTATAACGTATAACGTACAACGTACAACGTGTAACGTATAACGTATAACGTATAACGTAGAACTTATAACGTACAACGTGTAACGCATAACGTATAACGTATAACTTATAACGTACAGCGTATAACGTATAACGTATAACGTATAACGTATATCGTATAACGTATAACATATAACGTATAACGTATAACGTACAGCGTATAACGTATAACATACAACGTATAACGTACAACGTACAACGTATAACGTATAACGTACAACGTATAACGTATAACGTATAACGTATAACGTATAACGTATAACGTATAACGTATAACGTACATCGTACAACGTGTAACGTATAACATATAACGTACAACATATAACGTACAACGTATAACGTATAACGTACAACGTATAACGTACAACGTACAACGTGTAACGTACAACGTATAACGTATACCGTATACCGTATAACGTATACCGTATACCGTATAACGTATAACGTATAACGTATGACGTATAACGTATAACGTATAACGTATAACGTATAACGTATAACGTATAACGTATAACGTATAACGTATAACGTACATCGTACAACGTGTAACGTATAACATATAACGTACAACATATAACGTACAACGTATAACGTATAACGTATAACGTATAACGTATAACGTATAACGTATAACGTATAACGTATAACGTACAGCGTATAACGTATAACATACAACGTATGACGTACAACGTATAACGTATAACGTATAACGTACATCGTACAACGTGTAACGTATAACATATAACGTACAACATATAACATACAACGTATAACGTATAACGTATATCGTATAACGTATAACGTATAACGTATAACGTATAACGTATAACGTACAGCGTATAACGTATAACATACAACGTATAACGTACAACGTATAACGTATAACGTACAACGTATAACGTATAACGTATAACGTATAACGTATAACGTATAACGTATAACGTATAACGTATAACGTATAACGTACATCGTACAACGTGTAACGTATAACATATAACGTACAACATATAACGTACAACGTATAACGTATAACGTACAACGTATAACGTACAACGTACAACGTGTAACGTATAACGTATAACGTATAACGTACAGCGTATAACATACATCGTATATCGTACAGCGTATAACGTACAACGTATAAGGTACAACGTATAACGTATAACGTATAACGTATAACGTATAACGTATAACGTACAACGTATAATGTACAACGTATAACGTACAACGTACAACGTGTAACGTGTAACGTATAACGTATAACTTATAACGTACAGCGTATAAAGTACAGCGTATAACGTATAACGTATAACGTACAACGTACAACGTGTAACGTATAACGTATAACGTATAACGTAGAACGTATAACGTACAGCGTATAACGTACAGCGTATAACGTACAGCGGATAACGTATAATGTACAACGTATAACGTACAACGTACAACGTGTAACGTATAACGTATAACGTATAACTTATAACGTACAGCGTATAACGTATAACGTATAACGTATAACGTACAGCGTATAACGTATAACGTACAACGTATAATGTACAACGTATAACGTACAACGTACAACGTGTAACGTATAACGTATAACGTATAACTTATAACGTACAGCGTATAACGTATAACGTATAACGTATAACGTACAACGTATAACGTACAGCGTATAACGTACAGCGTATAACGTATAACGTATAACGTATAACGTATAACGTATAACGTATAACGTATAAGGTATAACGTATAACGTACAACGTACAACGTGTAACGTATAACGTATAACGTATAACGTACAGCGTATAACGTACAGCGTATAACGTACAGCGTATAACGTACAACGTATAACGTATAACGTATAACGTATAACGTATAACGTATAACGTATAACGTATAACGTATAACGTATAACGTATAACGTATAACGTATAACGTATAACGTATAACGTATAACGTATAACGTATAACGTATAACGTATAACGTATAACGTATAACGTATAACGTATAACGTATAACGTATAACGTATAACGTATAACGTACATCGTACAACGTGTAACGTATAACATATAACGTACAACATATAACGTACAACGTATAACGTATAACGTATAACGTATAACGTATAACGTATAACGTATAACGTATAACGTATAACGTACAGCGTATAACGTATAACATACAACGTATGACGTACAACGTATAACGTATAACGTATAACGTACATCGTACAACGTGTAACGTATAACATATAACGTACAACATATAACATACAACGTATAACGTATAACGTATATCGTATAACGTATAACGTATAACGTATAACGTATAACGTATAACGTACAGCGTATAACGTATAACATACAACGTATAACGTACAACGTATAACGTATAACGTACAACGTATAACGTATAACGTATAACGTATAACGTATAACGTATAACGTATAACGTATAACGTATAACGTACATCGTACAACGTGTAACGTATAACATATAACGTACAACATATAACGTACAACGTATAACGTATAACGTACAACGTATAACGTACAACGTACAACGTGTAACGTATAACGTATAACGTATAACGTACAGCGTATAACATACATCGTATATCGTACAGCGTATAACGTACAACGTATAAGGTACAACGTATAACGTATAACGTATAACGTATAACGTATAACGTATAACGTACAACGTATAATGTACAACGTATAACGTACAACGTACAACGTGTAACGTGTAACGTATAACGTATAACTTATAACGTACAGCGTATAAAGTACAGCGTATAACGTATAACGTATAACGTACAACGTACAACGTGTAACGTATAACGTATAACGTATAACGTATAACGTATAACGTACAGCGTATAACGTACAGCGTATAACGTACAGCGGATAACGTATAATGTACAACGTATAACGTACAACGTACAACGTGTAACGTATAACGTATAACGTATAACTTATAACGTACAGCGTATAACGTATAACGTATAACGTATAACGTACAGCGTATAACGTATAACGTACAACGTATAATGTACAACGTATAACGTACAACGTACAACGTGTAACGTATAACGTATAACGTATAACTTATAACGTACAGCGTATAACGTATAACGTATAACGTATAACGTACAACGTATAACGTACAGCGTATAACGTACAGCGTATAACGTATAACGTATAACGTATAACGTATAACGTATAACGTATAACGTATAAGGTATAACGTATAACGTACAACGTACAACGTGTAACGTATAACGTATAACGTATAACGTACAGCGTATAACGTACAGCGTATAACGTACAGCGTATAACGTACAACGTATAACGTATAACGTATAACGTATAACGTATAACGTATAACGTATAACGTATAACGTATAACGTATAACGTATAACGTATAACGTATAACGTATAACGTATAACGTATAACGTATAACGTATAACGTATAACGTATAACGTATAACGTATAACGTATAACGTATAACGTATAACGTATAACGTATAACGTATAACGTATAACGTATAACGTATAACGTATAACGTATAACGTATAACGTATAACGTATAACGTATAACGTATAACGTATAACGTATAACGTATAACGTATAACGTATAACGTATAACGTATAACGTATAACGTATAACGTATAACGTATAACGTATAACGTATAACGTATAACGTATAACGTATAACGTATAACGTATAACGTATAACGTATAACGTATAACGTACAGCGTATAACGTATAACGTACAACGTATAATGTACAACGTATAACGTACAACGTATAACGTACAACGTACAACGTGTAACGTATAACGTATAACGTATAACTTATAACATACAGCGTATAGCGTACAGCGTATAACGTACAGCGTATAACGTATAACGTATAACGTGTAACGTATAACGTATAACGTACAGCGTATAACGTACAGCGTATAACGTATAAGGTATAACGTACAGCGTATAACGTACAACGTATAACGTATAACGTATAACGTATAACGTATAACGTATAACGTATAACGTATAACGTATAACGTATAACGTATAACGTATAACGTATAACGTATAACGTACAGCGTATAACGTATAACGTATAACGTATAACGTATAACGTATAACGTATAACGTATAACGTATAACGTATAACGTATAACGTATAACATATAACGTATAACGTATAACGTATAACGTATAACGTACATCGTACAACGTGTAACGTATAACATATAACGTACAACATATAACGTACAACGTATAACGTATAACGTATAACGTATAACGTATAACGTATAACGTATAACGTATAACGTACAGCGTATAACGTATAACGTACAACATATAACATACAACGTATAACGTATAACGTATATCGTATAACGTATAACGTATAACGTATAACGTATAACGTACAGCGTATAACGTACATCGTATAACGTATAACGTATAACGTGTAACGTATAACGTATAACGTACAGCGTATAACGTACAGCGTATAACGTATAACGTATAAGGTATAACGTACAGCGTATAACGTACAACGTATAACGTATAACGTATAACGTACAGCGTATAACGTACAGCGTATAACGTATAACGTATAACGTATAACGTACAACGTATAACGTATAACGTACAGCGTATAACGTATAACATACAACGTATAACGTACAACGTATAACGTACAACGTATAACGTTCAACGTATAACGTACAACGTACAACGTGTAACGTATAACGTATAACGTACAGCGTATAACGTATAACGTACAACGTATAATGTACAACGTATAACGTACAACGTACAACGTGTAACGTATAACGTATAACGTATAACGTATAACGTACATCGTACAACGTGTAACGTATAACATATAACGTACAACATATAACGTACAACGTATAACGTATAACGTACAACGTATAACGTACAACGTACAACGTGTAACGTATAACGTATAACGTATAACGTATAACGTATAACGTACAGCGTATAACGTATAACGTACAACGTATAATGTACAACGTATAACGTACAACGTACAACGTGTAACGTATAACGTATAACGTATAACTTATAACGTACAGCGTATAACGTATAACGTATAATGTATAACGTACAACGTATAACGTACAGCGTATAACGTACAGCGTATAACGTATAACGTATAACGTATAACGTATAACGTATAACGTATAACGTATAACGTATAAGGTATAACGTATAACGTACAACGTACAACGTGTAACGTATAACGTATAACGTATAACGTACAGCGTATAACGTACAGCGTATAACGTACAGCGTATAACGTACAACGTATAACGTATAACGTATAACGTATAACGTATAACGTATAACGTATAACGTATAACGTATAACGTATAACGTATAACGTATAACGTATAACGTATAACGTATAACGTATAACGTATAACGTATAACGTATAACGTATAACGTATAACGTATAACGTATAACGTATAACGTATAACGTATAACGTATAACGTATAACGTATAACGTATAACGTATAACGTATAACGTATAACGTATAACGTATAACGTATAACGTATAACGTATAACGTATAACGTATAACGTATAACGTATAACGTATAACGTATAACGTATAACGTATAACGTATAACGTATAACGTATAACGTATAACGTATAACGTATAACGTATAACGTATAACGTATAACGTATAACGTATAACGTATAACGTATAACGTATAACGTATAACGTATAACGTATAACGTATAACGTATAACGTATAACGTATAACGTATAACGTATAACGTATAACGTATAACGTATAACGTATAACGTACAGCGTATAACGTATAACGTACAACGTATAATGTACAACGTATAACGTACAACGTATAACGTACAACGTATAACGTACAACGTACAACGTGTAACGTATAACGTATAACGTATAACTTATAACATACAGCGTATAGCGTACAGCGTATAACGTACAGCGTATAACGTATAACGTATAACGTGTAACGTATAACGTATAACGTACAGCGTATAACGTACAGCGTATAACGTATAAGGTATAACGTACAGCGTATAACGTACAACGTATAACGTATAACGTATAACGTATAACGTATAACGTATAACGTATAACGTATAACGTATAACGTATAACGTATAACGTATAACGTATAACGTATAACGTACAGCGTATAACGTATAACGTATAACGTATAACGTATAACGTATAACGTATAACGTATAACGTATAACGTATAACGTATAACATATAACGTATAACGTATAACGTATAACGTATAACGTATAACGTACATCGTACAACGTGTAACGTACAACATATAACGTACAACGTATAACGTATAACGTATAACGTATAACGTATAACGTATAACGTATAACGTATAACGTACAGCGTATAACGTATAACGTACAACATATAACATACAACGTATAACGTATAACGTATATCGTATAACGTATAACGTATAACGTATAACGTATAACGTACAGCGTATAACGTACAGCGTATAACGTATAACGTATAACGTGTAACGTATAACGTATAACGTACAGCGTATAACGTACAGCGTATAACGTATAACGTATAAGGTATAACGTACAGCGTATAACGTACAACGTATAACGTATAACGTATAACGTACAGCGTATAACGTACAGCGTATAACGTATAACGTATAACGTATAACGTACAACGTATAACGTATAACGTACAGCGTATAACGTATAACATACAACGTATAACGTACAACGTATAACGTACAACGTATAACGTTCAACGTATAACGTACAACGTACAACGTGTAACGTATAACGTATAACGTACAGCGTATAACGTATAACGTACAACGTATAATGTACAACGTATAACGTACAACGTACAACGTGTAACGTATAACGTATAACGTATAACGTATAACGTACATCGTACAACGTGTAACGTATAACATATAACGTACAACATATAACGTACAACGTATAACGTATAACGTACAACGTATAACGTACAACGTACAACGTGTAACGTATAACGTATAACGTATAACGTATAACGTGTAACGTATAACGTATAACGTACAGCGTATAACGTACAGCGTATAACGTATAACGTATAAGGTATAACGTATAGCGTATAACGTACAACGTATAACGTATAACGTATAACGTACAGCGTATAACGTACAGCGTATAACGTATAACGTATAACGTATAACGTACAACGTATAACGTATAACGTACAGCGTATAACGTATAACATACAACGTATAACGTACAACGTATAACGTACAACGTATAACGTACAACGTATAACGTTCAACGTATAACGTACAACGTACAACGTGTAACGTATAACGTATAACGTACAGCGTATAACGTATAACGTACAACGTATAATGTACAACGTATAACGTACAACGTACAACGTGTAACGTATAACGTATAACGTATAACGTATAACGTATAACGTATAACGTACATCGTACAACGTGTAACGTATAACATATAACGTACAACATATAACGTACAACGTATAACGTATAACGTACAACGTATAACGTACAACGTACAACGTGTAACGTATAACGTATAACGTATAACGTACAGCGTATAACGTACAGCGTATATCGTACAGCGTATAACGTACAACGTATAACGTACAACGTATAACGTACAACGTACAACGTGTAACGTACAGCGTATAACGTATAACATACAACGTATAACGTACAACGTATAACGTATAACGTACAACGTGTAACGTATAACGTATAACGTATAACGTATAACGTATAACGTATAACGTATAACGTATAACGTATAACGTATAACGTATAACGTATAACGTATAACGTATAACGTATAACGTATAACGTATAACGTATAACGTACATCGTACAACGTGTAACGTATAACATATAACGTTCAACATATAACTTACTACGTATAACGTATAACGTACAACGTATAACGTACAACGTACAACGTGTAACGTATAACGTATAACGTATAACGTACAGCGTATAACATACATCGTATATCGTACAGCGTATAACGTACAACGTATAAGGTATAACGTATAACGTATAACGTATAACGTATAACGTACAACGTATAATGTACAACGTATAACGTACAACGTACAACGTGTAACGTGTAACGTATAACGTATAACTTATAACGTACAGCGTATAAAGTACAGCGTATAACGTATAACGTATAACGTACAACGTACAACGTGTAACGTATAACGTATAACGTATAACGTAGAACGTATAACGTACAGCGTATAACGTACAGCGTATAACGTACAGCGGATAACGTATAATGTACAACGTATAACGTACAACGGTACAACGTGTAACGTATAACGTATAACGTATAACTTATAACGTACAGCGTATAACGTATAACGTATAACGTATAACGTACAGCGTATAACGTATAACGTACAACGTATAACGTATAACGTATAACGTATAACGTATAACGTATAACGTATAACGTATAACGTATAACGTATATCGTATAACGTATAACGTATAACGTATAACGTATAACGTATAACGTATAACGCATAACGTATAACGTATAACGTATAACGTATTACGTATAACGTATAACGTATAACGTATAACGTATAACGTATAACGTATAACGTATAACGTATAACGTATAACGTATAACGTATAACGTATAACGTATAACGTATAACGTATAACGTATAACGTATAACGTATAACGTATAACGTATAACGTATAACGTATAACGTATAACGTATAACGTATAACGTATAACGTATAACGTATAACGTATAACGTATAACGTATAACGTATAACGTATAACGTATAACGTATAACGTATAACGTATAACGTATAACGTATAACGTATAACGTATAACGTATAACGTATAACGTATAACGTATAACGTATAACGTATAACGTATAACGTATAACGTATAACGTTTAACGTACAGCGTATAACGTATAACGTACAACGTATAATGTACAACGTATAACGTACAACGTATAACGTATATCGTATAACGTATAACGTATAACGTATAACGTATAACGTATAACGTATAACATATAACGTATAACGTATAACGTACAGCGTATAACGTATAACGTACAACGTATAACGTACAACGTACAACGTGTAACGTACAGCGTATAACGTATAACGTACAACGTATAATGTACAACGTATAACGTACAACGTACAACGTGTAACGTATAACGTATAACGTATAACGTATAACTTATAACGTACAGCGTATAACGTACAGCGTATAACGTATAACGTATAACGTATAACGTACAACGTACAACGTGTAACGTATAACGTATAACGTATAACGTACAGCGTATAACGTACAGCGTATAACGTACAGCGTATAACGTACAACGTATAACGTATAACGTATAACGTATAACGTATAACGTATAACGTATAACGTATAACGTATAACGTATAACGTATAACGTATAACGTATAACGTATAACGTATAACGTATAACGTATAACGTATAACGTATAACGTATAACGTATAACGTATAACGTATAACGTATAACGTATAACGTATAACGTATAACGTATAACGTATAACGTATAACGTATAACGTATAACGTATAACGTATAACGTATAACGTATAACGTATAACGTATAACGTATAACGTATAACGTATAACGTATAACGTATAACGTATAACGTATAACGTATAACGTATAACGTATAACGTATAACGTTTAACGTACAGCGTATAACGTATAACGTATAACGTATAACGTACATCGTACAACGTGTAACGTATAACATATAACGTACAACATATAACGTATAACGTATAACGTATAACGTATAACGTATAACGTACAGCGTATAACGTATAACGTATAACGTGTAACGTATAACGTATAACGTACAGCGTATAACGTACAGCGTATAACGTATAAGGTATAACGTACAGCGTATAACGTACAACGTATAACGTATAACGTATAACGTATAACGTACAGCGTATAACGTATAACGTACAACGTATAACGTATAACGTATAACGTATAACGTATAACGTATAACGTATAACGTATAACGTATAACGTATAACGTATATCGTATAACGTATAACGTATAACGTATAACGTATAACGTATAACGTATAACGCATAACGTATAACGTATAACGTATAACGTATTACGTATAACGTATAACGTATAACGTATAACGTATAACGTATAACGTATAACGTATAACGTATAACGTATAACGTATAACGTATAACGTATAACGTATAACGTATAACGTATAACGTATAACGTATAACGTATAACGTATAACGTATAACGTATAACGTATAACGTATAACGTATAACGTATAACGTATAACGTATAACGTATAACGTATAACGTATAACGTATAACGTATAACGTATAACGTATAACGTATAACGTATAACGTATAACGTATAACGTATAACGTATAACGTATAACGTATAACGTATAACGTATAACGTATAACGTATAACGTATAACGTATAACGTATAACGTTTAACGTACAGCGTATAACGTATAACGTACAACGTATAATGTACAACGTATAACGTACAACGTATAACGTATATCGTATAACGTATAACGTATAACGTATAACGTATAACGTATAACGTATAACATATAACGTATAACGTATAACGTACAGCGTATAACGTATAACGTACAACGTATAACGTACAACGTACAACGTGTAACGTACAGCGTATAACGTATAACGTACAACGTATAATGTACAACGTATAACGTACAACGTACAACGTGTAACGTATAACGTATAACGTATAACGTATAACTTATAACGTACAGCGTATAACGTACAGCGTATAACGTATAACGTATAACGTATAACGTACAACGTACAACGTGTAACGTATAACGTATAACGTATAACGTACAGCGTATAACGTACAGCGTATAACGTACAGCGTATAACGTACAACGTATAACGTATAACGTATAACGTATAACGTATAACGTATAACGTATAACGTATAACGTATAACGTATAACGTATAACGTATAACGTATAACGTATAACGTATAACGTATAACGTATAACGTATAACGTATAACGTATAACGTATAACGTATAACGTATAACGTATAACGTATAACGTATAACGTATAACGTATAACGTATAACGTATAACGTATAACGTATAACGTATAACGTATAACGTATAACGTATAACGTATAACGTATAACGTATAACGTATAACGTATAACGTATAACGTATAACGTATAACGTATAACGTATAACGTATAACGTATAACGTATAACGTATAACGTATAACGTATAACGTACAGCGTATAACGTATAACGTATAACGTGTAACGTATAACGTATAACGTACAGCGTATAACGTACAGCGTATAACGTATAAGGTATAACGTACAGCGTATAACGTACAACGTATAACGTATAACGTATAACGTATAACGTATAACGTATAACGTATAACGTATAACGTATAACGTATAACGTATAACGTATAACGTATAACGTATAACGTACAGCGTATAACGTATAACGTATAACGTATAACGTATAACGTATAACGTATAACGTATAACGTATAACGTATAACATATAACGTATAACGTATAACGTATAACGTATAACGTACATCGTACAACGTGTAACGTATAACATATAACGTACAACATATAACGTACAACGTATAACGTATAACGTATAACGTATAACGTATAACGTATAACGTATAACGTATAACGTATAACGTATAACGTATAACGTACAGCGTATAACGTATAACGTACAACATATAACATACAACGTATAACGTATAACGTATATCGTATAACGTATAACGTATAACGTATAACGTATAACGTACAGCGTATAACGTACAGCGTATAACGTATAACGTATAACGTGTAACGTATAACGTATAACGTACAGCGTATAACGTACAGCGTATAACGTATAACGTATAAGGTATAACGTACAGCGTATAACGGACAACGTATAACGTATAACGTATAACGTACAGCGTATAACGTACAGCGTATAACGTATAACGTATAACGTATAACGTACAACGTATAACGTATAACGTACAGCGTATAACGTATAACATACAACGTATAACGTACAACGTATAACGTACAACGTATAACGTTCAACGTATAACGTACAACGTACAACGTGTAACGTATAACGTATAACGTACAGCGTATAACGTATAACGTACAACGTATAATGTACAACGTATAACGTACAACGTACAACGTGTAACGTATAACGTATAACGTATAACGTATAACGTACATCGTACAACGTGTAACGTATAACATATAACGTACAACATATAACGTACAACGTATAACGTATAACGTACAACGTATAACGTACAACGTACAACGTGTAACGTATAACGTATAACGTATAACGTGTAACGTATAACGTATAACGTACAGCGTATAACGTACAGCGTATAACGTATAACGTATAAGGTATAACGTATAGCGTATAACGTACAACGTATAACGTATAACGTATAACGTACAGCGTATAACGTACAGCGTATAACGTATAACGTATAACGTATAACGTACAACGTATAACGTATAACGTACAGCGTATAACGTATAACATACAACGTATAACGTACAACGTATAACGTACAACGTATAACGTTCAACGTATAACGTACAACGTACAACGTGTAACGTATAACGTATAACGTACAGCGTATAACGTATAACGTACAACGTATAATGTACAACGTATAACGTACAACGTACAACGTGTAACGTATAACGTATAACGTATAACGTATAACGTACATCGTACAACGTGTAACGTATAACATATAACGTACAACATATAACGTACAACGTATAACGTATAACGTACAACGTATAACGTACAACGTACAACGTGTAACGTATAACGTATAACGTATAACGTACAGCGTATAACGTACAGCGTATATCGTACAGCGTATAACGTACAACGTATAACGTACAACGTATAACGTACAACGTACAACGTGTAACGTACAGCGTATAACGTATAACATACAACGTATAACGTACAACGTATAACGTATAACGTACAACGTATAACGTATAACGTATAACGTATAACGTATAACGTATAACGTATAACGTATAACGTATAACGTATAACGTATAACGTATAACGTATAACGTATAACGTATAACGTACATCGTACAACGTGTAACGTATAACATATAACGTTCAACATATAACGTACTACGTATAACGTATAACGTACAACGTATAACGTACAACGTAGAACGTGTAACGTACAGCGTATAACGTATAACGTACAACGTATAATGTACAACGTATAACGTACAACGTACAACGTGTAACGTATAACGTATAACGTATAACGTATAACTTATAACGTACAGCGTATAACGTACAGCGTATAACGTATAACATACAACGTATAACGTACAACGTATAACGTATAACGTACAACGTATAACGTATAACGTATAACGTATAACGTATAACGTATAACGTATAACGTACATCGTACAACGTGTAACGTATAACATATAACGTACAACATATAACGTACAACGTATAACGTATACCGTACAACGTATAACGTACAACGTACAACGTGTAACGTATAACGTATAACGTATAACGTACAGCGTATAACATACATCGTATATCGTACAGCGTATAACGTACAACGTATAAGGTATAACGTATAACGTATAACGTATAACGTATAACGTATAACGTATACGTATAACGTATAACGTATAACGTACAACGTATAATGTACAACGTATAACGTACAACGTACAACGTGTAACGTGTAACGTATAACGTATAACTTATAACGTACAGCGTATAACGTACAGCGTATAACGTATAACGTATAACGTACAACGTACAACGTGTAACGTATAACGTATAACGTATAACGTAGAACGTATAACGTACAGCGTATAACGTACAGCGTATAACGTACAGCGGATAACGTATAATGTACAACGTATAACGTGTAACGTATAACGTATAACGTATAACTTATAACGTACAGCGTATAACGTACAACGTATAAGGTATAACGTATAACGTATAACGTATAACGTATAACGTATAACGTATAACGTATAACGTACAACGTATAATGTACAACGTATAACGTACAACGTACAACGTGTAACGTGTAACGTATAACGTATAACTTATAACGTACAGCTTATAACGTACAGCGTATAACGTATAACGTATAACGTACAACGTACAACGTGTAACGTATAACGTATAACGTATAACGTAGAACGTATAACGTACAGCGTATAACGTATAACGTATAACGTATAACGTACAGCGTATAACGTACAGCGTATAACGTATAACGTACAACGTATAACGTACAACGTACAACGTGTAACGCATAACGTATAACGTATAACTTATAACGTACAGCGTATAACGTATAACGTATAACGTATAACGTATATCGTATAACGTATAACGTATAACGTATAACGTATAACGTACAGCGTATAACGTATAACATACAACGTATAACGTACAACGTATAACGTATAACGTACAACGTATAACGTATAACGTATAACGTATAACGTATAACGTATAACGTATAACGTATAACGTACATCGTACAACGTGTAACGTATAACATATAACGTACAACATATAACGTACAACGCATAACGTATAACGTACAACGTATAACGTACAACGTACAACGTGTAACGTACAACGTATAACGTATAATGTACAACGTATAACGTACAACGTACAACGTGTAACGTGTAACGTATAACGTATAACTTATAACGTACAGCGTATAACGTACAGCGTATAACGTATAACGTATAACGTACAACGTACAACGTGTAACGTATAACGTATAACGTATAACGTATAACGTACAACGTATAATGTACAACGTATAACGTACAACGTACAACGTGTAACGTGTAACGTATAACGTATAACTTATAACGTACAGCGTATAACGTACAGCGTATAACGTATAACGTATAACGTACAACGTACAACGTGTAACGTATAACGTATAACGTATAACGTAGAACGTATAACGTGCAGCGTATAACGTACAGCGTATAACGTACAGCGGATAACGTATAATGTACAACGTATAACGTACAACGTACAACGTGTAACGTATAACGTATAACGTATAACTTATAACGTACAGCGTATAACGTACAACGTATAAGGTATAACGTATAACGTATAACGTATAACGTATAACGTATAACGTATAACGTATAATGTACAACGTATAACGTACAACGTACAACGTGTAACGTGTAACGTATAACGTATAACTTATAACGTACAGCGTATAACGTACAGCGTATAACGTATAACGTATAACGTACAACGTACAACGTGTAACGTATAACGTATAACGTATAACGTAGAACGTATAACGTACAGCGTATAACGTATAACGTATAACGTATAACGTATAACGTACAGCGTATAACGTATAACGTACAACGTATAACGTACAACGTACAACGTGTAACGCATAACGTATAACGTATAACTTATAACGTACAGCGTATAACGTATAACGTATAACGTATAACGTATAACGTATAACGTATAACGTATAACGTATAATGTACAACGTATAACGTACAACGTACAACGTGTAACGTGTAACGTATAACGTATAACTTATAACGTACAGCGTATAACGTACAGCGTATAACGTATAACGTATAACGTACAACGTACAACGTGTAACGTATAACGTATAACGTATAACGTAGAACGTATAACGTACAGCGTATAACGTACAACGTACAACGTATAACGTACAACGTATAACGTATAACGTATAACGTATAACGTATAACGTATAACGTATAACGTATAACGTATAACGTACATCGTACAACGTGTAACGTATAACATATAACGTACAACATATAACGTACAACGTATAACGTATAACGTACAACGTATAACGTACAACGTACAACGTGTAACGTGTAACGTACAACGTATACCGTATACCGTATAACGTATACCGTATACCGTATAACGTATAACGTATAACGTATAACGTATAACGTATAACGTATAACGTATAACGTATAACGTATAACGTATAACGTATAACGTATAACGTATAACGTATAACGTATAACGTATAACGTATAACGTATAACGTACATCGTACAACGTGTAACGTATAACATATAACGTACAACATATAACGTACAACGTATAACGTATAACGTATAACGTATAACGTATAACGTATAACGTATAACGTATAACGTACAGCGTATAACGTATAACATACAACGTATGACGTACAACGTATAACGTATAACGTATAACGTACATCGTACAACGTGTAACGTATAACATATAACGTACAACATATAACATACAACGTATAACGTATAACGTATATCGTATAACGTATAACGTATAACGTATAACGTATAACGTATAACGTATAACGTACAGCGTATAACGTATAACATACAACGTATAACGTACAACGTATAACGTATAACGTACAACGTATAACGTATAACGTATAACGTATAACGTATAACGTATAACGTATAACGTATAACGTATAACGTATAACGTACATCGTACAACGTGTAACGTATAACATATAACGTACAACATATAACGTACAACGTATAACGTATAACGTACAACGTACAACGTGTAACGTATAACGTATAACGTATAACGTAGAACGTATAACATATAACGTACAACGTATAACGTATAACATACAACGTATAACGTACAACGTATAACGTACAACGTATAACGTTCAACGTATAACGTACAACATACAACGTGTAACGTATAACGTATAACGTACAGCGTATAACGTATAACGTATAACGTATAACGTATAACGTATAACGTATAACGTATAATGTACAACGTATAACGTACAACGTGTAACGTATAACGTATAACGTATAACGTATAACGTATAACGTACATCGTACAACGTGTAACGTATAACATATAACGTACAACATATAACGTACAACGTATAACGTATAACGTACAACGTATAACGTACAACGTACAACGTGTAACGTATAACGTATAACGTATAACGTATAACGTACAGCGTATATCGTACAGCGTATAACGTACAACATATAACGTACAACGTATAACGTATAACGTACAACGTATAACGTACAACGTACAACGTATAACGTACAACGTATAACGTATAACGTACAACGTATAACGTATAACGTATAACGTATAACGTATAACGTATAACGTATAACGTATAACGTATAACGTATAACTTATAACGTACAGCGTATAACGTACAGCGTATAACGTATAACGTATAACGTATAACGTATAACTTATAACGTACAGCGTATAACGTACAGCGTATAACGTATAACGTATAACGTATAACGTACAACGTACAACGTGTAACGTATAACGTATAACGTATAACGTACAGCGTATAACGTACAGCGTATAACGTACAGCGTATAACGTACAACGTATAACGTACAACGTATAACGTATAACGTATAACGTATAACGTATAACGTATAACGTATAACGTATAACGTATAACGTATAACGTATAACGTATAACGTATAACGTATAACGTATAACGTATAACGTATAACGTATAACGTATAACGTATAACGTATAACGTATAACGTATAACGTATAACGTATAACGTATAACGTATAACGTATAACGTATAACGTATAACGTATAACGTATAACGTATAACGTATAACGTATAACGTATAACGTATAACGTATAACGTATAACGTATAACGTATAACGTATAACGTATAACGTATAACGTATAACGTATAACGTATAACGTATAACGTATAACGTATAACGTATAACGTATAACGTATAACGTATAACGTATAACGTATAACGTATAACGTATAACGTATAACGTATAACGTACAGCGTATAACGTATAACGTATAACGTGTAACGTATAACGTATAACGTACAGCGTATAACGTACAGCGTATAACGTATAAGGTATAACGTACAGCGTATAACGTACAACGTATAACGTATAACGTATAACGTATAACGTATAACGTATAACGTATAACGTATAACGTATAACGTATAACGTATAACGTATAACGTATAACGTATAACGTATAACGTACAGCGTATAACGTATAACGTATAACGTATAACGTATAACGTATAACGTATAACGTATAACGTATAACGTATAACATATAACGTATAACGTATAACGTATAACGTATAACGTACATCGTACAACGTGTAACGTATAACATATAACGTACAACATATAACGTACAACGTATAACGTATAACGTATAACGTATAACGTATAACGTATAACGTATAACGTATAACGTATAACGTATAACGTATAACGTACAGCGTATAACGTATAACGTACAACATATAACATACAACGTATAACGTATAACGTATATCGTATAACGTATAACGTATAACGTATAACGTATAACGTACAGCGTATAACGTACAGCGTATAACGTATAACGTATAACGTGTAACGTATAACGTATAACGTACAGCGTATAACGTACAGCGTATAACGTATAACGTATAAGGTATAACGTACAGCGTATAACGTACAACGTATAACGTATAACGTATAACGTACAGCGTATAACGTACAGCGTATAACGTATAACGTATAACGTATAACGTACAACGTATAACGTATAACGTACAGCGTATAACGTATAACATACAACGTATAACGTACAACGTATAACGTACAACGTATAACGTTCAACGTATAACGTACAACGTACAACGTGTAACGTATAACGTATAACGTACAGCGTATAACGTATAACGTACAACGTATAATGTACAACGTATAACGTACAACGTACAACGTGTAACGTATAACGTATAACGTATAACGTATAACGTACATCGTACAACGTGTAACGTATAACATATAACGTACAACATATAACGTACAACGTATAACGTATAACGTACAACGTATAACGTACAACGTACAACGTGTAACGTATAACGTATAACGTATAACGTGTAACGTATAACGTATAACGTACAGCGTATAACGTACAGCGTATAACGTATAACGTATAAGGTATAACGTATAGCGTATAACGTACAACGTATAACGTATAACGTATAACGTACAGCGTATAACGTACAGCGTATACCGTATAACGTCTAACGTATAACGTACAACGTATAACGTATAACGTACAGCGTATAACGTATAACATACAACGTATAACGTACAACGTATAACGTACAACGTATAACGTTCAACGTATAACGTACAACGTACAACGTGTAACGTATAACGTATAACGTACAGCGTATAACGTATAACGTACAACGTATAATGTACAACGTATAACGTACAACGTACAACGTGTAACGTATAACGTATAACGTATAACGTATAACGTACATCGTACAACGTGTAACGTATAACATATAACGTACAACATATAACGTACAACGTATAACGTATAACGGACAACGTATAACGTACAACGTACAACGTGTAACGTATAACGTATAACGTATAACGTACAGCGTATAACGTACAGCGTATATCGTACAGCGTATAACGTACAACGTATAACGTACAACGTATAACGTACAACGTACAACGTGTAACGTACAGCGTATAACGTATAACATACAACGTATAACGTACAACGTATAACGTATAACGTACAACGTATAACGTATAACGTATAACGTATAACGTATAACGTATAACGTATAACGTATAACGTATAACGTATAACGTATAACGTATAACGTATAACGTATAACGTATAACGTATAACGTATAACGTATAACGTATAACGTACATCGTACAACGTGTAACGTATAACATATAACGTTCAACATATAACGTACTACGTATAACGTATAACGTACAACGTATAACGTACAACGTACAACGTGTAACGTACAGCGTATAACGTATAACGTACAACGTATAATGTACAACGTATAACGTACAACGTACAACGTGTAACGTATAACGTATAACGTATAACGTATAACTTATAACGTACAGCGTATAACGTACAGCGTATAACGTATAACATACAACGTATAACGTACAACGTATAACGTATAACGTACAACGTATAACGTATAACGTATAACGTATAACGTATAACGTATAACGTATAACGTATAACGTACATCGTACAACGTGTAACGTATAACATATAACGTACAACATATAACGTACAACGTATAACGTATACCGTACAACGTATAACGTACAACGTACAACGTGTAACGTATAACGTATAACGTATAACATACAGCGTATAACATACATCGTATATCGTACAGCGTATAACGTACAACGTATAAGGTATAACGTATAACGTATAACGTATAACGTATAACGTATAACGTATAACGTATAACGTATAACGTACAACGTATAATGTACAACGTATAACGTACAACGTACAACGTGTAACGTGTAACGTATAACGTATAACTTATAACGTACAGCGTATAACGTACAGCGTATAACGTATAACGTATAACGTACAACGTACAACGTGTAACGTATAACGTATAACGTATAACGTAGAACGTATAACGTACAGCGTATAACGTACAGCGTATAACGTACAGCGGATAACGTATAATGTACAACGTATAACGTACAACGTACAACGTGTAACGTATAACGTATAACGTATAACTTATAACGTACAGCGTATAACGTACAACGTATAAGGTATAACGTATAACGTATAACGTATAACGTATAACGTATAACGTATAACGTATAACGTACAACGTATAATGTACAACGTATAACGTACAACGTACAACGTGTAACGTGTAACGTATAACGTATAACTTATAACGTACAGCTTATAACGTACAGCGTATAACGTATAACGTATAACGTACAACGTACAACGTGTAATGTATAACGTATAACGTATAACGTAGAACGTATAACGTACAGCGTATAACGTATAACGTATAACGTATAACGTACAGCGTATAACGTACAGCGTATAACGTATAACGTACAACGTATAACGTACAACGTACAACGTGTAACGCATAACGTATAACGTATAACTTATAACGTACAGCGTATAACGTATAACGTATAACGTATAACGTATATCGTATAACGTATAACGTATAACGTATAACGTATAACGTACAGCGTATAACGTATAACATACAACGTATAACGTACAACGTATAACGTATAACGTACAACGTATAACGTATAACGTATAACGTATAACGTATAACGTATAACGTATAACGTATAACGTATAACGTACATCGTACAACGTGTAACGTATAACATATAACGTACAACATATAACGTACAACGTATAACGTATAACGTACAACGTATAACGTACAACGTACAACGTGTAACGTACAACGTATAACGTATAATGTACAACGTATAACGTACAACGTACAACGTGTAACGTGTAACGTATAACGTATAACTTATAACGTACAGCGTATAACGTACAGCGTATAACGTATAACGTATAACGTACAACTTACAACGTGTAACGTATAACGTATAACGTATAACGTATAACGTACAACGTATAATGTACAACGTATAACGTACAACGTACAACGTGTAACGTGTAACGTATAACGTATAACTTATAACGTACAGCGTATAACGTACAGCGTATAACGTATAACGTATAACGTACAACGTACAACGTGTAACGTATAACGTATAACGTATAACGTAGAACGTATAACGTGCAGCGTATAACGTACAGCGTATAACGTACAGCGGATAACGTATAATGTACAACGTATAACGTACAACGTACAACGTGTAACGTATAACGTATAACGTATAACTTATAACGTACAGCGTATAACGTACAACGTATAAGGTATAACGTATAACGTATAACGTATAACGTATAACGTATAACGTATAACGTATAATGTACAACGTATAACGTACAACGTACAACGTGTAACGTGTAACGTATAACGTATAACTTATAACGTACAGCGTATAACGTACAGCGTATAACGTATAACGTATAACGTACAACGTACAACGTGTAACGTATAACGTATAACGTATAACGTAGAACGTATAACGTACAGCGTATAACGTATAACGTATAACGTATAACGTATAACGTACAGCGTATAACGTATAACGTACAACGTATAACGTACAACGTACAACGTGTAACGCATAACGTATAACGTATAACTTATAACGTACAGCGTATAACGTATAACGTATAACGTATAACGTATATCGTATAACGTATAACATATAACGTATAACGTATAACGTACAGCGTATAACGTATAACATACAACGTATAACGTACAACGTACAACGTATAACGTATAACGTACAACGTATAACGTATAACGTATAACGTATAACGTATAACGTATAACGTATAACGTATAACGTATAACGTACATCGTACAACGTGTAACGTATAACATATAACGTACAACATATAACGTACAACGTATAACGTATAACGTACAACGTATAACGTACAACGTACAACGTGTAACGTGTAACGTACAACGTATACCGTATACCGTATAACGTATACCGTATACCGTATAACGTATAACGTATAACGTATAACGTATAACGTATAACGTATAACGTATAACGTATAACGTATAACGTATAACGTATAACGTATAACGTATAACGTATAACGTATAACGTATAACGTATAACGTATAACGTATAACGTACATCGTACAACGTGTAACGTATAACATATAACGTACAACATATAACGTACAACGTATAACGTATAACGTATAACGTATAACGTATAACGTATAACGTATAACGTACAGCGTATAACGTATAACATACAACGTATGACGTACAACGTATAACGTATAACGTATAACGTACATCGTACAACGTGTAACGTATAACATATAACGTACAACATATAACATACAACGTATAACGTATAACGTATATCGTATAACGTATAACGTATAACGTATAACGTATAACGTATAACGTATAACGTATAACGTACAGCGTATAACGTATAACATACAACGTATAACGTACAACGTATAACGTATAACGTACAACGTATAACGTATAACGTATAACGTATAACGTATAACGTATAACGTATAACGTATAACGTATAACGTACATCGTACAACGTGTAACGTATAACATATAACGTACAACATATAACGTACAACGTATAACGTATAACGTACAACGTACAACGTGTAACGTATAACGTATAACGTATAACGTAGAACGTATAACATATAACGTACAACGTATAACGTATAACATACAACGTATAACGTACAACGTATAACGTACAACGTATAACGTTCAACGTATAACGTACAACGTACAACGTGTAACGTATAACGTATAACGTACAGCGTATAACGTATAACGTACAACGTATAATGTACAACGTATAACGTACAACGTACAACGTGTAACGTATAACGTATAACGTATAACGTATAACGTATAACGTACATCGTACAACGTGTAACGTATAACATATAACGTACAACATATAACGTACAACGTATAACGTATAACGTACAACGTATAACGTACAACGTACAACGTGTAACGTATAACGTATAACGTATAACGTATAACGTACAGCGTATATCGTACAGCGTATAACGTACAACATATAACGTACAACGTATAACGTATAACGTACAACGTATAACGTACAACGTACAACGTATAACGTACAACGTATAACGTATAACGTACAACGTATAACGTATAACGTATAACGTATAACGTATAACGTATAACGTATAACGTATAACGTATAATGTACAACGTATAACGTTCATCGTATATCGTACAGCGTATAACGTACAACGTATAAGGTATAACGTATAACGTATAACGTATAACGTATAACGTACAACGTATAATGTACAACGTATAACGTACAACGTACAACGTGTAACGTGTAACGTATAACGTATAACTTATAACGTACAGCGTATAAAGTACAGCGTATAACGTATAACGTATAACGTACAACGTACAACGTGTAACGTATAACGTATAACGTATAACGTAGAACGTATAACGTACAACGTACAACGTGTAACGTATAACGTATAACGTATAACGTACAGCGTATAACATACATCGTATATCGTACAGCGTATAACGTACAACGTATAAGGTATAACGTATAACGTATAACGTATAACGTATAACGTACAACGTATAATGTACAACGTATAACGTACAACGTACAACGTGTAACGTGTAACGTATAACGTATAACTTATAACGTACAGCGTATAAAGTACAGCGTATAACGTATAACGTATAACGTACAACGTACAACGTGTAACGTATAACGTATAACGTATAACGTAGAACGTATAACGTACAGCGTATAACGTACAGCGTATAACGTACAGCGGATAACGTATAATGTACAACGTATAACGTACAACGGTACAACGTGTAACGTATAACGTATAACGTATAACTTATAACGTACAGCGTATAACGTATAACGTATAACGTATAACGTACAGCGTATAACGTATAACGTACAACGTATAACGTATAACGTATAACGTATAACGTACAACGTGTAACGTATAACGTATAACGTATAACGTATAACGTATAACGTATAACGTATAACGTATAACGTATAACGTATAACGTATAACGTATAACGTATAACGTATAACGTATAACGTATAACGTATAACGTATAACGTATAACGTATAACGTAAAACGTATAACGTATAACGTATAACGTATAACGTATAACGTATAACGTATAACGTATAACGTATAACGTATAACGTATAACGTATAACGTATAACGTATAACGTATAACGTATAACGTATAACGTATAACGTATAACGTATATCGTATAACGTATAACGTATAACGTATAACGTATAACGTATAACGTATAACGTATAACGTATAACGCATAACGTATAACGCATAACGTATAACGCATTACGTATAACGTATAACGTATAACGTATAACGTATAACGTATAACGTATAACGTATAACGTATAACGTATAACGTATAACGTATAACGTATAACGTATAACGTATAACGTATAACGTATAACGTATAACGTATAACGTATAACGTATAACGTATAACGTATAACGTATAACGTATAACGTATAACGTATAACGTATAACGTATAACGTATAACGTATAACGTATAACGTATAACGTATAACGTATAACGTATAACGTATAACGTATAACGTATAACGTATAACGTATAACGTATAACGTATAACGTATAACGTATAACGTATAACGTTTAACGTACAGCGTATAACGTATAACGTACAACGTATAATGTACAACGTATAACGTACAACGTATAACGTATATCGTATAACGTATAACGTATAACGTATAACGTATAACGTATAACGTATAACGTATAACATATAACGTATAACGTATAACGTACAGCGTATAACGTACAACGTACAACGTATAACGTACAACGTATAACGTACAACGTACAACGTGTAACGTACAGCGTATAACGTATAACGTACAACGTATAATGTACAACGTATAACGTACAACGTACAACGTGTAACGTATAACGTATAACGTATAACGTATAACTTATAACGTACAGCGTATAACGTACAGCGTATAACGTATAACGTATAACGTATAACGTACAACGTACAACGTGTAACGTATAACGTATAACGTATAACGTACAGCGTATAACGTACAGCGTATAACGTACAGCGTATAACGTACAACGTATAACGTATAACGTATAACGTATAACGTATAACGTATAACGTATAACGTATAACGTATAACGTATAACGTATAACGTATAACGTATAACGTATAACGTATAACGTATAACGTATAACGTATAACGTATAACGTATAACGTATAACGTATAACGTATAACGTATAACGTATAACGTATAACGTATAACGTATAACGTATAACGTATAACGTATAACGTATAACGTATAACGTATAACGTATAACGTATAACGTATAACGTATAACGTATAACGTATAACGTATAACGTATAACGTATAACGTATAACGTATAACGTATAACGTATAACGTATAACGTATAACGTATAACGTATAACGTATAACGTATAACGTATAACGTATAACGTATAACGTATAACGTATAACGTATAACGTATAACGTATAACGTACAGCGTATAACGTATAACGTACAACGTATAATGTACAACGTATAACGTACAACGTATAACGTACAACGTACAACGTGTAACGTATAACGTATAACGTATAACTTATAACATACCGCGTATAGCGTACAGCGTATAACGTACAGCGTATAACGTATAACGTATAACGTGTAACGTATAACGTATAACGTACAGCGTATAACGTACAGCGTATAACGTATAAGGTATAACGTACAGCGTATAACGTACAACGTATAACGTATAACGTATAACGTATAACGTATAACGTATAACGTATAACGTATAACGTATAACGTATAACGTATAACGTATAACGTATAACGTATAACGTACAGCGTATAACGTATAACGTATAACGTATAACGTATAACGTATAACGTATAACGTATAACGTATAACGTATAACGTATAACATATAACGTATAACGTATAACGTATAACGTATAACGTACATCGTACAACGTGTAACGTATAACATATAACGTACAACATATAACGTACAACGTATAACGTATAACGTATAACGTATAACGTATAACGTATAACGTATAACGTATAACGTACAGCGTATAACGTATAACGTACAACATATAACATACAACGTATAACGTATAACGTATATCCTATAACGTATAACGTATAACGTATAACGTATAACGTACAGCGTATAACGTACAGCGTATAACGTATAACGTATAACGTGTAACGTATAACGTATAACGTACAGCGTATAACGTACAGCGTATAACGTATAACGTATAAGGTATAACGTACAGCGTATAACGTACAACGTATAACGTATAACGTACAGCGTATAACGTATAACATACAACGTATAACGTACAACGTATAACGTACAACGTATAACGTTCAACGTATAACGTACAACGTACAACGTGTAACGTATAACGTATAACGTACAGCGTATAACGTACATCGTACAACGTGTAACGTATAACATATAACGTACAACATATAACGTACAACGTATAACGTATAACGTACAACGTATAACGTACAACGTACAACATATAACGTATAACGTATAACGTACAGCGTATAACGTACAACGTACAACGTATAACGTACAACGTATAACGTACAACGTACAACGTGTAACGTACAGCGTATAACGTATAACGTACAACGTATAATGTACAACGTATAACGTACAACGTACAACGTGTAACGTATAACGTATAACGTATAACGTATAACTTATAACGTACAGCGTATAACGTACAGCGTATAACGTATAACGTATAACGTATAACGTACAACGTACAACGTGTAACGTATAACGTATAACGTATAACGTACAGCGTATAACGTACAGCGTATAACGTACAGCGTATAACGTACAACGTATAACGTATAACGTATAACGTATAACGTATAACGTATAACGTATAACGTATAACGTATAACGTATAACGTATAACGTATAACGTATAACGTATAACGTATAACGTATAACGTATAACGTATAACGTATAACGTATAACGTATAACGTATAACGTATAACGTATAACGTATAACGTATAACGTATAACGTATAACGTATAACGTATAACGTATAACGTATAACGTATAACGTATAACGTATAACGTATAACGTATAACGTATAACGTATAACGTATAACGTATAACGTATAACGTATAACGTATAACGTATAACGTATAACGTATAACGTATAACGTATAACGTATAACGTATAACGTATAACGTATAACGTATAACGTATAACGTATAACGTATAACGTATAACGTACAGCGTATAACGTATAACGTACAACGTATAATGTACAACGTATAACGTACAACGTATAACGTACAACGTACAACGTGTAACGTATAACGTATAACGTATAACTTATAACATACCGCGTATAGCGTACAGCGTATAACGTACAGCGTATAACGTATAACGTATAACGTGTAACGTATAACGTATAACGTACAGCGTATAACGTACAGCGTATAACGTATAAGGTATAACGTACAGCGTATAACGTACAGCGTATAACGTATAACGTATAACGTATAACGTATAACGTATAACGTATAACGTATAACGTATAACGTATAACGTATAACGTATAACGTATAACGTATAACGTACAGCGTATAACGTATAACGTATAACGTATAACGTATAACGTATAACGTATAACGTATAACGTATAACGTATAACATATAACGTATAACGTATAACGTATAACGTATAACGTACATCGTACAACGTGTAACGTATAACATATAACGTACAACATATAACGTACAACGTATAACGTATAACGTATAACGTATAACGTATAACGTATAACGTATAACGTATAACGTACAGCGTATAACGTATAACGTACAACATATAACATACAACGTATAACGTATAACGTATATCCTATAACGTATAACGTATAACGTATAACGTATAACGTACAGCGTATAACGTACAGCGTATAACGTATAACGTATAACGTGTAACGTATAACGTATAACGTACAGCGTATAACGTACAGCGTATAACGTATAACGTATAAGGTATAACGTACAGCGTATAACGTACAACGTATAACGTATAACGTACAGCGTATAACGTATAACATACAACGTATAACGTACAACGTATAACGTACAACGTATAACGTTCAACGTATAACGTACAACGTACAACGTGTAACGTATAACGTATAACGTACAGCGTATAACGTATAACGTACAACGTATAATGTACAACGTATAACGTACAACGTACAACGTGTAACGTATAACGTATAACGTATAACGTATAACGTACATCGTACAACGTGTAACGTATAACATATAACGTACAACATATAACGTACAACGTATAACGTATAACGTACAACGTATAACGTACAACGTACAACGTGTAACGTATAACGTATAACGTATAACGTGTAACGTATAACGTATAACGTACAGCGTATAACGTACAGCGTATAACGTATAACGTATAAGGTATAACGTATAGCGTATAACGTACAACGTATAACGTATAACGTATAACGTACAGCGTATAACGTACAGCGTATAACGTATAACGTATAACGTATAACGTACAACGTATAACGTATAACGTACAGCGTATAACGTATAACATACAACGTATAACGTACAACGTATAACGTACAACGTATAACGTTCAACGTATAACGTACAACGTACAACGTGTAACGTATAACGTATAACGTACAGCGTATAACGTATAACGTACAACGTATAATGTACAACGTATAACGTACAACGTACAACGTGTAACGTATAACGTATAACGTATAACGTATAACGTACATCGTACAACGTGTAACGTATAACATATAACGTACAACATATAACGTACAACGTATAACGTATAACGTACAACGTATAACGTACAACGTACAACGTGTAACGTATAACGTATAACGTATAACGTACAGCGTATAACGTACAGCGTATATCGTACAGCGTATAACGTACAACGTATAACGTACAACGTATAACGTACAACGTACAACGTGTAACGTACAGCGTATAACGTATAACATACAACGTATAACGTACAACGTATAACGTATAACGTACAACGTATAACGTATAACGTATAACGTATAACGTATAACGTATAACGTATAACGTATAACGTATAACGTATAACGTATAACGTATAACGTATAACGTATAACGTATACCGTATAACGTACATCGTACAACGTGTAACGTATAACATATAACGTTCAACATATAACGTACTACGTATAACGTATAACGTACAACGTATAACGTACAACGTACAACGTGTAACGTACAGCGTATAACGTATAACGTACAACGTATAATGTACAACGTATAACGTACAACGTACAACGTGTAACGTATAACGTATAACGTATAACGTATAACTTATAACGTACAGCGTATAACGTACAGCGTATAACGTATAACATACAACGTATAACGTACAACGTATAACGTATAACGTACAACGTATAACGTATAACGTATAACGTATAACGTATAACGTATAACGTATAACGTACATCGTACAACGTGTAACGTATAACATATAACGTACAACATATAACGTACAACGTATAACGTATAACGTACAACGTATAACGTACAACGTACAACGTGTAACGTATAACGTATAACGTATAACGTACAGCGTATAACATACATCGTATATCGTACAGCGTATAACGTACAACGTATAAGGTATAACGTATAACGTATAACGTATAACGTATAACGTATAACGTATAACGTATAACGTACAACGTATAATGTACAACGTATAACGTACAACGTACAACGTGTAACGTGTAACGTATAACGTATAACTTATAACGTACAGCGTATAACGTACAGCGTATAACGTATAACGTATAACGTACAACGTACAAAGTGTAACGTATAACGTATAACGTATAACGTAGAACGTATAACGTACAGCGTATAACGTACAGCGTATAACGTACAGCGGATAACGTATAATGTACAACGTATAACGTACAACGTACAACGTGTAACGTATAACGTATAACGTATAACTTATAACGTACAGCGTATAACGTACAACGTATAAGGTATAACGTATAACGTATAACGTATAACGTATAACGTATAACGTATAACGTATAACGTACAACGTATAATGTACAACGTATAACGTACAACGTACAACGTGTAACGTGTAACGTATAACGTATAACTTATAACGTACAGCTTATAACGTACAGCGTATAACGTATAACGTATAACGTACAACGTACAACGTGTAACGTATAACGTATAACGTATAACGTAGAACGTATAACGTACAGCGTATAACGTATAACGTATAACGTATAACGTACAGCGTATAACGTACAGCGTATAACGTATAACGTACAACGTATAACGTACAACGTACGACGTGTAACGCATAACGTATAACGTATAACTTATAACGTACAGCGTATAACGTATAACGTATAACGTATAACGTATATCGTATAACGTATAACGTATAACGTATAACGTATAACGTACAGCGTATAACGTATAACATACAACGTATAACGTACAACGTATAACGTATAACGTACAACGTATAACGTATAACGTATAACGTATAACGTATAACGTATAACGTATAACGTATAACGTATAACGTACATCGTACAACGTGTAACGTATAACATATAACGTACAACATATAACGTACAACGTATAACGTATAACGTACAACGTATAACGTACAACGTACAACGTGTAACGTACAACGTATAACGTATAATTTACAACGTATAACGTACAACGTACAACGTGTAACGTGTAACGTATAACTTATAACGTACAGCGTATAACGTACAGCGTATAACGTATAACGTATAACGTACAACGTACAACGTGTAACGTATAACGTATAACGTATAACGTATAACGTACAACGTATAATGTACAACGTATAACGTACAACGTACAACGTGTAACGTGTAACGTATAACGTATAACTTATAACGTACAGCGTATAACGTACAGCGTATAACGTATAACGTATAACGTACAACGTACAACATGTAACGTATAACGTATAACGTATAACGTAGAACGTATAACGTGCAGCGTATAACGTACAGCGTATAACGTACAGCGGATAACGTATAATGTACAACGTATAACGTACAACGTACAACGTGTAACGTATAACGTATAACGTATAACTTATAACGTACAGCGTATAACGTACAACGTATAAGGTATAACGTATAACGTATAACGTATAACGTATAACGTATAACGTATAACGTATAACGTATAACGTATAACGTATAATGTACAACGTATAACGTACAACGTACAACGTGTAACGTGTAACGTATAACGTATAACTTATAACGTACAGCGTATAACGTACAGCGTATAACGTATAACGTATAACGTACAACGTACAACGTGTAACGTATAACGTATAACGTATAACGTAGAACGTATAACGTACAGCGTATAACGTATAACGTATAACGTATAACGTACAGCGTATAACGTATAACGTACAACGTATAACGTACAACGTACAACGTGTAACGCATAACGTATAACGTATAACTTATAACGTACAGCGTATAACGTATAACGTATAACGTATAACGTATATCGTATAACGTATAACATATAACGTATAACGTATAACGTACAGCGTATAACGTATAACATACAACGTATAACGTACAACGTACAACGTATAACGTATAACGTACAACGTATAACGTATAACGTATAACGTATAACGTATAAAGTATAACGTATAACGTATAACGTATAACGTACATCGTACAACGTGTAACGTATAACATATAACGTACAACATATAACGTACAACGTATAACGTATAACGTACAACGTATAACGTACAACGTACAACGTGTAACGTACAACGTATAACGTATACCGTATACCGTATAACGTATACCGTATACCGTATAACGTATAACGTATAACGTATAACGTATAACGTATAACGTATAACGTATAACGTATAACGTATAACGTATAACGTATAACGTATAACGTATAACGTACATCGTACAACGTGTAACGTATAACATATAACGTACAACATATAACGTACAACGTATAACGTATAACGTATAACGTATAACGTATAACGTATAACGTATAACGTATAACGTAGAGCGTATAACGTATAACATACAACGTATGACGTACAACGTATAATGTATAACGTATAACGTACATCGTACAACGTGTAACGTATAACATATAACGTACAACATATAACATACAACGTATAACGTATAACGTATATCGTATAACGTATAACGTATAACGTATAACGTATAACGTATAACGTACAGCGTATAACGTATAACATACAACGTATAACGTACAACGTATAACGTATAACGTACAACGTATAACGTATAACGTATAACGTATAACGTATAACGTATAACGTATAACGTATAACGTATAACGTACATCGTACAACGTGTAACGTATAACATATAACGTACAACATATAACGTACAACGTATAACGTATAACGTATAACGTATAACGTATAACGTATAACGTACAACATATAACGTACAGCGTATAACGTACAACGTATAAGGTACAACGTATAACGTATAACGTATAACGTATAACGTATAACGTATAACGTACAACGTATAATGTACAACGTATAACGTACAACGTACAACGTGTAACGTGTAACGTATAACGTATAACTTATAACGTACAGCGTATAAAGTACAGCGTATAACGTATAACGTATAACGTACAACGTACAACGTGTAACGTATAACGTATAACGTATAACGTAGAACGTATAACGTAGAACGTATAACGTACAGCGTATAACGTACAGCGTATAACGTACAGCGGATAACGTATAATGTACAACGTATAACGTACAACGTACAACGTGTAACGTATAACGTATAACGTATAACTTATAACGTACAGCGTATAACGTATAACGTATAACGTATAACGTATAACGTACAGCGTATAACGTATAACGTACAACGTATAATGTACAACGTATAACGTACAACGTACAACGTGTAACGTATAACGTATAACGTATAACTTATAACGTACAGCGTATAACGTATAACGTATAACGTATAACGTACAACGTATAACGTACAGCGTATAACGTACAGCGTATAACGTACAGCGTATAACGTATAACGTATAACGTATAACGTATAACGTATAACGTATAACGTATAACGTATAACGTATAACGTATAACGTATAACGTATAACGTATAACGTATAACGTATAACGTATAACGTATAACGTATAACGTATAAGGTATAACGTATAACGTATAACGTATAACGTATAACGTATAACGTATAACGTATAACGTATAACGTATAACGTATAACGTATAACGTATAACGTATAACGTATAACGTATAACGTATAACGTATAACGTATAACGTATAACGTATAACGTATAACGTATAACGTATAACGTATAACGTATAACGTATAACGTATAACGTATAACGTATAACGTATAACGTATAACGTATAACGTATAACGTATAACGTATAACGTATAACGTATAACGTATAACGTATAACGTATAACGTATAACGTATAACGTATAACGTATAACGTATAACGTATAACGTATAACGTATAACGTATAACGTATAACGTATAACGTATAACGTATAACGTATAACGTATAACGTATAACGTATAACGTATAACGTATAACGTATAACGTATAACGTATAACGTATAACGTATAACGTATAACGTATAACGTATAACGTATAACGTATAACGTATAACGTATAACGTATAACGTAGAACGTATAACGTATAACGTTTAACGTACAGCGTATAACGTATAACGTACAACGTATAATGTACAACGTATAACGTACAACGTATAACGTATATCGTATAACGTATAACGTATAACGTATAACGTATAACGTATAACATATAACGTATAACGTATAACGTACAGCGTATAACGTATAACGTACAACGTATAACGTACAACGTACAACGTGTAACGTACAGCGTATAACGTATAACGTACAACGTATAATGTACAACGTATAACGTACAACGTACAACGTGTAACGTATAACGTATAACGTATAACGTATAACTTATAACGTACAGCGTATAACGTACAGCGTATAACGTATAACGTATAACGTATAACGTACAACGTACAACGTGTAACGTATAACGTATAACGTATAACGTACAGCGTATAACGTACAGCGTATAACGTACAGCGTATAACGTACAACGTATAACGTATAACGTATAACGTATAACGTATAACGTATAACGTATAACGTATAACGTATAACGTATAACGTATAACGTATAACGTATAACGTATAACGTATAACGTATAACGTATAACGTATAACGTATAACGTATAACGTATAACGTATAACGTATAACGTATAACGTATAACGTATAACGTATAACGTATAACGTATAACGTATAACGTATAACGTATAACGTATAACGTATAACGTATAACGTATAACGTATAACGTATAACGTATAACGTATAACGTATAACGTATAACGTATAACGTATAACGTATAACGTATAACGTATAACGTATAACGTATAACGTATAACGTATAACGTATAACGTATAACGTATAACGTACAGCGTATAACGTATAACGTACAACGTATAATGTACAACGTATAACGTACAACGTATAACGTACAACGTACAACGTGTAACGTATAACGTATAACGTATAACTTATAACATACAGCGTATAGCGTACAGCGTATAACGTACAGCGTATAACGTATAACGTATAACGTGTAACGTATAACGTATAACGTACAGCGTATAACGTACAGCGTATAACGTATAAGGTATAACGTACAGCGTATAACGTACAACGTATAACGTATAACGTATAACGTATAACGTATAACGTATAACGTATAACGTATAACGTATAACGTATAACGTATAACGTATAACGTATAACGTATAACGTATAACGTATAACGTACAGCGTATAACGTATAACGTATAACGTATAACGTATAACGTATAACGTATAACGTATAACGTATAACGTATAACATATAACGTATAACGTATAACGTATAACGTATAACGTACATCGTACAACGTGTAACGTATAACATATAACGTACAACATATAACGTACAACGTATAACGTATAACGTATAACGTATAACGTATAACGTATAACGTATAACGTATAACGTACAGCGTATAACGTATAACGTACAACATATAACATACAACGTATAACGTATAACGTATATCGTATAACGTATAACGTATAACGTATAACGTATAACGTACAGCGTATAACGTACAGCGTATAACGTATAACGTATAACGTGTAACGTATAACGTATAACGTACAGCGTATAACGTACAGCGTATAACGTATAACGTATAAGGTATAACGTACAGCGTATAACGTACAACGTATAACGTATAACGTATAACGTACAGCGTATAACGTACAGCGTATAACGTATAACGTATAACGTATAACGTACAACGTATAACGTATAACGTACAGCGTATAACGTATAACATACAACGTATAACGTACAACGTATAACGTACAACGTATAACGTTCAACGTATAACGTACAACGTACAACGTGTAACGTATAACGTATAACGTACAGCGTATAACGTATAACGTACAACGTATAATGTACAACGTATAACGTACAACGTACAACGTGTAACGTATAACGTATAACGTATAACGTATAACGTACATCGTACAACGTGTAACGTATAACATATAACGTACAACATATAACGTACAACGTATAACGTATAACGTACAACGTATAACGTACAACGTACAACGTGTAACGTATAACGTATAACGTATAACGTGTAACGTATAACGTATAACGTACAGCGTATAACGTACAGCGTATAACGTATAACGTATAAGGTATAACGTATAGCGTATAACGTACAACGTATAACGTATAACGTATAACGTACAGCGTATAACGTACAGCGTATAACGTATAACGTATAACGTATAACGTACAACGTATAACGTATAACGTACAGCGTATAACGTATAACATACAACGTATAACGTACAACGTATAACGTACAACGTATAACGTTCAACGTATAACGTACAACGTACAACGTGTAACGTATAACGTATAACGTACAGCGTATAACGTATAACGTACAACGTATAATGTACAACGTATAACGTACAACGTACAACGTGTAACGTATAACGTATAACGTATAACGTATAACGTACATCGTACAACGTGTAACGTATAACATATAACGTACAACATATAACGTACAACGTATAACGTATAACGTACAACGTATAACGTACAACGTACAACGTGTAACGTATAACGTATAACGTATAACGTACAGCGTATAACGTACAGCGTATATCGTACAGCGTATAACGTACAACGTATAACGTACAACGTATAACGTACAACGTACAACGTGTAACGTACAGCGTATAACGTATAACATACAACGTATAACGTACAACGTATAACGTATAACGTACAACGTATAACGTATAACGTATAACGTATAACGTATAACGTATAACGTATAACGTATAACGTATAACGTATAACGTATAACGTATAACGTATAACGTATAACGTATAACGTATAACGTATAACGTATAACGTACATCGTACAACGTGTAACGTATAACATATAACGTTCAACATATAACGTACTACGTATAACGTATAACGTACAACGTATAAGGTACAACGTACAACGTGTAACGTATAACGTATAACGTATAACGTACAGCGTATAACATACATCGTATATCGTACAGCGTATAACGTACAACGTATAAGGTATAACGTATAACGTATAACGTATAACGTATAACGTACAACGTATAATGTACAACGTATAACGTACAACGTACAACGTGTAACGTGTAACGTATAACGTATAACTTATAACGTACAGCGTATAAAGTACAGCGTATAACGTATAACGTATAACGTACAACGTACAACGTGTAACGTATAACGTATAACGTATAACGTAGAACGTATAACGTACAGCGTATAACGTACAGCGTATAACGTACAGCGGATAACGTATAATGTACAACGTATAACGTACAACGGTACAACGTGTAACGTATAACGTATAACGTATAACTTATAACGTACAGCGTATAACGTATAACGTATAACGTATAACGTACAGCGTATAACGTATAACGTACAACGTATAACGTATAACGTATAACGTATAACGTACAACGTGTAACGTATAACGTATAACGTATAACGTATAACGTATAACGTATAACGTATAACGTATAACGTATAACGTATAACGTATAACGTATAACGTATAACGTATAACGTATAACGTATAACGTATAACGTATAACGTATAACGTATAACGTATAACGTATAACGTATAACGTATAACGTATAACGTATAACGTATAACGTATAACGTATAACGTATATCGTATAACGTATAACGTATAACGTATAACGTATAACGTATAACGTATAACGTATAACGCATAACGTATAACGTATAACGTATTACGTATAACGTATAACGTATAACGTATAACGTATAACGTATAACGTATAACGTATAACGTATAACGTATAACGTATAACGTATAACGTATAACGTATAACGTATAACGTATAACGTATAACGTATAACGTATAACGTATAACGTATAACGTATAACGTATAACGTATAACGTATAACGTATAACGTATAACGTATAACGTATAACGTATAACGTATAACGTATAACGTATAACGTATAACGTATAACGTATAACGTATAACGTATAACGTATAACGTATAACGTATAACGTATAACGTATAACGTATAACGTATAACGTATAACGTATAACGTATAACGTATAACGTATAACGTATAACGTATAACGTTTAACGTACAGCGTATAACGTATAACGTACAACGTATAATGTACAACGTACAACGTATAACGTATATCGTATAACGTATAACGTATAACGTATAACGTATAACGTATAACGTATAACGTATAACGTATAACGTATAACGTATAACGTATAACGTATAACGTATAACGTATAACGTATAACGTATAACGTTTAACGTACAGCGTATAACGTATAACGTACAACGTATAATGTACAACGTACAACGTATAACGTATATCGTATAACGTATAACGTATAACGTATAACGTATAACGTATAACGTATAACATATAACGTATAACGTATAACGTACAGCGTATAACGTATAACGTACAACGTACAACGTATAACGTACAACGTACAACGTGTAACGTACAGCGTATAACGTATAACATACAACGTATAACGTACAACGTATAACGTATAACGTACAACGTATAACGTATAACGTATAACGTATAACGTATAACGTATAACGTATAACGTATAACGTACAGCGTATAACGTACAGCGTATAACGTATAACGTACAACGTATAACGTACAACGTACGACGTGTAACGCATAACGTATAACGTATAACTTATAACGTACAGCGTATAACGTATAACGTATAACGTATAACGTATATCGTATAACGTATAACGTATAACGTATAACGTATAACGTACAGCGTATAACGTATAACATACAACGTATAACGTACAACGTATAACGTATAACGTACAACGTATAACGTATAACGTATAACGTATAACGTATAACGTATAACGTATAACGTATAACGTATAACGTACATCGTACAACGTGTAACGTATAACATATAACGTACAACATATAACGTACAACGTATAACGTATAACGTACAACGTATAACGTACAACGTACAACGTGTAACGTACAACGTATAACGTATAATGTACAACGTATAACGTACAACGTACAACGTGTAACGTGTAACGTATAACGTATAACTTATAACGTACAGCGTATAACGTACAGCGTATAACGTATAACGTATAACGTACAACGTACAACGTGTAACGTATAACGTATAACGTATAACGTATAACGTACAACGTATAATGTACAACGTATAACGTACAACGTACAACGTGTAACGTGTAACGTATAACGTATAACTTATAACGTACAGCGTATAACGTACAGCGTATAACGTATAACGTATAACGTACAACGTACAACATGTAACGTATAACGTATAACGTATAACGTAGAACGTATAACGTGCAGCGTATAACGTACAGCGTATAACGTACAGCGGATAACGTATAATGTACAACGTATAACGTACAACGTACAACGTGTAACGTATAACGTATAACGTATAACTTATAACGTACAGCGTATAACGTACAACGTATAAGGTATAACGTATAACGTATAACGTATAACGTATAACGTATAACGTATAACGTATAACGTATAACGTATAACGTATAATGTACAACGTATAACGTACAACGTACAACGTGTAACGTGTAACGTATAACGTATAACTTATAACGTACAGCGTATAACGTACAGCGTATAACGTATAACGTATAACGTACAACGTACAACGTGTAACGTATAACGTATAACGTATAACGTAGAACGTATAACGTACAGCGTATAACGTATAACGTATAACGTATAACGTACAGCGTATAACGTATAACGTACAACGTATAACGTACAACGTACAACGTGTAACGCATAACGTATAACGTATAACTTATAACGTACAGCGTATAACGTATAACGTATAACGTATAACGTATATCGTATAACGTATAACATATAACGTATAACGTATAACGTACAGCGTATAACGTATAACATACAACGTATAACGTACAACGTACAACGTATAACGTATAACGTACAACGTATAACGTATAACGTATAACGTATAACGTATAAAGTATAACGTATAACGTATAACGTATAACGTACATCGTACAACGTGTAACGTATAACATATAACGTACAACATATAACGTACAACGTATAACGTATAACGTACAACGTATAACGTACAACGTACAACGTGTAACGTACAACGTATAACGTATACCGTATACCGTATAACGTATACCGTATACCGTATAACGTATAACGTATAACGTATAACGTATAACGTATAACGTATAACGTATAACGTATAACGTATAACGTATAACGTATAACGTATAACGTATAACGTACATCGTACAACGTGTAACGTATAACATATAACGTACAACATATAACGTACAACGTATAACGTATAACGTATAACGTATAACGTATAACGTATAACGTATAACGTATAACGTAGAGCGTATAACGTATAACATACAACGTATGACGTACAACGTATAATGTATAACGTATAACGTACATCGTACAACGTGTAACGTATAACATATAACGTACAACATATAACATACAACGTATAACGTATAACGTATATCGTATAACGTATAACGTATAACGTATAACGTATAACGTATAACGTACAGCGTATAACGTATAACATACAACGTATAACGTACAACGTATAACGTATAACGTACAACGTATAACGTATAACGTATAACGTATAACGTATAACGTATAACGTATAACGTATAACGTATAACGTACATCGTACAACGTGTAACGTATAACATATAACGTACAACATATAACGTACAACGTATAACGTATAACGTATAACGTATAACGTATAACGTATAACGTACAACATATAACGTACAGCGTATAACGTACAACGTATAAGGTACAACGTATAACGTATAACGTATAACGTATAACGTATAACGTATAACGTACAACGTATAATGTACAACGTATAACGTACAACGTACAACGTGTAACGTGTAACGTATAACGTATAACTTATAACGTACAGCGTATAAAGTACAGCGTATAACGTATAACGTATAACGTACAACGTACAACGTGTAACGTATAACGTATAACGTATAACGTAGAACGTATAACGTACAGCGTATAACGTACAGCGTATAACGTACAGCGGATAACGTATAATGTACAACGTATAACGTACAACGTACAACGTGTAACGTATAACGTATAACGTATAACTTATAACGTACAGCGTATAACGTATAACGTATAACGTATAACGTATAACGTACAGCGTATAACGTATAACGTACAACGTATAATGTACAACGTATAACGTACAACGTACAACGTGTAACGTATAACGTATAACGTATAACTTATAACGTACAGCGTATAACGTATAACGTATAACGTATAACGTACAACGTATAACGTACAGCGTATAACGTACAGCGTATAACGTACAGCGTATAACGTATAACGTATAACGTATAACGTATAACGTATAACGTATAACGTATAACGTATAACGTATAACGTATAACGTATAACGTATAACGTATAACGTATAACGTATAACGTATAACGTATAACGTATAACGTATAACGTATAACGTATAACGTATAACGTATAACGTATAACGTATAACGTATAAGGTATAACGTATAACGTATAACGTATAACGTATAACGTATAACGTATAACGTATAACGTATAACGTATAACGTATAACGTATAACGTATAACGTATAACGTATAACGTATAACGTATAACGTATAACGTATAACGTATAACGTATAACGTATAACGTATAACGTATAACGTATAACGTATAACGTATAACGTATAACGTATAACGTATAACGTATAACGTATAACGTATAACGTATAACGTATAACGTATAACGTATAACGTATAACGTATAACGTATAACGTATAACGTATAACGTATAACGTATAACGTATAACGTATAACGTATAACGTATAACGTATAACGTATAACGTATAACGTATAACGTATAACGTATAACGTATAACGTATAACGTATAACGTATAACGTATAACGTATAACGTATAACGTATAACGTATAACGTATAACGTATAACGTATAACGTATAACGTATAACGTATAACGTATAACGTAGAACGTATAACGTATAACGTTTAACGTACAGCGTATAACGTATAACGTACAACGTATAATGTACAACGTATAACGTACAACGTATAACGTATATCGTATAACGTATAACGTATAACGTATAACGTATAACGTATAACATATAACGTATAACGTATAACGTACAGCGTATAACGTATAACGTACAACGTATAACGTACAACGTACAACGTGTAACGTACAGCGTATAACGTATAACGTACAACGTATAATGTACAACGTATAACGTACAACGTACAACGTGTAACGTATAACGTATAACGTATAACGTATAACTTATAACGTACAGCGTATAACGTACAGCGTATAACGTATAACGTATAACGTATAACGTACAACGTACAACGTGTAACGTATAACGTATAACGTATAACGTACAGCGTATAACGTACAGCGTATAACGTACAGCGTATAACGTACAACGTATAACGTATAACGTATAACGTATAACGTATAACGTATAACGTATAACGTATAACGTATAACGTATAACGTATAACGTATAACGTATAACGTATAACGTATAACGTATAACGTATAACGTATAACGTATAACGTATAACGTATAACGTATAACGTATAACGTATAACGTATAACGTATAACGTATAACGTATAACGTATAACGTATAACGTATAACGTATAACGTATAACGTATAACGTATAACGTATAACGTATAACGTATAACGTATAACGTATAACGTATAACGTATAACGTATAACGTATAACGTATAACGTATAACGTATAACGTATAACGTATAACGTATAACGTATAACGTACAGCGTATAACGTATAACGTACAACGTATAATGTACAACGTATAACGTACAACGTATAACGTACAACGTACAACGTGTAACGTATAACGTATAACGTATAACTTATAACATACAGCGTATAGCGTACAGCGTATAACGTACAGCGTATAACGTATAACGTATAACGTGTAACGTATAACGTATAACGTACAGCGTATAACGTACAGCGTATAACGTATAAGGTATAACGTACAGCGTATAACGTACAACGTATAACGTATAACGTATAACGTATAACGTATAACGTATAACGTATAACGTATAACGTATAACGTATAACGTATAACGTATAACGTATAACGTATAACGTATAACGTATAACGTATAACGTACAGCGTATAACGTATAACGTATAACGTATAACGTATAACGTATAACGTATAACGTATAACGTATAACGTATAACATATAACGTATAACGTATAACGTATAACGTATAACGTACATCGTACAACGTGTAACGTATAACATATAACGTACAACATATAACGTACAACGTATAACGTATAACGTATAACGTATAACGTATAACGTATAACGTATAACGTATAACGTATAACGTACAGCGTATAACGTATAACGTACAACATATAACATACAACGTATAACGTATAACGTATATCGTATAACGTATAACGTATAACGTATAACGTATAACGTACAGCGTATAACGTACAGCGTATAACGTATAACGTATAACGTGTAACGTATAACGTATAACGTACAGCGTATAACGTACAGCGTATAACGTATAACGTATAAGGTATAACGTACAGCGTATAACGTACAACGTATAACGTATAACGTATAACGTACAGCGTATAACGTACAGCGTATAACGTATAACGTATAACGTATAACGTACAACGTATAACGTATAACGTACAGCGTATAACGTATAACATACAACGTATAACGTACAACGTATAACGTACAACGTATAACGTTCAACGTATAACGTACAACGTACAACGTGTAACGTATAACGTATAACGTACAGCGTATAACGTATAACGTACAACGTATAATGTACAACGTATAACGTACAACGTACAACGTGTAACGTATAACGTATAACGTATAACGTATAACGTACATCGTACAACGTGTAACGTATAACATATAACGTACAACATATAACGTACAACGTATAACGTATAACGTACAACGTATAACGTACAACGTACAACGTGTAACGTATAACGTATAACGTATAACGTGTAACGTATAACGTATAACGTACAGCGTATAACGTACAGCGTATAACGTATAACGTATAAGGTATAACGTATAGCGTATAACGTACAACGTATAACGTATAACGTATAACGTACAGCGTATAACGTACAGCGTATAACGTATAACGTATAACGTATAACGTACAACGTATAACGTATAACGTACAGCGTATAACGTATAACATACAACGTATAACGTACAACGTATAACGTACAACGTATAACGTTCAACGTATAACGTACAACGTACAACGTGTAACGTATAACGTATAACGTACAGCGTATAACGTATAACGTACAACGTATAATGTACAACGTATAACGTACAACGTACAACGTGTAACGTATAACGTATAACGTATAACGTATAACGTACATCGTACAACGTGTAACGTATAACATATAACGTACAACATATAACGTACAACGTATAACGTATAACGTACAACGTATAACGTACAACGTACAACGTGTAACGTATAACGTATAACGTATAACGTACAGCGTATAACGTACAGCGTATATCGTACAGCGTATAACGTACAACGTATAACGTACAACGTATAACGTACAACGTACAACGTGTAACGTACAGCGTATAACGTATAACATACAACGTATAACGTACAACGTATAACGTATAACGTACAACGTATAACGTATAACGTATAACGTATAACGTATAACGTATAACGTATAACGTATAACGTATAACGTATAACGTATAACGTATAACGTATAACGTATAACGTATAACGTATAACGTATAACGTATAACGTATAACGTACATCGTACAACGTGTAACGTATAACATATAACGTTCAACATATAACGTACTACGTATAACGTATAACGTACAACGTATAACGTACAACGTACAACGTGTAACGTATAACGTATAACGTATAACGTACAGCGTATAACATACATCGTATATCGTACAGCGTATAACGTACAACGTATAAGGTATAACGTATAACGTATAACGTATAACGTATAACGTACAACGTATAATGTACAACGTATAACGTACAACGTACAACGTGTAACGTGTAACGTATAACGTATAACTTATAACGTACAGCGTATAAAGTACAGCGTATAACGTATAACGTATAACGTACAACGTACAACGTGTAACGTATAACGTATAACGTATAACGTAGAACGTATAACGTACAGCGTATAACGTACAGCGTATAACGTACAGCGGATAACGTATAATGTACAACGTATAACGTACAACGGTACAACGTGTAACGTATAACGTATAACGTATAACTTATAACGTACAGCGTATAACGTATAACGTATAACGTATAACGTACAGCGTATAACGTATAACGTACAACGTATAACGTATAACGTATAACGTATAACGTACAACGTGTAACGTATAGCGTATAACGTATAACGTATAACGTATAACGTATAACGTATAACGTATAACGTATAACGTATAACGTATAACGTATAACGTATAACGTATAACGTATAACGTATAACGTATAACGTATAACGTATAACGTATAACGTATAACGTATAACGTATAACGTATAACGTATAACGTATAACGTATAACGTATAACGTATAACGTATATCGTATAACGTATAACGTATAACGTATAACGTATAACGTATAACGTATAACGTATAACGTATAACGCATAACGTATAACGTATTACGTATTACGTATAACGTATAACGTATAACGTATAACGTATAACGTATAACGTATAACGTATAACGTATAACGTATAACGTATAACGTATAACGTATAACGTATAACGTATAACGTATAACGTATAACGTATAACGTATAACGTATAACGTATAACGTATAACGTATAACGTATAACGTATAACGTATAACGTATAACGTATAACGTATAACGTATAACGTATAACGTATAACGTATAACGTATAACGTATAACGTATAACGTATAACGTATAACGTATAACGTATAACGTATAACGTATAACGTATAACGTATAACGTATAACGTATAACGTATAACGTATAACGTATAACGTATAACGTATAACGTATAACGTATAACGTATAACGTTTAACGTACAGCGTATAACGTATAACGTATAACGTATAACGTACAACGTACAACGTATAACGTATATCGTATAACGTATAACGTATAACGTATAACGTATAACGTATAACGTATAACGTATAACGTATAACGTATAACGTATAACGTATAACGTATAACGTATAACGTATAACGTATAACGTATAACGTTTAACGTACAGCGTATAACGTATAACGTACAACGTATAATGTACAACGTACAACGTATAACGTATATCGTATAACGTATAACGTATAACGTATAACGTATAACGTATAACGTATAACATATAACGTATAACGTATAACGTACAGCGTATAACGTATAACGTACAACGTACAACGTATAACGTACAACGTACAACGTGTAACGTACAGCGTATAACGTATAACATACAACGTATAACGTACAACGTATAACGTATAACGTACAACGTATAACGTATAACGTATAACGTGTAACGTATAACATATAACGTTCAACATATAACGTACTACGTATAACGTATAACGTACAACGTATAACGTACAACGTACAACGTGTAACGTATAACGTATAACGTATAACGTACAGCGTATAACATACATCGTATATCGTACAGCGTATAACGTACAACGTATAAGGTATAACGTATAACGTATAACGTATAACGTATAACGTACAACGTATAATGTACAACGTATAACGTACAACGTACAACGTGTAACGTGTAACGTATAACGTATAACTTATAACGTACAGCGTATAAAGTACAGCGTATAACGTATAACGTATAACGTACAACGTACAACGTGTAACGTATAACGTATAACGTAGAACGTATAACGTACAGCGTATAACGTACAGCGTATAACGTACAGCGGATAACGTATAATGTACAACGTATAACGTACAACGGTACAACGTGTAACGTATAACGTATAACGTATAACTTATAACGTACAGCGTATAACGTATAACGTATAACGTATAACGTACAGCGTATAACGTATAACGTACAACGTATAACGTATAACGTATAACGTATAACGTACAACGTGTAACGTATAACGTATAACGTATAACGTATAACGTATAACGTATAACGTATAACGTATAACGTATAACGTATAACGTATAACGTATAACGTATAACGTATAACGTATAACGTATAACGTATAACGTATAACGTATAACGTATAACGTATAACGTATAACGTATAACGTATAACGTATAACGTATAACGTATAACGTATAACGTATAACGTATATCGTATAACGTATAACGTATAACGTATAACGTATAACGTATAACGTATAACGTATAACGCATAACGCATAACGTATAACGTATTACGTATAACGTATAACGTATAACGTATAACGTATAACGTATAACGTATAACGTATAACGTATAACGTATAACGTATAACGTATAACGTATAACGTATAACGTATAACGTATAACGTATAACGTATAACGTATAACGTATAACGTATAACGTATAACGTATAACGTATAACGTATAACGTATAACGTATAACGTATAACGTATAACGTATAACGTATAACGTATAACGTATAACGTATAACGTATAACGTATAACGTATAACGTATAACGTATAACGTATAACGTATAACGTATAACGTATAACGTATAACGTATAACGTATAACGTATAACGTATAACGTATAACGTATAACGTATAACGTTTAACGTACAGCGTATAACGTATAACGTACAACGTATAATGTACAACGTACAACGTATAACGTATAACGTATAACGTATAACGTATAACGTATAACGTATAACGTATAACGTATAACATATAACGTATAACGTATAACGGACAGCGTATAACGTATAACGTACAACGTATAACGTACAACGTACAACGTGTAACGTACAGCGTATAACGTATAACGTACAACGTATAATGTACAACGTATAACGTACAACGTACAACGTGTAACGTATAACGTATAACGTATAACGTATAACTTATAACGTACAGCGTATAACGTACAGCGTATAACGTATAACGTATAACGTATAACGTACAACGTACAACGTGTAACGTATAACGTATAACGTATAACGTACAGCGTATAACGTACAGCGTATAACGTACAGCGTACAACGTATAACGTACAACGTACAACGTGTAACGTATAACGTATAACGTATAACGTACAGCGTATAACGTACAGCGTATATCGTACAGCGTATAACGTACAACGTATAACGTACAACGTATAACGTACAACGTACAACGTGTAACGTACAGCGTATAACGTATAACATACAACGTATAACGTACAACGTATAACGTATAACGTACAACGTATAACGTATAACGTATAACGTATAACGTATAACGTATAACGTATAACGTATAACGTATAACGTATAACGTATAACGTATAACGTATAACGTATAACGTATAACGTATAACGTATAACGTATAACGTACATCGTACAACGTGTAACGTATAACATATAACGTTCAACATATAACGTACTACGTATAACGTATAACGTACAACGTATAACGTACAACGTACAACGTGTAACGTATAACGTATAACGTATAACGTACAGCGTATAACATACATCGTATATCGTACAGCGTATAACGTACAACGTATAAGGTATAACGTATAACGTATAACGTATAACGTATAACGTACAACGTATAATGTACAACGTATAACGTACAACGTACAACGTGTAACGTGTAACGTATAACGTATAACTTATAACGTACAGCGTATAAAGTACAGCGTATAACGTATAACGTATAACGTACAACGTACAACGTGTAACGTATAACGTATAACGTATAACGTAGAACGTATAACGTACAGCGTATAACGTACAGCGTATAACGTACAGCGGATAACGTATAATGTACAACGTATAACGTACAACGGTACAACGTGTAACGTATAACGTATAACGTATAACTTATAACGTACAGCGTATAACGTATAACGTATAACGTATAACGTACAGCGTATAACGTATAACGTACAACGTATAACGTATAACGTATAACGTATAACGTACAACGTGTAACGTATAACGTATAACGTATAACGTATAACGTATAACGTATAACGTATAACGTATAACGTATAACGTATAACGTATAACGTATAACGTATAACGTATAACGTATAACGTATAACGTATAACGTATAACGTATAACGTATAACGTATAACGTATAACGTATAACGTATAACGTATAACGTATAACGTATAACGTATAACGTATAACGTATAACGTATAACGTATAACGTATAACGTACAACGTATAATGTACAACGTATAACGTACAACGTACAACGTGTAACGTATAACGTATAACGTATAACGTATAACGTATAACGTATAACGTATAACGTATAACGTATAACGTATAACGTATAACGTATAACGTATAACGTATAACGTATAACGTATAACGTATAACGTATAACGTATAACGTATAACGTATAACGTATAACGTATAACGTATAACGTATAACGTATAACGTATAACGTATAACGTATAACGTATAACGTATAACGTATAACGTATAACGTTTAACGTACAGCGTATAACGTATAACGTACAACGTATAATGTACAACGTACAACGTATAACGTATATCGTATAACGTATAACGTATAACGTATAACGTATAACGTATAACGTATAACATATAACGTATAACGTATAACGTACAGCGTATAACGTATAACGTACAACGTATAACGTACAACGTACAACGTGTAACGTACAGCGTATAACGTATAACGTACAACGTATAATGTACAACGTATAACGTACAACGTACAACGTGTAACGTATAACGTATAACGTATAACGTATAACTTATAACGTACAGCGTATAACGTACAGCGTATAACGTATAACGTATAACGTATAACGTACAACGTACAACGTGTAACGTATAACGTATAACGTATAACGTACAGCGTATAACGTACAGCGTATAACGTACAGCGTACAACGTATAACGTACAACGTACAACGTGTAACGTATAACGTATAACGTATAACGTACAGCGTATAACGTACAGCGTATATCGTACAGCGTATAACGTACAACGTATAACGTACAACGTATAACGTACAACGTACAACGTGTAACGTACAGCGTATAACGTATAACATACAACGTATAACGTACAACGTATAACGTATAACGTACAACGTATAACGTATAACGTATAACGTATAACGTATAACGTATAACGTATAACGTATAACGTATAACGTATAACGTATAACGTATAACGTATAACGTATAACGTATAACGTATAACGTATAACGTATAACGTACATCGTACAACGTGTAACGTATAACATATAACGTTCAACATATAACGTACTACGTATAACGTATAACGTACAACGTATAACGTACAACGTACAACGTGTAACGTATAACGTATAACGTATAACGTACAGCGTATAACATACATCGTATATCGTACAGCGTATAACGTACAACGTATAAGGTATAACGTATAACGTATAACGTATAACGTATAACGTACAACGTATAATGTACAACGTATAACGTACAACGTACAACGTGTAACGTGTAACGTATAACGTATAACTTATAACGTACAGCGTATAAAGTACAGCGTATAACGTATAACGTATAACGTACAACGTACAACGTGTAACGTATAACGTATAACGTATAACGTAGAACGTATAACGTACAGCGTATAACGTACAGCGTATAACGTACAGCGGATAACGTATAATGTACAACGTATAACGTACAACGGTACAACGTGTAACGTATAACGTATAACGTATAACTTATAACGTACAGCGTATAACGTATAACGTATAACGTATAACGTACAGCGTATAACGTATAACGTACAACGTATAACGTATAACGTATAACGTATAACGTACAACGTGTAACGTATAACTTATAACGTATAACGTATAACGTATAACGTATAACGTATAACGTATAACGTATAACGTATAACGTATAACGTATAACGTATAACGTATAACGTATAACGTATAACGTATAACGTATAACGTATAACGTATAACGTATAACGTATAACGTATAACGTATAACGTATAACGTATAACGTATAACGTATAACGTATAACGTATAACGTATAACGTATAACGTATAACGTATATCGTATAACGTATAACGTATAACGTATAACGTATAACGTATAACGTATAACGTATAACGCATAACGCATAACGGATAACGTATTACGTATAACGTATAACGTATAACGTATAACGTATAACGTATAACGTATAACGTATAACGTATAACGTATAACGTATAACGTATAACGTATAACGTATAACGTATAACGTATAACGTATAACGTATAACGTATAACGTATAACGTATAACGTATAACGTATAACGTATAACGTATAACGTATAACGTATAACGTATAACGTATAACGTATAACGTATAACGTATAACGTATAACGTATAACGTATAACGTATAACGTATAACGTATAACGTATAACGTATAACGTATAACGTATAACGTATAACGTATAACGTATAACGTATAACGTATAACGTATAACGTTTAACGTACAGCGTATAACGTATAACGTACAACGTATAATGTACAACGTACAACGTATAACGTATATCGTATAACGTATAACGTATAACGTATAACGTATAACGTATAACGTATAACATATAACGTATAACGTATAACGTACAGCGTATAACGTATAACGTACAACGTATAACGTACAACGTACAACGTGTAACGTACAGCGTATAACGTATAACGTACAACGTATAATGTACAACGTATAACGTACAACGTACAACGTGTAACGTATAACGTATAACGTATAACGTATAACTTATAACGTACAGCGTATAACGTACAGCGTATAACGTATAACGTATAACGTATAACGTACAACGTACAACGTGTAACGTATAACGTATAACGTATAACGTATAACGTACAGCGTATAACGTACAGCGTATAACGTACAGCGTATAACGTACAACGTATAACGTATAACGTATAACGTATAACGTATAACGTATAACGTATAACGTATAACGTATAACGTATAACGTATAACGTATAACGTATAACGTATAACGTATAACGTATAACGTATAACGTATAACGTATAACGTATAACGTATAACGTATAACGTATAACGTATAACGTATAACGTATAACTTATAACGTATAACGTATAACGTATAACGTATAACGTATAACGTATAACGTATAACGTATAACGTATAACGTATAACGTATAACGTACAGCGTATAACGTATAACGTACAACGTATAATGTACAACGTATAACGTACAACGTATAACGTACAACGTATAACGTACAACGTACAACGTGTAACGTATAACGTATAACGTATAACTTATAACATACCGCGTATAGCGTACAGCGTATAACGTACAGCGTATAACGTATAACGTATAACGTGTAACGTATAACGTATAACGTACAGCGTATAACGTACAGCGTATAACGTATAAGGTATAACGTACAGCGTATAACGTACAACGTATAACGTATAACGTATAACGTATAACGTATAACGTATAACGTATAACGTATAACGTATAACGTATAACGTATAACGTATAACGTATAACGTATAACGTACAGCGTATAACGTATAACGTATAACGTATAACGTATAACGTATAACGTATAACGTATAACGTATAACGTATAACGTATAACATATAACGTATAACGTATAACGTATAACGTATAACGTACATCGTACAACGTGTAACGTATAACATATAACGTACAACATATAACGTACAACGTATAACGTATAACGTATAACGTATAACGTATAACGTATAACGTATAACGTATAACGTACAGCGTATAACGTATAACGTACAACATATAACATACAACGTATAAAGTATAACGTATATCGTATAACGTATAACGTATAACGTATAACGTATAACGTACAGCGTATAACGTACAGCGTATAACGTATAACGTATAACGTGTAACGTATAACGTATAACGTACAGCGTATAACGTACAGCGTATAACGTATAACGTATAAGGTATAACGTACAGCGTATAACGTACAACGTATAACGTATAACGTATAACGTACAGCGTATAACGTACAGCGTATAACGTATAACGTATAACGTATAACGTACAACGTATAACGTATAACGTACAGCGTATAACGTATAACATACAACGTATAACGTACAACGTATAACGTACAACGTATAACGTTCAACGTATAACGTACAACGTACAACGTGTAACGTATAACGTATAACGTACAGCGTATAACGTATAACGTACAACGTATAATGTACAACGTATAACGTACAACGTACAACGTGTAACGTATAACGTATAACGTATAACGTATAACGTACATCGTACAACGTGTAACGTATAACATATAACGTACAACATATAACGTACAACGTATAACGTATAACGTACAACGTATAACGTACAACGTACAACGTGTAACGTATAACGTATAACGTATAACGTGTAACGTATAACGTATAACGTACAGCGTATAACGTACAGCGTATAACGTATAACGTATAAGGTATAACGTATAGCGTATAACGTACAACGTATAACGTATAACGTATAACGTACAGCGTATAACGTACAGCGTATAACGTATAACGTATAACGTATAACGTATAACGTACAACGTATAACGTATAACGTACAGCGTATAACGTATAACATACAACGTATAACGTACAACGTATAACGTACAACGTATAACGTTCAACGTATAACGTACAACGTACAACGTGTAACGTATAACGTATAACGTACAGCGTATAACGTATAACGTACAACGTATAATGTACAACGTATAACGTACAACGTACAACGTGTAACGTATAACGTATAACGTATAACGTATAACGTACATCGTACAACGTGTAACGTATAACATATAACGTACAACATATAACGTACAACGTATAACGTATAACGTACAACGTATAACGTACAACGTACAACGTGTAACGTATAACGTATAACGTATAACGTACAGCGTATAACGTACAGCGTATATCGTACAGCGTATAACGTACAACGTATAACGTACAACGTATAACGTACAACGTACAACGTGTAACGTACAGCGTATAACGTATAACATACAACGTATAACGTACAACGTATAACGTATAACGTACAACGTATAACGTATAACGTATAACGTATAACGTATAACGTATAACGTATAACGTATAACGTATAACGTATAACGTATAACGTATAACGTATAACGTATAACGTATAACGTATAACGTATAACGTATAACGTATAACGTATAACGTATAACGTATAACGTATAACGTATAACGTATAACGTACATCGTACAACGTGTAACGTATAACATATAACGTTCAACATATAACGTACTACGTATAACGTATAACGTACAACGTATAACGTACAACGTACAACGTGTAACGTACAGCGTATAACGTATAACGTACAACGTATAATGTACAACGTATAACGTACAACGTACAACGTGTAACGTATAACGTATAACGTATAACGTATAACTTATAACGTACAGCGTATAACGTACAGCGTATAACGTATAACATACAACGTATAACGTACAACGTATAACGTATAACGTACAACGTATAACGTATAACGTATAACGTATAACGTATAACGTATAACGTATAACGTATAACGTATAACGTACATCGTACAACGTGTAACGTATAACATATAACGTACAACATATAACGTACAACGTATAACGTATAACGTACAACGTATAACGTACAACGTACAACGTGTAACGTATAACGTATAACGTATAACGTACAGCGTATAACATACATCGTATATCGTACAGCGTATAACGTACAACGTATAAGGTATAACGTATAACGTATAACGTATAACGTATAACGTATAACGTATAACGTATAACGTATAACGTACAACGTATAATGTACAACGTATAACGTACAACGTACAACGTGTAACGTATAACGTATAACTTATAACGTACAGCGTATAACGTACAGCGTATAACGTATAACGTATAACGTACAACGTACAACGTGTAACGTATAACGTATAACGTATAACATAGAACGTATAACGTACAGCGTATAACGTACAGCGTATAACGTACAGCGGATAACGTATAATGTACAACGTATAACGTACAACGTACAACGTGTAACGTATAACGTATAACGTATAACTTATAACGTACAGCGTATAACGTACAACGTATAAGGTATAACGTATAACGTATAACGTATAACGTATAACGTATAACGTATAACGTATAACGTATAACGTACAACGTATAATGTACAACGTATAACGTACAACGTACAACGTGTAACGTGTAACGTATAACGTATAACTTATAACGTACAGCTTATAACGTACAGCGTATAACGTATAACGTATAACGTACAACGTACAACGTGTAACGTATAACGTATAACGTATAACGTAGAACGTATAACGTACAGCGTATAACGTATAACGTATAACGTATAACGTACAGCGTATAACGTACAGCGTATAACGTATAACGTACAACGTATAACGTACAACGTACAACGTGTAACGCATAACGTATAACGTATAACTTATAACGTACAGCGTATAACGTATAACGTATAACGTATAACGTATATCGTATAACGTATAACGTATAACGTATAACGTATAACGTACAGCGTATAACGTATAACATACAACGTATAACGTACAACGTATAACGTATAACGTACAACGTATAACGTATAACGTATAACGAATAACGTATAACGTATAACGTATAACGTATAACGTACATCGTACAACGTGTAACGTATAACATATAACGTACAACATATAACGTACAACGTATAACGTATAACGTACAACGTATAACGTACAACGTACAACGTGTAACGTACAACGTATAACGTATAATGTACAACGTATAACGTACAACGTACAACGTGTAACGTGTAACGTATAACGTATAACTTATAACGTACAGCGTATAACGTACAGCGTATAACGTATAACGTATAACGTACAACGTACAACGTGTAACGTATAACGTATAACGTATAACGTATAACGTACAACGTATAATGTACAACGTATAACGTACAACGTACAACGTGTAACGTGTAACGTATAACGTATAACTTATAACGTACAGCGTATAACGTACAGCGTATAACGTATAACGTATAACGTACAACGTACAACGTACAACGTGTAACGTATAACGTATAACGTATAACGTAGAACGTATAACGTGCAGCGTATAACGTACAGCGTATAACGTACAGCGGATAACGTATAATGTACAACGTATAACGTACAACGTACAACGTGTAACGTATAACGTATAACGTATAACTTATAACGTACAGCGTATAACGTACAACGTATAAGGTATAACGTATAACGTATAACGTATAACGTATAACGTATAACGTATAACGTATAACGTATAACGTATAATGTACAACGTATAACGTACAACGTACAACGTGTAACGTGTAACGTATAACGTATAACTTATAACGTACAGCGTATAACGTACAGCGTATAACGTATAACGTATAACGTACAACGTACAACGTGTAACGTATAACGTATAACGTATAACGTAGAACGTATAACGTACAGCGTATAACGTATAACGTATAACGTATAACGTACAGCGTATAACGTACAGCGTATAACGTATAACGTACAACGTATAACGTACAACGTACAACGTGTAACGCATAACGTATAACGTATAACTTATAACGTACAGCGTATAACGTATAACGTATAACGTATAACGTATATCGTATAACGTATAACGTATAACGTATAACGTATAACGTACAGCGTATAACGTATAACATACAACGTATAACGTACAACGTATAACGTATAACGTACAACGTATAACGTATAACGTATAACGAATAACGTATAACGTATAACGTATAACGTATAACGTACATCGTACAACGTGTAACGTATAACATATAACGTACAACATATAACGTACAACGTATAACGTATAACGTACAACGTATAACGTACAACGTACAACGTGTAACGTACAACGTATAACGTATAATGTACAACGTATAACGTACAACGTACAACGTGTAACGTGTAACGTATAACGTATAACTTATAACGTACAGCGTATAACGTACAGCGTATAACGTATAACGTATAACGTACAACGTACAACGTGTAACGTATAACGTATAACGTATAACGTATAACGTACAACGTATAATGTACAACGTATAACGTACAACGTACAACGTGTAACGTGTAACGTATAACGTATAACTTATAACGTACAGCGTATAACGTACAGCGTATAACGTATAACGTATAACGTACAACGTACAACGTACAACGTGTAACGTATAACGTATAACGTATAACGTAGAACGTATAACGTGCAGCGTATAACGTACAGCGTATAACGTACAGCGGATAACGTATAATGTACAACGTATAACGTACAACGTACAACGTGTAACGTATAACGTATAACGTATAACTTATAACGTACAGCGTATAACGTACAACGTATAAGGTATAACGTATAACGTATAACGTATAACGTATAACGTATAACGTATAACGTATAACGTATAACGTATAATGTACAACGTATAACGTACAACGTACAACGTGTAACGTGTAACGTATAACGTATAACTTATAACGTACAGCGTATAACGTACAGCGTATAACGTATAACGTATAACGTACAACGTACAACGTGTAACGTATAACGTATAACGTATAACGTAGAACGTATAACGTACAGCGTATAACGTATAACGTATAACGTATAACATATAACGTATAACGTATAACGTATAACGTATAAGGTATAACGTACAGCGTATAACGTACAACGTATAACGTATAACGTATAACGTATAACGTATAACGTACATCGTACAACGTGTAACGTATAACATATAACGTACAACATATAACGTACAACGTATAACGTATAACGTACAACGTATAACGTACAACGTACAACGTGTAACGTACAACGTATAACGTATACCGTATACCGTATAACGTATACCGTATACCGTATAACGTATAACGTATAACGTATAACGTATAACGTATAACGTATAACGTATAACGTATAACGTATAACGTATAACGTATAACGTACATCGTACAACGTGTAACGTATAACATATAACGTACAACATATAACGTACAACGTATAACGTATAACGTACAACGTATAACGTACAACGTACAACGTGTAACGTATAACGTATAACGTATAACGTACAGCGTATAACATACATCGTATATCGTACAGCGTATAACGTACAACGTATAAGGTACAACGTATAACGTATAACGTATAACGTATAACGTATAACGTATAACGTACAACGTATAATGTACAACGTATAACGTACAACGTACAACGTGTAACGTGTAACGTATAACGTATAACTTATAACGTACAGCGTATAAAGTACAGCGTATAACGTATAACGTATAACGTACAACGTACAACGTGTAACGTATAACGTATAACGTATAACGTAGAACGTATAACGTACAGCGTATAACGTACAGCGTATAACGTACAGCGGATAACGTATAATGTACAACGTATAACGTACAACGTACAACGTGTAACGTATAACGTATAACGTATAACTTATAACGTACAGCGTATAACGTATAACGTATAACGTATAACGTACAGCGTATAACGTATAACGTACAACGTATAATGTACAACGTATAACGTACAACGTACAACGTGTAACGTATAACGTATAACGTATAACTTATAACGTACAGCGTATAACGTATAACGTATAACGTATAACGTACAACGTATAACGTACAGCGTATAACGTACAGCTTATAACGTACAGCGTATAACGTATAACGTATAACGTATAACGTATAACGTATAACGTATAACGTATAACGTATAACGTATAACGTATAAGGTATAACGTATAACGTATAACGTATAACGTATAACGTATAACGTATAACGTACAACGTATAAGGTATAACGTATAACGTATAACGTACAACGTATAACGTACAACGTACAACGTGTAACGTATAACGTATAACGTATAACGTATAACGTACAGCGTATAACGTATAACATACAACGTATGACGTACAACGTATAACGTATAACGTATAACGTACATCGTACAACGTGTAACGTATAACATATAACGTACAACATATAACATACAACGTATAACGTATAACGTATATCGTATAACGTATAACGTATAACGTATAACGTATAACGTATAACGTACAGCGTATAACGTATAACATACAACGTATAACGTACAACGAATAACGTATAACGTACAACGTATAACGTATAACGTATAACGTATAACGTATAACGTATAACGTATAACGTATAACGTATAATGTACAACGTATAACGTACAACGTACAACGTGTAACGTATAACGTATAACGTATAACGTACAGCGTATAACATACATCGTATATCGTACAGCGTATAACGTACAACGTATAAGGTACAACGTATAACGTATAACGTATAACGTATAACGTATAACGTATAACGTACAACGTATAATGTACAACGTATAACGTACAACGTACAACGTGTAACGTGTAACGTATAACGTATAACTTATAACGTACAGCGTATAAAGTACAGCGTATAACGTATAACGTATAACGTACAACGTACAACGTGTAACGTATAACGTATAACGTATAACGTAGAACGTATAACGTACAGCGTATAACGTACAGCGTATAACGTACAGCGGATAACGTATAATGTACAACGTATAACGTACAACGTACAACGTGTAACGTATAACGTATAACGTATAACTTATAACGTACAGCGTATAACGTATAACGTATAACGTATAACGTACAGCGTATAACGTATAACGTACAACGTATAATGTACAACGTATAACGTACAACGTACAACGTGTAACGTATAACGTATAACGTATAACTTATAACGTACAGCGTATAACGTATAACGTATAACGTATAACGTACAACGTATAACGTACAGCGTATAACGTACAGCGTATAACGTACAGCGTATAACGTATAACGTATAACGTATAACGTATAACGTATAACGTATAACGTATAACGTATAACGTATAACGTATAAGGTATAACGTATAACGTATAACGTATAACGTATAACGTATAACGTATAACGTATAACGTATAACGTATAACGTATAACGTATAACGTATAACGTATAATGTATAACGTATAACGTATAACGTATAACGTATAACGTATAACGTATAACGTATAACGTATAACGTATAACGTATAACGTATAACGTATAACGTATAACGTATAACGTATAACGTATAACGTATAACGTATAACGTATAACGTATAACGTATAACGTATAACGTATAACGTATAACGTATATCGTATAACGTATAACGTATAACGTATAACGTATAACGTATAACGTATAACGCATAACGCATAACGTATAACGTATAACGTATAACGTATTACGTATAACGTATAACGTATAACGTATAACGTATAACGTATAACGTATAACGTATAACGTATAACGTATAACGTATAACGTATAACGTATAACGTATAACGTATAACGTATAACGTATAACGTATAACGTATAACGTATAACGTATAACGTATAACGTATAACGTATAACGTATAACGTATAACGTATAACGTATAACGTATAACGTATAACGTATAACGTATAACGTATAACGTATAACGTATAACGTATAACGTATAACGTATAACGTATAACGTATAACGTTTAACGTACAGCGTATAACGTATAACGTACAACGTATAATGTACAACGTATAACGTACAACGTATAACGTATATCGTATAACGTATAACGTATAACGTATAACGTATAACGTATAACGTATAACATATAACGTATAACGTATAACGTACAGCGTATAACGTATAACGTACAACGTATAACGTACAACGTACAACGTGTAACGTACAGCGTATAACGTATAACGTACAACGTATAATGTACAACGTATAACGTACAACGTACAACGTGTAACGTATAACGTATAACGTATAACGTATAACTTATAACGTACAGCGTATAACGTACAGCGTATAACGTATAACGTATAACGTATAACGTACAACGTGCAACGTGTAACGTATAACGTATAACGTATAACGTACAGCGTATAACGTACAGCGTATAACGTACAGCGTATAACGTACAACGTATAACGTATAACGTATAACGTATAACGTATAACGTATAACGTATAACGTATAACGTATAACGTATAACGTATAACGTATAACGTATAACGTATAACGTATAACGTATAACGTATAACGTATAACGTATAACGTATAACGTATAACGTATAACGTATAACGTATAACGTATAACGTATAACGTATAACGTATAACGTATAACGTATAACGTATAACGTATAACGTATAACGTATAACGTATAACGTATAACGTATAACGTATAACGTATAACGTATAACGTATAACGTATAACGTATAACGTATAACGTATAACGTATAACGTATAACGTATAACGTATAACGTATAACGTATAACGTACAGCGTATAACGTATAACGTACAACGTATAATGTACAACGTATAACGTACAACGTATAACGTACAACGTACAACGTGTAACGTATAACGTATAACGTATAACTTATAACATACAGCGTATAGCGTACAGCGTATAACGTACAGCGTATAACGTATAACGTATAACGTGTAACGTATAACGTATAACGTACAGCGTATAACGTACAGCGTATAACGTATAAGGTATAACGTACAGCGTATAACGTACAACGTATAACGTATAACGTATAACGTATAACGTATAACGTATAACGTATAACGTATAACGTATAACGTATAACGTATAACGTATAACGTATAACGTATAACGTATAACGTATAACGTATAACGTATAACGTACAGCGTATAACGTATAACGTATAACGTATAACGTATAACGTATAACGTATAACGTATAACGTATAACGTATAACGTATAACGTATAACATATAACGTATAACGTATAACGTATAACGTATAACGTATAACGTATAACGTATAACGTATAACGTATAACGTATAACGTACAGCGTATAACGTATAACGTACAACATATAACATACAACGTATAACGTATAACGTATATCGTATAACGTATAACGTATAACGTATAACGTATAACGTACAGCGTATAACGTACAGCGTATAACGTATAACGTATAACGTGTAACGTATAACGTATAACGTACAGCGTATAACGTACAGCGTATAACGTATAACGTATAAGGTATAACGTACAGCGTATAACGTACAACGTATAACGTATAACGTATAACGTACAGCGTATAACGTACAGCGTATAACGTATAACGTATAACGTATAACGTACAACGTATAACGTATAACGTACAGCGTATAACGTATAACATACAACGTATAACGTACAACGTATAACGTACAACGTATAACGTTCAACGTATAACGTACAACGTACAACGTGTAACGTATAACGTATAACGTACAGCGTATAACGTATAACGTACAACGTATAATGTACAACGTATAACGTACAGCGTATAACGTACAGCGTATAACGTATAACGTATAAGGTATAACGTACAGCGTATAACGTACAACGTATAACGTATAACGTATAACGTACAACGTACAACGTGTAACGTATAACGTATAACGTATAACGTACATCGTACAACGTGTAACGTATAACATATAACGTACAACATATAACGTACAACGTATAACGTATAACGTACAACGTATAACGTACAACGTACAACGTGTAACGTATAACGTATAACGTATAACGTGTAACGTATAACGTATAACGTACAGCGTATAACGTACAGCGTATAACGTATAACGTATAAGGTATAACGTATAGCGTATAACGTACAACGTATAACGTATAACGTATAACGTACAGCGTATAACGTACAGCGTATAACGTATAACGTATAACGTATAACGTACAACGTATAACGTATAACGTACAGCGTATAACGTATAACATACAACGTATAACGTACAACGTATAACGTACAACGTATAACGTTCAACGTATAACGTACAACGTACAACGTGTAACGTATAACGTATAACGTACAGCGTATAACGTATAACGTATAACATATAACGTATAACGTATAACGTATAACGTATAACGTATAACGTATAACGTATAACGTATAACGTATAACGTACAGCGTATAACGTATAACGTACAACATATAACATACAACGTATAACGTATAACGTATATCGTATAACGTATAACGTATAACGTATAACGTATAACGTACAGCGTATAACGTACAGCGTATAACGTATAACGTATAACGTGTAACGTATAACGTATAACGTACAGCGTATAACGTACAGCGTATAACGTATAACGTATAAGGTATAACGTACAGCGTATAACGTACAACGTATAACGTATAACGTATAACGTACAGCGTATAACGTACAGCGTATAACGTATAACGTATAACGTATAACGTACAACGTATAACGTATAACGTACAGCGTATAACGTATAACATACAACGTATAACGTACAACGTATAACGTACAACGTATAACGTTCAACGTATAACGTACAACGTACAACGTGTAACGTATAACGTATAACGTACAGCGTATAACGTATAACGTACAACGTATAATGTACAACGTATAATGTACAACGTATAACGTACAACGTACAACGTGTAACGTATAACGTATAACGTATAACGTACATCGTACAACGTGTAACGTATAACATATAACGTACAACATATAACGTACAACGTATAACGTATAACGTACAACGTATAACGTACAACGTACAACGTGTAACGTATAACGTATAACGTATAACGTGTAACGTATAACGTATAACGTATAACGTACATCGTACAACGTGTAACGTATAACATATAACGTACAACATATAACGTACAACGTATAACGTATAACGTACAACGTATAACGTACAACGTACAACGTGTAACGTATAACGTATAACGTATAACGTGTAACGTATAACGTATAACGTACAGCGTATAACGTATAACGTACAACATATAACATACAACGTATAACGTATAACGTATATCGTATAACGTATAACGTATAACGTATAACGTATAACGTACAGCGTATAACGTACAGCGTATAACGTATAACGTATAACGTGTAACGTATAACGTATAACGTACAGCGTATAACGTACAGCGTATAACGTATAACGTATAAGGTATAACGTACAGCGTATAACGTACAACGTATAACGTATAACGTATAACGTACAGCGTATAACGTATAACGTATAACGTATAACATATAACGTATAACGTATAACGTATAACGTATAACGTATAACGTATAACGTATAACGTATAACGTATAACGTACAGCGTATAACGTATAACGTACAACATATAACATACAACGTATAACGTATAACGTATATCGTATAACGTATAACGTATAACGTATAACGTATAACGTACAGCGTATAACGTACAGCGTATAACGTATAACGTATAACGTGTAACGTATAACGTATAACGTACAGCGTATAACGTACAGCGTATAACGTATAACGTATAAGGTATAACGTACAGCGTATAACGTACAACGTATAACGTATAACGTATAACGTACAGCGTATAACGTACAGCGTATAACGTATAACGTATAACGTATAACGTACAACGTATAACGTATAACGTACAGCGTATAACGTATAACATACAACGTATAACGTACAACGTATAACGTACAACGTATAACGTTCAACGTATAACGTACAACGTACAACGTGTAACGTATAACGTATAACGTACAGCGTATAACGTATAACGTACAACGTATAATGTACAACGTATAACGTACAACGTACAACGTGTAACGTATAACGTATAACGTATAACGTACATCGTACAACGTGTAACGTATAACATATAACGTACAACATATAACGTACAACGTATAACGTATAACGTACAACGTATAACGTACAACGTACAACGTGTAACGTATAACGTATAACGTATAACGTGTAACGTATAACGTATAACGTACAGCGTATAACGTACAGCGTATAACGTATAACGTATAAGGTATAACGTATAGCGTATAACGTACAACGTATAACGTATAACGTATAACGTACAGCGTATAACGTACAGCGTATAACGTATAACGTATAACGTATAACGTACAACGTATAACGTATAACGTACAGCGTATAACGTATAACATACAACGTATAACGTACAACGTATAACGTACAACGTATAACGTTCAACGTATAACGTACAACGTACAACGTGTAACGTATAACGTATAACGTACAGCGTATAACGTATAACGTACAACGTATAATGTACAACGTATAACGTACAACGTATAACGTACAACGTATAACGTTCAACGTATAACGTACAACGTACAACGTGTAACGTATAACGTATAACGTATAACGTACAGCGTATAACGTACAGCGTATAACGTACAGCGTATAACGTACAACGTATAACGTATAACGTATAACGTATAACGTATAACGTATAACGTATAACGTATAACGTATAACGTATAACGTATAACGTATAACGTATAACGTATAACGTATAACGTATAACGTATAACGTATAACGTATAACGTATAACGTATAACGTATAACGTATAACGTATAACGTATAACGTATAACGTATAACGTATAACGTATAACGTATAACGTATAACGTATAACGTATAACGTATAACGTATAACGTATAACGTATAACGTATAACGTATAACGTATAACGTATAACGTATAACGTATAACGTATAACGTATAACGTATAACGTATAACGTATAACGTATAACGTACAGCGTATAACGTATAACGTACAACGTATAATGTACAACGTATAACGTACAACGTATAACGTACAACGTACAACGTGTAACGTATAACGTATAACGTATAACTTATAACATACAGCGTATAGCGTACAGCGTATAACGTACAGCGTATAACGTATAACGTATAACGTGTAACGTATAACGTATAACGTACAGCGTATAACGTACAGCGTATAACGTATAAGGTATAACGTACAGCGTATAACGTACAACGTATAACGTATAACGTATAACGTATAACGTATAACGTATAACGTATAACGTATAACGTATAACGTATAACGTATAACGTATAACGTATAACGTATAACGTATAACGTATAACGTATAACGTATAACGTATAACGTATAACGTATAACGTATAACGTATAACGTATAACGTATAACGTATAACGTATAACGTATAACGTATAACGTATAACGTATAACGTATAACGTATAACGTATAACGTATAACGTATAACGTATAACGTATAACGTATAACGTATAACGTATAACGTATAACGTATATCGTATAACGTATAACGTATAACGTATAACGTATAACGTATAACGTATAACGCATAACGAATAACGTATAACGTATAACGTATTACGTATAACGTATAACGTATAACGTATAACGTATAACGTATAACGTATAACGTATAACGTATAACGTATAACGTATAACGTATAACGTATAACGTATAACGTATAACGTATAACGTATAACGTATAACGTATAACGTATAACGTATAACGTATAACGTATAACGTATAACGTATAACGTATAACGTATAACGTATAACGTATAACGTATAACGTATAACGTATAACGTATAACGTATAACGTATAACGTATAACGTATAACGTATAACGTATAACGTATAACGTATAACGTATAACGTATAACGTATAACGTATAACGTATAACGTATAACGTATAACGTTTAACGTACAGCGTATAACGTATAACGTACAACGTATAATGTACAACGTATAACGTACAACGTATAACGTATATCGTATAACGTATAACGTATAACGTATAACGTATAACGTATAACATATAACGTATAACGTATAACGTACAGCGTATAACGTATAACGTACAACGTATAACGTACAACGTACAACGTGTAACGTACAGCGTATAACGTATAACGTACAACGTATAATGTACAACGTATAACGTACAACGTACAACGTGTAACGTATAACGTATAACGTATAACGTATAACTTATAACGTACAGCGTATAACGTACAGCGTATAACGTATAACGTATAACGTATAACGTACAACGTACAACGTGTAACGTATAACGTATAACGTATAACGTACAGCGTATAACGTACAGCGTATAACGTACAGCGTATAACGTACAACGTATAACGTATAACGTATAACGTATAACGTATAACGTATAACGTATAACGTATAACGTATAACGTATAACGTATAACGTATAACGTATAACGTATAACGTATAACGTATAACGTATAACGTATAACGTATAACGTACAGCGTATAACGTACAGCGTATAACGTATAAGGTATAACGTACAGCGTATAACGTACAACGTATAACGTATAACGTATAACGTATAACGTATAACGTATAACGTATAACGTATAACGTATAACGTATAACGTATAACGTATAACGTACAACATATAACATACAACGTATAACGTATAACGTATATCGTATAACGTATAACGTATAACGTATAACGTATAACGTACAGCGTATAACGTACAGCGTATAACGTATAACGTATAACGTGTAACGTATAACGTATAACGTACAGCGTATAACGTACAGCGTATAACGTATAACGTATAAGGTATAACGTACAGCGTATAACGTACAACGTATAACGTATAACGTATAACGTACAGCGTATAACGTACAGCGTATAACGTATAACGTATAACGTATAACGTACAACGTATAACGTATAACGTACAGCGTATAACGTATAACATACAACGTATAACGTACAACGTATAACGTACAACGTATAACGTTCAACGTATAACGTACAACGTACAACGTGTAACGTATAACGTATAACGTACAGCGTATAACGTATAACGTACAACGTATAATGTACAACGTATAACGTACAACGTACAACGTGTAACGTATAACGTATAACGTATAACGTACATCGTACAACGTGTAACGTATAACATATAACGTACAACATATAACGTACAACGTATAACGTATAACGTACAACGTATAACGTACAACGTACAACGTGTAACGTATAACGTATAACGTATAACGTGTAACGTATAACGTATAACGTACAGCGTATAACGTACAGCGTATAACGTATAACGTATAAGGTATAACGTATAGCGTATAACGTACAACGTATAACGTATAACGTATAACGTACAGCGTATAACGTACAGCGTATAACGTATAACGTATAACGTATAACGTACAACGTATAACGTATAACGTACAGCGTATAACGTATAACATACAACGTATAACGTACAACGTACAACGTGTAACGTATAACGTATAACGTATAACGTATAACGTACATCGTACAACGTGTAACGTATAACATATAACGTACAACATATAACGTACAACGTATAACGTATAACGTACAACGTATAACGTACAACGTACAACGTGTAACGTATAACGTATAACGTATAACGTACAGCGTATAACGTACAGCGTATATCGTACAGCGTATAACGTACAACGTATAACGTACAACGTATAACGTACAACGTACAACGTGTAACGTACAGCGTATAACGTATAACATACAACGTATAACGTACAACGTATAACGTATAACGTACAACGTATAACGTATAACGTATAACGTATAACGTATAACGTATAACGTATAACGTATAACGTATAACGTATAACGTATAACGTATAACGTATAACGTATAACGTATAACGTATAACGTATAACGTATAACGTACATCGTACAACGTGTAACGTATAACATATAACGTTCAACATATAACGTACTACGTATAACGTATAACGTACAACGTATAACGTACAACGTACAACGTGTAACGTATAACGTATAACGTATAACGTATAACGTACAGCGTATAACATACATCGTATATCGTACAGCGTATAACGTACAACGTATAAGGTATAACGTATAACGTATAACGTATAACGTATAACGTACAACGTATAATGTACAACGTATAACGTACAACGTACAACGTGTAACGTGTAACGTATAACGTATAACTTATAACGTACAGCGTATAAAGTACAGCGTATAACGTATAACGTATAACGTACAACGTACAACGTGTAACGTATAACGTATAACGTATAACGTAGAACGTATAACGTACAGCGTATAACGTACAGCGTATAACGTACAGCGGATAACGTACAACGTATAACGTACAACGTACAACGTGTAACGTATAACGTATAACTTATAACGTACAGCGTATAACGTATAACGTATAACGTATAACGTATAACGTACAGCGTATAACGTATAACGTACAACGTATAACGTATAACGTATAACGTATAACGTACAACGTGTAACGTATAACGTATAACGTATAACGTATAACGTATAACGTATAACGTATAACGTATAACGTATAACGTATAACGTATAACGTATAACGTATAACGTATAACGTATAACGTATAACGTATAACGTATAACGTATAACGTATAACGTATAACGTATAACGTATAACGTATAACGTATAACGTATAACGTATAACGTATAACGTATAACGTATAACGTATAACGTATAACGTATAACGTATAACGTATATCGTATAACGTATAACGTATAACGTATAACGTATAACGTATAACGTATAACGCATAACGTATAACGTATAACGTATAACGTATTACGTATAACGTATAACGTATAACGTATAACGTATAACGTATAACGTATAACGTATAACGTATAACGTATAACGTATAACGTATAACGTATAACGTATAACGTATAACGTATAACGTACAACGTATAACGTATAACGTACAGCGTATAACGTATAACGTACAACGTATAACGTACAACGTACAACGTGTAACGTATAACGTATAACGTATAACGTATAACGTACATCGTACAACGTGTAACGTATAACATATAACGTACAACATATAACGTACAACGTATAACGTATAACGTACAACGTATAACGTACAACGTACAACGTGTAACGTATAACGTATAACGTATAACGTACAGCGTATAACGTACAGCGTATATCGTACAGCGTATAACGTACAACGTATAACGTACAACGTATAACGTACAACGTACAACGTGTAACGTACAGCGTATAACGTATAACATACAACGTATAACGTACAACGTATAACGTATAACGTACAACGTGTAACGTATAACGTATAACGTATAACGTATAACGTATAACGTATAACGTATAACGTATAACGTATAACGTATAACGTATAACGTATAACGTATAACGTATAACGTATAACGTATAACGTATAACGTACATCGTACAACGTGTAACGTATAACATATAACGTTCAACATATAACGTACTACGTATAACGTATAACGTACAACGTATAACGTACAACGTACAACGTGTAACGTATAACGTATAACGTATAACGTACAGCGTATAACATACATCGTATATCGTACAGCGTATAACGTACAACGTATAAGGTATAACGTATAACGTATAACGTATAACGTATAACGTACAACGTATAATGTACAACGTATAACGTACAACGTACAACGTGTAACGTGTAACGTATAACGTATAACTTATAACGTACAGCGTATAAAGTACAGCGTATAACGTATAACGTATAACGTACAACGTACAACGTGTAACGTATAACGTATAACGTATAACGTAGAACGTATAACGTACAGCGTATAACGTACAGCGTATAACGTACAGCGGATAACGTATAATGTACAACGTATAACGTACAACGTACAACGTGTAACGTATAACGTATAACTTATAACGTACAGCGTATAACGTATAACGTATAACGTATAACGTATAACGTACAGCGTATAACGTATAACGTACAACGTATAACGTATAACGTATAACGTATAACGTACAACGTGTAACGTATAACGTATAACGTATAACGTATAACGTATAACGTATAACGTATAACGTATAACGTATAACGTATAACGTATAACGTATAACGTATAACGTATAACGTATAACGTATAACGTATAACGTATAACGTATAACGTATAACGTATAACGTATAACGTATAACGTATAACGTATAACGTATAACGTATAACGTATAACGTATAACGTATAACGTATAACGTATAACGTATAACGTATAACGTATAACGTATAACGTATAACGTATAACGTATAACGTATAACGTGTAACGTATAACGTATAACGTACAGCGTATAACGTACAGCGTATAACGTATAAGGTATAACGTACAGCGTATAACGTACAACGTATAACGTATAACGTATAACGTATAACGTATAACGTATAACGTATAACGTATAACGTATAACGTATAACGTATAACGTATAACGTATAACGTATAACGTATAACGTATAACGTATAACGTATAACGTATAACGTATAACGTATAACGTATAACGTATAACGTATAACGTATAACGTATAACGTATAACGTATAACGTATAACGTATAACGTATAACGTATAACGTATAACGTATAACGTATAACGTATAACGTATAACGTATAACGTATAACGTATAACGTATAACGTATAACGTATAACGTATAACGTATAACGTATAACGTATAACGTATAACGTATAACGTATAACGTTTAACGTACAACGTATAATGTACAACGTATAACGTACAACGTATAACGTATATCGTATAACGTATAACGTATAACGTATAACGTATAACGTATAACATATAACGTATAACGTATAACGTACAGCGTATAACGTATAACGTACAACGTATAACGTACAACGTACAACGTGTAACGTACAGCGTATAACGTATAACGTACAACGTATAATGTACAACGTATAACGTACAACGTACAACGTGTAACGTATAACGTATAACGTATAACGTATAACTTATAACGTACAGCGTATAACGTACAGCGTATAACGTATAACGTATAACGTATAACGTACAACGTACAACGTGTAACGTATAACGTATAACGTATAACGTACAGCGTATAACGTACAGCGTACAACGTATAACGTACAACGTACAACGTGTAACGTATAACGTATAACGTATAACGTACAGCGTATAACATACATCGTATATCGTACAGCGTATAACGTACAACGTATAAGGTATAACGTATAACGTATAACGTATAACGTATAACGTACAACGTATAATGTACAACGTATAACGTACAACGTACAACGTGTAACGTGTAACGTATAACGTACAGCGTATAACGTACAGCGTATAACGTATAAGGTATAACGTACAGCGTATAACGTACAACGTATAACGTATAACGTATAACGTATAACGTATAACGTATAACGTATAACGTATAACGTATAACGTATAACGTATAACGTATAACGTATAACGTATAACGTACAACATATAACATACAACGTATAACGTATAACGTATATCGTATAACGTATAACGTATAACGTATAACGTATAACGTACAGCGTATAACGTACAGCGTATAACGTATAACGTATAACGTGTAACGTATAACGTATAACGTACAGCGTATAACGTACAGCGTATAACGTATAACGTATAAGGTATAACGTACAGCGTATAACGTACAACGTATAACGTATAACGTATAACGTACAGCGTATAACGTACAGCGTATAACGTATAACGTATAACGTATAACGTACAACGTATAACGTATAACGTACAGCGTATAACGTATAACATACAACGTATAACGTACAACGTATAACGTACAACGTATAACGTTCAACGTATAACGTACAACGTACAACGTGTAACGTATAACGTATAACGTACAGCGTATAACGTATAACGTACAACGTATAATGTACAACGTATAACGTACAACGTACAACGTGTAACGTATAACGTATAACGTATAACGTACATCGTACAACGTGTAACGTATAACATATAACGTACAACATATAACGTACAACGTATAACGTATAACGTACAACGTATAACGTACAACGTACAACGTGTAACGTATAACGTATAACGTATAACGTGTAACGTATAACGTATAACGTACAGCGTATAACGTACAGCGTATAACGTATAACGTATAAGGTATAACGTATAGCGTATAACGTACAACGTATAACGTATAACGTATAACGTACAGCGTATAACGTACAGCGTATAACGTATAACGTATAACGTATAACGTACAACGTATAACGTATAACGTACAGCGTATAACGTATAACATACAACGTATAACGTACAACGTACAACGTGTAACGTATAACGTATAACGTATAACGTATAACGTACATCGTACAACGTGTAACGTATAACATATAACGTACAACATATAACGTACAACGTATAACGTATAACGTACAACGTATAACGTACAACGTACAACGTGTAACGTATAACGTATAACGTATAACGTACAGCGTATAACGTACAGCGTATATCGTACAGCGTATAACGTACAACGTATAACGTACAACGTATAACGTACAACGTACAACGTTTAACGTACAGCGTATAACGTATAACATACAACGTATAACGTACAACGTATAACGTATAACGTACAACGTATAACGTATAACGTATAACGTATAACGTATAACGTATAACGTATAACGTATAACGTATAACGTATAACGTATAACGTATAACGTATAACGTATAACGTATAACGTATAACGTACATCGTACAACGTGTAACGTATAACATATAACGTTCAACATATAACGTACTACGTATAACGTATAACGTACAACGTATAACGTACAACGTACAACGTGTAACGTATAACGTATAACGTATAACGTACAGCGTATAACATACATCGTATATCGTACAGCGTATAACGTACAACGTATAAGGTATAACGTATAACGTATAACGTATAACGTATAACGTACAACGTATAATGTACAACGTATAACGTACAACGTACAACGTGTAACGTGTAACGTATAACGTATAACTTATAACGTACAGCGTATAAAGTACAGCGTATAACGTATAACGTATAACGTACAACGTACAACGTGTAACGTATAACGTATAACGTATAACGTATAACGTAGAACGTATAACGTACAGCGTATAACGTACAGCGTATAACGTACAGCGGATAACGTATAATGTACAACGTATAACGTACAACGTACAACGTGTAACGTATAACGTATAACTTATAACGTACAGCGTATAACGTATAACGTATAACGTATAACGTATAACGTACAGCGTATAACGTATAACGTACAACGTATAACGTATAACGTATAACGTATAACGTACAACGTGTAACGTATAACGTATAACGTATAACGTATAACGTATAACGTATAACGTATAACGTATAACGTATAACGTATAACGTATAACGTATAACGTATAACGTATAACGTATAACGTATAACGTATAACGTATAACGTATAACGTATAACGTATAACGTATAACGTATAACGTATAACGTATAACGTATAACGTATAACGTATAACGTATAACGTATAACGTATAACGTATAACGTATATCGTATAACGTATAACGTATAACGTATAACGTATAACGTATAACGTATAACGCATAACGTATAACGTATAACGTATAACGTATTACGTATAACGTATAACGTATAACGTATAACGTATAACGTATAACGTATAACGTATAACGTATAACGTATAACGTATAACGTATAACGTATAACGTATAACGTATAACGTACAACGTATAACGTATAACGTACAGCGTATAACGTATAACATACAACGTATAACGTACAACGTACAACGTGTAACGTATAACGTATAACGTATAACGTATAACGTACATCGTACAACGTGTAACGTATAACATATAACGTACAACATATAACGTACAACGTATAACGTATAACGTACAACGTATAACGTACAACGTACAACGTGTAACGTATAACGTATAACGTATAACGTACAGCGTATAACGTACAGCGTATATCGTACAGCGTATAACGTACAACGTATAACGTACAACGTATAACGTACAACGTACAACGTGTAACGTACAGCGTATAACGTATAACATACAACGTATAACGTACAACGTATAACGTATAACGTACAACGTATAACGTATAACGTATAACGTATAACGTATAACGTATAACGTATAACGTATAACGTATAACGTATAACGTATAACGTATAACGTATAACGTATAACGTATAACGTATAACGTATAACGTATAACGTACATCGTACAACGTGTAACGTATAACATATAACGTTCAACATATAACGTACTACGTATAACGTATAACGTACAACGTATAACGTACAACGTACAACGTGTAACGTATAACGTATAACGTATAACGTACAGCGTATAACATACATCGTATATCGTACAGCGTATAACGTACAACGTATAAGGTATAACGTATAACGTATAACGTATAACGTATAACGTATAACGTACAACGTATAATGTACAACGTATAACGTACAACGTACAACGTGTAACGTGTAACGTATAACGTATAACTTATAACGTACAGCGTATAAAGTACAGCGTATAACGTATAACGTATAACGTACAACGTACAACGTGTAACGTATAACGTATAACGTATAACGTAGAACGTATAACGTACAGCGTATAACGTACAGCGTATAACGTACAGCGGATAACGTATAATGTACAACGTATAACGTACAACGTACAACGTGTAACGTATAACGTATAACTTATAACGTACAGCGTATAACGTATAACGTATAACGTATAACGTATAACGTATAACGTATAACGTATAACGTATAACGTATAACGTATAACGTATAACGTATAACGTATAACGTATAACGTATAACGTATAACGTATAACGTATAACGTATAACGTATAACGTATAACGTATAACGTATATCGTATAACGTATATCGTATAACGTATAACGTATAACGTATAACGTATAACGTATAACGTATAACGCATAACGCATAACGTATAACGTATAACGTATTACGTATAACGTATAACGTATAACGTATAACGTATAACGTATAACGTATAACGTATAACGTATAACGTATAACGTATAACGTATAACGTATAACGTATAACGTATAACGTATAACGTATAACGTATAACGTATAACGTATAACGTATAACGTATAACGTATAACGTATAACGTATAACGTATAACGTATAACGTATAACGTATAACGTATAACGTATAACGTATAACGTATAACGTATAACGTATAACGTATAACGTATAACGTATAACGTATAACGTATAACGTATAACGTATAACGTATAACGTATAACGTATAACGTTTAACGTACAGCGTATAACGTATAACGTACAACGTATAATGTACAACGTATAACGTACAACGTATAACGTATATCGTATAACGTATAACGTATAACGTATAACGTATAACATATAACGTATAACGTATAACGTACAGCGTATAACGTATAACGTACAACGTATAACGTACAACGTACAACGTGTAACGTACAGCGTATAACGTATAACGTACAACGTATAATGTACAACGTATAACGTACAACGTACAACGTGTAACGTATAACGTATAAAGTATAACGTATAACTTATAACGTACAGCGTATAACGTACAGCGTATAACGTATAACGTATAACGTATAACGTACAACGTACAACGTGTAACGTATAACGTATAACGTATAACGTACAGCGTATAACGTACAGCGTATAACGTACAGCGTATAACGTATAACGTATAACGTATAACGTATAACGTATAACGTATAACGTATAACGTATAACGTATAACGTATAACGTATAACGTATAACGTATAACGTATAACGTATAACGTATAACGTATAACGTATAACGTATAACGTATAACGTATAACGTATAACGTATAACGTATAACGTATAACGTATAACGTATAACGTATAACGTATAACGTATAACGTATAACGTATAACGTATAACGTATAACGTATAACGTATAACGTATAACGTATAACGTATAACGTATAACGTATAACGTATAACGTATAACGTATAACGTATAACGTATAACGTATAACGTATAACGTATAACGTATAACGTATAACGTATAACGTATAACGTATAACGTATAACGTATAACGTATAACGTATAACGTATAACGTATAACGTATAACGTATAACGTACAGCGTATAAAGTACAGCGTATAACGTATAACGTATAACGTACAACGTACAACGTGTAACGTATAACGTATAACGTATAACGTAGAACGTATAACGTATAACGTATAACGTACAACGTACAACGTGTAACGTATAACGTATAACGTATAACGTACAGCGTATAACATACATCGTATATCGTACAGCGTATAACGTACAACGTATAACGTATAACGTATAACGTATAACGTATAACGTATAACGTATAACGTTTAACGTACAGCGTATAACGTATAACGTACAACGTATAATGTACAACGTATAACGTACAACGTATAACGTATATCGTATAACGTATAACGTATAACGTATAACGTATAACATATAACGTATAACGTATAACGTACAGCGTATAACGTATAACGTACAACGTATAACGTACAACGTACAACGTGTAACGTACAGCGTATAACGTATAACGTACAACGTATAATGTACAACGTATAACGTACAACGTACAACGTGTAACGTATAACGTATAAAGTATAACGTATAACTTATAACGTACAGCGTATAACGTACAGCGTATAACGTATAACGTATAACGTATAACGTACAACGTACAACGTGTAACGTATAACGTATAACGTATAACGTACAGCGTATAACGTACAGCGTATAACGTACAGCGTATAACGTACAACGTATAACGTATAACGTATAACGTATAACGTATAACGTATAACGTATAACGTATAACGTATAACGTATAACGTATAACGTATAACGTATAACGTATAACGTATAACGTATAACGTATAACGTATAACGTATAACGTATAACGTATAACGTATAACGTATAACGTATAACGTATAACGTATAACGTATAACGTATAACGTATAACGTATAACGTATAACGTATAACGTATAACGTATAACGTATAACGTATAACGTATAACGTATAACGTATAACGTATAACGTATAACGTATAACGTATAACGTATAACGTATAACGTATAACGTATAACGTATAACGTATAACGTATAACGTATAACGTATAACGTATAACGTATAACGTATAACGTATAACGTATAACGTATAACGTATAACGTATAACGTATAACGTATAACGTATAACGTATAACGTATAACGTATAACGTATAACGTATAACGTATAACGTATAACGTATAACGTATAACGTATAACGTATAACGTATAACGTACAGCGTATAAAGTACAGCGTATAACGTATAACGTATAACGTACAACGTACAACGTGTAACGTATAACGTATAACGTATAACGTAGAACGTATAACGTATAACGTATAACGTACAACGTACAACGTGTAACGTATAACGTATAACGTATAACGTACAGCGTATAACATACATCGTATATCGTACAGCGTATAACGTACAACGTATAAGGTATAACGTATAACGTATAACGTATAACGTATAACGTACAACGTATAATGTACAACGTATAACGTACAACGTACAACGTGTAACGTGTAACGTATAACGTATAACTTATAACGTACAGCGTATAAAGTACAGCGTATAACGTATAACGTATAACGTACAACGTACAACGTGTAACGTATAACGTATAACGTATAACGTAGAACGTATAACGTACAGCGTATAACGTACAGCGTATAACGTACAGCGGATAACGTATAATGTACAACGTATAACGTACAACGTACAACGTGTAACGTATAACGTATAACTTATAACGTACAGCGTATAACGTATAACGTATAACGTATAACGTATAACGTACAGCGTATAACGTATAACGTACAACGTATAACGTATAACGTATAACGTATATCGTATAACGTATAACGTATAACGTATAACGTATAACGTATAACGTACAGCGTATAACATACATCGTATATCGTACAGCGTATAACGTACAACGTATAAGGTATAACGTATAACGTATAACGTATAACGTATAACGTACAACGTATAATGTACAACGTATAACGTACAACGTACAACGTGTAACGTGTAACGTATAACGTATAACTTATAACGTACAGCGTATAAAGTACAGCGTATAACGTATAACGTATAACGTACAACGTACAACGTGTAACGTATAACGTATAACGTATAACGTAGAACGTATAACGTACAGCGTATAACGTACAGCGTATAACGTACAGCGGATAACGTATAATGTACAACGTATAACGTACAACGTACAACGTGTAACGTATAACGTATAACTTATAACGTACAGCGTATAACGTATAACGTATAACGTATAACGTATAACGTACAGCGTATAACGTATAACGTACAACGTATAACGTATAACGTATAACGTATATCGTATAACGTATAACGTATAACGTATAACGTATAACGTACAGCGTATAACATACATCGTATATCGTACAGCGTATAACGTACAACGTATAAGGTATAACGTATAACGTATAACGTATAACGTATAACGTATAACGTATAACGTATAACGTATAACGTATAACGTATAACGTATAACGTATAACGTATAACGTATAACGTATAACGTATAACGTATAACGTATAACGTATAACGTATAACGTATAACGTATAACGTATAACGTATATCGTATAACGTATAACGTATAACGTATAACGTATAACGTATAACGTATAACGTTTAACGTACAGCGTATAACGTATAACGTACAACGTATAATGTACAACGTATAACGTACAACGTATAACGTATATCGTATAACGTATAACGTATAACGTATAACGTATAACATATAACGTATAACGTATAACGTACAGCGTATAACGTATAACGTACAACGTATAACGTACAACGTACAACGTGTAACGTACAGCGTATAACGTATAACGTACAACGTATAATGTACAACGTATAACGTACAACGTACAACGTGTAACGTATAACGTATAAAGTATAACGTATAACTTATAACGTACAGCGTATAACGTACAGCGTATAACGTATAACGTATAACGTATAACGTACAACGTACAACGTGTAACGTATAACGTATAACGTATAACGTACAGCGTATAACGTACAGCGTATAACGTACAGCGTATAACGTACAACGTATAACGTATAACGTATAACGTATAACGTATAACGTATAACGTATAACGTATAACGTATAACGTATAACGTATAACGTATAACGTATAACGTATAACGTATAACGTATAACGTATAACGTATAACGTATAACGTATAACGTATAACGTATAACGTATAACGTATAACGTATAACGTATAACGTATAACGTATAACGTATAACGTATAACGTATAACGTATAACGTATAACGTATAACGTATAACGTATAACGTATAACGTATAACGTATAACGTATAACGTATAACGTATAACGTATAACGTATAACGTATAACGTATAACGTATAACGTATAACGTATAACGTATAACGTATAACGTATAACGTATAACGTATAACGTATAACGTATAACGTATAACGTATAACGTATAACGTATAACGTATAACGTATAACGTATAACGTATAACGTATAACGTATAACGTATAACGTATAACGTATAACGTATAACGTATAACGTATAACGTATAACGTATAACGTATAACGTATAACGTATAACGTATAACGTATAACGTATAACGTATAACGTATAACGTATAACGTATAACGTACAGCGTATAACGTATAACGTACAACGTATAATGTACAACGTATAACGTACAACGTATAACGTACAACGTACAACGTGTAACGTATAACGTATAACGTATAACTTATAACATACAGCGTATAGCGTACAGCGTATAACGTACAGCGTATAACGTATAACGTATAACGTGTAACGTATAACGTATAACGTACAGCGTATAACGTACAGCGTATAACGTATAAGGTATAACGTACAGCGTATAACGTACAACGTATAACGTATAACGTATAACGTATAACGTATAACGTATAACGTATAACGTATAACGTATAACGTATAACGTATAACGTATAACGTATAACGTATAACGTATAACGTATAACGTATAACGTATAACGTACAGCGTATAACGTATAACGTATAACGTATAACGTATAACGTATAACGTATAACGTATAACGTATAACGTATAACATATAACGTATAACGTATAACGTATAACGTATAACGTATAACGTACATCGTACAACGTGTAACGTATAACATATAACGTACAACATATAACGTACAACGTATAACGTATAACGTATAACGTATAACGTATAACGTATAACGTATAACGTATAACGTATAACGTACAGCGTATAACGTATAACGTACAACATATAACATACAACGTATAACGTATAACGTATATCGTATAAGGTATAACGTATAACGTATAACGTATAACGTACAGCGTATAACGTACAGCGTATAACGTATAACGTATAACGTGTAACGTATAACGTATAACGTACAGCGCATAACGTACAGCGTATAACGTATAACGTATAAGGTATAACGTACAGCGTATAACGTACAACGTATAACGTATAACGTATAACGTACAGCGTATAACGTACAGCGTATAACGTATAACGTATAACGTATAACGTACAACGTATAACGTACAGCGTATAACGTATAACATACAACGTATAACGTACAACGTATAACGTACAACGTATAACGTTCAACGTATAACGTACAACGTACAACGTGTAACGTATAACGTATAACGTACAGCGTATAACGTATAACGTACAACGTATAATGTACAACGTATAACGTACAACGTACAACGTGTAACGTATAACGTATAACGTATAACGTATAACGTACATCGTACAACGTGTAACGTATAACATATAACGTACAACATATAACGTACAACGTATAACGTATAACGTACAACGTATAACGTACAACGTACAACGTGTAACGTATAACGTATAACGTATAACGTGTAACGTATAACGTATAACGTACAGCGTATAACGTACAGCGTATAACGTACAGCGTATAACGTATAACGTATAAGGTATAACGTATAGCGTATAACGTACAACGTATAACGTATAACGTATAACGTACAGCGTATAACGTACAGCGTATAACGTATAACGTATAACGTATAACGTACAACGTATAACGTATAACGTACAGCGTATAACGTATAACATACAACGTATAACGTACAACGTATAACGTACAACGTATAACGTTCAACGTATAACGTACAACGTACAACGTGTAACGTATAACGTATAACGTACAGCGTATAACGTATAACGTACAACGTATAATGTACAACGTATAACGTACAACGTACAACGTGTAACGTACAGCGCATAACGTACAGCGTATAACGTACAACGTATAACGTATAACGTATAACGTACAGCGTATAACGTACAGCGTATAACGTATAACGTATAACGTATAACGTACAACGTATAACGTACAGCGTATAACGTATAACATACAACGTATAACGTACAACGTATAACGTACAACGTATAACGTTCAACGTATAACGTACAACGTACAACGTGTAACGTATAACGTATAACGTACAGCGTATAACGTATAACGTACAACGTATAATGTACAACGTATAACGTACAACGTACAACGTGTAACGTATAACGTATAAAGTATAACGTATAACTTATAACGTACAGCGTATAACGTACAGCGTATAACGTATAACGTATAACGTATAACGTACAACGTACAACGTGTAACGTATAACGTATAACGTATAACGTACAGCGTATAACGTACAGCGTATAACGTACAGCGTATAACGTACAACGTATAACGTATAACGTACAACGTATAACGTACAACGTACAACGTGTAACGTACAGCGTATAACGTATAACGTACAACGTATAATGTACAACGTATAACGTACAACGTACAACGTGTAACGTATAACGTATAAAGTATAACGTATAACTTATAACGTACAGCGTATAACGTACAGCGTATAACGTATAACGTATAACGTATAACGTACAACGTACAACGTGTAACGTATAACGTATAACGTATAACGTACAGCGTATAACGTACAGCGTATAACGTACAGCGTATAACGTACAGCGTATAACGTACAGCGGATAACGTATAATGTACAACGTATAACGTACAACGTACAACGTGTAACGTATAACGTATAACTTATAACGTACAGCGTATAACGTATAACGTATAACGTATAACGTATAACGTACAGCGTATAACGTATAACGTACAACGTATAACGTATAACGTATAACGTATAACGTACAACGTGTAACGTATAACGTATAACGTATAACGTATAACGTATAACGTATAACGTATAACGTATAACGTATAACGTATAACGTATAACGTATAACGTATAACGTATAACGTATAACGTATAACGTATAACGTATAACGTATAACGTATAACGTATAACGTATAACGTATAACGTATAACGTATAACGTATAACGTATAACGTATAACGTATAACGTATAACGTATATCGTATAACGTATAACGTATAACGTATAACGTATAACGTATAACGTATAACGTTTAACGTACAGCGTATAACGTATAACGTACAACGTATAATGTACAACGTATAACGTACAACGTATAACGTATATCGTATAACGTATAACGTATAACGTATAACGTATAACATATAACGTATAACGTATAACGTACAGCGTATAACGTATAACGTACAACGTATAACGTACAACGTACAACGTGTAACGTACAGCGTATAACGTATAACGTACAACGTATAATGTACAACGTATAACGTACAACGTACAACGTGTAACGTATAACGTATAAAGTATAACGTATAACTTATAACGTACAGCGTATAACGTACAGCGTATAACGTATAACGTATAACGTATAACGTACAACGTACAACGTGTAACGTATAACGTATAACGTATAACGTACAGCGTATAACGTACAGCGTATAACGTACAGCGTATAACGTACAACGTATAACGTATAACGTATAACGTATAACGTATAACGTATAACGTATAACGTATAACGTATAACGTATAACGTATAACGTATAACGTATAACGTATAACGTATAACGTATAACGTATAACGTATAACGTATAACGTATAACGTATAACGTATAACGTATAACGTATAACGTATAACGTATAACGTATAACGTATAACGTATAACGTATAACGTATAACGTATAACGTATAACGTATAACGTATAACGTATAACGTATAACGTATAACGTATAACGTATAACGTATAACGTATAACGTATAACGTATAACGTATAACGTATAACGTATAACGTATAACGTATAACGTATAACGTATAACGTATAACGTATAACGTATAACGTATAACGTATAACGTATAACGTATAACGTATAACGTATAACGTATAACGTATAACGTATAACGTATAACGTATAACGTATAACGTATAACGTATAACGTATAACGTATAACGTATAACGTATAACGTATAACGTATAACGTATAACGTATAACGTATAACGTACAGCGTATAACGTATAACGTACAACGTATAATGTACAACGTATAACGTACAACGTATAACGTACAACGTACAACGTGTAACGTATAACGTATAACGTATAACTTATAACATACAGCGTATAGCGTACAGCGTATAACGTACAGCGTATAACGTATAACGTATAACGTGTAACGTATAACGTATAACGTACAGCGTATAACGTACAGCGTATAACGTATAAGGTATAACGTACAGCGTATAACGTACAACGTATAACGTATAACGTATAACGTATAACGTATAACGTATAACGTATAACGTATAACGTATAACGTATAACGTATAACGTATAACGTATAACGTATAACGTATAACGTATAACGTATAACGTACAGCGTATAACGTATAACGTATAACGTATAACGTATAACGTATAACGTATAACGTATAACGTATAACATATAACGTATAACGTATAACGTATAACGTATAACGTATAACGTACATCGTACAACGTGTAACGTATAACATATAACGTACAACATATAACGTACAACGTATAACGTATAACGTATAACGTATAACGTATAACGTATAACGTATAACGTATAACGTATAACGTACAGCGTATAACGTATAACGTACAACATATAACATACAACGTATAACGTATAACGTATATCGTATAAGGTATAACGTATAACGTATAACGTATAACGTACAGCGTATAACGTACAGCGTATAACGTATAACGTATAACGTGTAACGTATAACGTATAACGTACAGCGCATAACGTACAGCGTATAACGTATAACGTATAAGGTATAACGTACAGCGTATAACGTACAACGTATAACGTATAACGTATAACGTACAGCGTATAACGTACAGCGTATAACGTATAACGTATAACGTATAACGTACAACGTATAACGTACAGCGTATAACGTATAACATACAACGTATAACGTACAACGTATAACGTACAACGTATAACGTTCAACGTATAACGTACAACGTACAACGTGTAACGTATAACGTATAACGTACAGCGTATAACGTATAACGTACAACGTATAATGTACAACGTATAACGTACAACGTACAACGTGTAACGTATAACGTATAACGTATAACGTATAACGTACATCGTACAACGTGTAACGTATAACATATAACGTACAACATATAACGTACAACGTATAACGTATAACGTACAACGTATAACGTACAACGTACAACGTGTAACGTATAACGTATAACGTATAACGTGTAACGTATAACGTATAACGTACAGCGTATAACGTACAGCGTATAACGTATAACGTATAAGGTATAACGTATAGCGTATAACGTACAACGTATAACGTATAACGTATAACGTACAGCGTATAACGTACAGCGTATAACGTATAACGTATAAGGTATAACGTATAGCGTATAACGTACAACGTATAACGTATAACGTATAACGTATAACGTATAACGTATAACGTATAACGTATAACGTACAGCGTATAACGTATAACGTATAACGTATAACGTATAACGTATAACGTATAACGTATAACGTATAACATATAACGTATAACGTATAACGTATAACGTATAACGTATAACGTACATCGTACAACGTGTAACGTATAACATATAACGTACAACATATAACGTACAACGTATAACGTATAACGTATAACGTATAACGTATAACGTATAACGTATAACGTATAACGTATAACGTACAGCGTATAACGTATAACGTACAACATATAACATACAACGTATAACGTATAACGTATATCGTATAAGGTATAACGTATAACGTATAACGTATAACGTACAGCGTATAACGTACAGCGTATAACGTATAACGTATAACGTGTAACGTATAACGTATAACGTACAGCGCATAACGTACAGCGTATAACGTATAACGTATAAGGTATAACGTACAGCGTATAACGTACAACGTATAACGTATAACGTATAACGTACAGCGTATAACGTACAGCGTATAACGTATAACGTATAACGTATAACGTACAACGTATAACGTACAGCGTATAACGTATAACATACAACGTATAACGTACAACGTATAACGTACAACGTATAACGTTCAACGTATAACGTACAACGTACAACGTGTAACGTATAACGTATAACGTACAGCGTATAACGTATAACGTACAACGTATAATGTACAACGTATAACGTACAACGTACAACGTGTAACGTATAACGTATAACGTATAACGTATAACGTACATCGTACAACGTGTAACGTATAACATATAACGTACAACATATAACGTACAACGTATAACGTATAACGTACAACGTATAACGTACAACGTACAACGTGTAACGTATAACGTATAACGTATAACGTGTAACGTATAACGTATAACGTACAGCGTATAACGTACAGCGTATAACGTATAACGTATAAGGTATAACGTATAGCGTATAACGTACAACGTATAACGTATAACGTATAACGTACAGCGTATAACGTACAGCGTATAACGTATAACGTATAACGTATAACGTACAACGTATAACGTATAACGTACAGCGTATAACGTATAACATACAACGTATAACGTACAACGTATAACGTACAACGTATAACGTTCAACGTATAACGTACAACGTACAACGTGTAACGTATAACGTATAACGTACAGCGTATAACGTATAACGTACAACGTATAATGTACAACGTATAACGTACAACGTACAACGTGTAACGTATAACGTATAACGTATAACGTATAACGTACATCGTACAACGTGTAACGTATAACATATAACGTACAACATATAACGTACAACGTATAACGTATAACGTACAACGTATAACGTACAACGTACAACGTGTAACGTATAACGTATAACGTATAACGTACAGCGTATAACGTATAACGTATAACGTATAACGTATAACGTATAACGTATAACGTATAACGTATAACGTATAACGTATAACGTATAACGTATAACGTATAACGTATAACGTATAACGTATAACGTATAACGTATAACGTACAACGTATAATGTACAACGTATAACGTACAACGTACAACGTGTAACGTATAACGTATAACGTATAACGTATAACTTATAACGTACAGCGTATAACGTACAGCGTATAACGTATAACGTATAACGTATAACGTACAACGTACAACGTGTAACGTATAACGTATAACGTATAACGTACAGCGTATAACGTACAGCGTATAACGTACAGCGTATAACGTACAACGTATAACGTATAACGTATAACGTATAACGTATAACGTATAACGTATAACGTATAACGTATAACGTATAACGTATAACGTATAACGTATAATGTATAACGTATAACGTATAACGTATAACGTATAACGTATAACGTATAACGTATAACGTATAACGTATAACGTATAACGTATAACGTATAACGTATAACGTATAACGTATAACGTATAACGTATAACGTATAACGTATAACGTATAACGTATAACGTATAACGTATAACGTATAACGTATAACGTACAACGTACAACGTGTAACGTATAACGTATAACGTATAACTTATAACATACAGCGTATAGCGTACAGCGTATAACGTACAGCGTATAACGTATAACGTATAACGTATAACGTATAACGTATAACGTATAACGTATAACGTACATCGTACAACGTGTAACGTATAACATATAACGTACAACATATAACGTACAACGTATAACGTATAACGTATAACGTATAACGTATAACGTATAACGTATAACGTATAACGTATAACGTACAGCGTATAACGTATAACGTACAACATATAACATACAACGTATAACGTATAACGTATAACGTACAGCGTATAACGTACAGCGTATAACGTATAACGTATAAGGTATAACGTACAGCGTATAACGTACAACGTATAACGTATAACGTATAACGTACAGCGTATAACGTACAGCGTATAACGTATAACGTATAACGTATAACGTACAACGTATAACGTATAACGTACAGCGTATAACGTATAACATACAACGTATAACGTACAACGTATAACGTACAACGTATAACGTTCATCGTATAACGTACAACGTACAACGTGTAACGTATAACGTATAACGTACAGCGTATAACGTATAACGTACAACGTATAATGTACAACGTATAACGTACAACGTACAACGTGTAACGTATAACGTATAACGTATAACGTATAACGTACATCGTACAACGTGTAACGTATAACATATAACGTACAACATATAACGTACAACGTATAACGTATAACGTACAACGTATAACGTACAACGTACAACGTGTAACGTATAACGTATAACGTATAACGTGTAACGTATAACGTATAACGTACAGCGTATAACGTACAGCGTATAACGTATAACGTATAAGGTATAACGTATAGCGTATAACGTACAACGTATAACGTATAACGTATAACGTACAGCGTATAACGTACAGCGTATAACGTATAACGTATAACGTATAACGTACAACGTATAACGTATAACGTACAGCGTATAACGTATAACATACAACGTATAACGTACAACGTATAACGTACAACGTATAACGTTCAACGTATAACGTACAACGTACAACGTGTAACGTATAACGTATAACGTACAGCGTATAACGTATAACGTACAACGTATAATGTACAACGTATAACGTACAACGTACAACGTGTAACGTATAACGTATAACGTATAACGTATAACGTACATCGTACAACGTGTAACGTATAACATATAACGTACAACATATAACGTACAACGTATAACGTATAACGTACAACGTATAACGTACAACGTACAACGTGTAACGTATAACGTATAACGTATAACGTACAGCGTATAACGTACAGCGTATATCGTACAGCGTATAACGTACAACGTATAACGTACAACGTATAACGTACAACGTACAACGTGTAACGTACAGCGTATAACGTATAACATACAACGAATAACGTTCAACATATAACGTACTACGTATAACGTATAACGTACAACGTATAACGTACAACGTACAACGTGTAACGTATAACGTATAACGTACAGCGTATAACATACATCGTATATCGTACAGCGTATAACGTACAACGTATAAGGTATAACGTATAACGTATAACGTATAACGTATAACGTACAACGTATAATGTACAACGTATAACGTACAACGTACAACGTGTAACGTGTAACGTATAACGTATAACTTATAACGTACAGCGTATAAAGTACAGCCTATAACGTATAACGTATAACGTACAACGTACAACGTGTAACGTATAACGTATAACGTAGAACGTATAACGTACAGCGTATAACGTACAGCGTATAACGTACAGCGGATAACGTATAATGTACAACGTATAACGTACAACGTACAACGTGTAACGTATAACGTATAACGTATAACTTATAACGTACAGCGTATAACGTATAACGTATAACGTATAACGTATAACGTACAGCGTATAACGTATAACGTACAACGTATAATGTACAACGTATAACGTACAACGTACAACGTGTAACGTATAACGTATAACGTATAACTTATAACGTACAGCGTATAACGTATAACGTATAACGTATAACGTACAACGTATAACGTACAGCGTATAACGTACAGCGTATAACGTACAGCGTATAACTTATAACGTATAACGTATAACGTATAACGTATAACGTATAACGTATAACGTATAACGTATAACGTATAACGTATAACGTATAACGTATAACGTATAACGTATAACGTATAACGTATAACGTATAACGTATAACGTATAACGTATAACGTATAACGTATAACGTATAACGTATAACGTATAACGTATAACGTATAACGTATAACGTATAACGTATAACGTACATCGTACAACGTGTAACGTATAACATATAACGTATAACGTATAACGTACAACGTATAACGTATAACGTATAACGTATAACGTATAACGTATAACGTATAACGTATAACGTATAACGTATAACGTACAGCGTATAACGTATAACGTACAACATATAACATACAACGTATAACGTATAACGTATAACGTACAGCGTATAACGTACAGCGTATAACGTATAACGTATAAGGTATAACGTACAGCGTATAACGTACAACGTATAACGTATAACGTATAACGTACAGCGTATAACGTACAGCGTATAACGTATAACGTATAACGTATAACGTACAACGTATAACGTATAACGTACAGCGTATAACGTATAACATACAACGTATAACGTACAACGTATAACGTACAACGTATAACGTTCAACGTATAACGTACAACGTACAACGTGTAACGTATAACGTATAACGTACAGCGTATAACGTATAACGTACAACGTATAATGTACAACGTATAACGTACAACGTACAACGTGTAACGTATAACGTATAACGTATAACGTATAACGTACATCGTACAACGTGTAACGTATAACATATAACGTACAACATATAACGTACAACGTATAACGTATAACGTACAACGTATAACGTACAACGTACAACGTGTAACGTATAACGTATAACGTATAACGTGTAACGTATAACGTATAACGTACAGCGTATAACGTACAGCGTATAACGTATAACGTATAAGGTATAACGTATAGCGTATAACGTACAACGTATAACGTATAACGTATAACGTACAGCGTATAACGTACAGCGTATAACGTATAACGTATAACGTATAACGTACAACGTATAACGTATAACGTACAGCGTATAACGTATAACATACAACGTATAACGTACAACGTATAACGTACAACGTATAACGTTCAACGTATAACGTACAACGTACAACGTGTAACGTATAACGTATAACGTACAGCGTATAACGTATAACGTACAACGTATAATGTACAACGTATAACGTACAACGTACAACGTGTAACGTATAACGTATAACGTATAACGTATAACGTACATCGTACAACGTGTAACGTATAACATATAACGTACAACATATAACGTACAACGTATAACGTATAACGTACAACGTATAACGTACAACGTACAACGTGTAACGTATAACGTATAACGTATAACGTACAGCGTATAACGTACAGCGTATATCGTACAGCGTATAACGTACAACGTATAACGTACAACGTATAACGTACAACGTACAACGTGTAACGTACAGCGTATAACGTATAACATACAACGTATAACGTTCAACATATAACGTACTACGTATAACGTATAACGTACAACGTATAACGTACAACGTACAACGTGTAACATATAACGTATAACGTACAGCGTATAACATACATCGTATATCGTACAGCGTATAACGTACAACGTATAAGGTATAACGTATAACGTATAACGTATAACGTATAACGTACAACGTATAATGTACAACGTATAACGTACAACGTACAACGTGTAACGTGTAACGTATAACGTATAACTTATAACGTACAGCGTATAAAGTACAGCCTATAACGTATAACGTATAACGTACAACGTACAACGTGTAACGTATAACGTATAACGTATAACGTAGAACGTATAACGTACAGCGTATAACGTACAGCGTATAACGTACAGCGGATAACGTATAATGTACAACGTATAACGTACAACGTACAACGTGTAACGTATAACGTATAACGTATAACTTATAACGTACAGCGTATAACGTATAACGTATAACGTATAACGTACAGCGTATAACGTATAACGTACAACGTATAATGTACAACGTATAACGTACAACGTACAACGTGTAACGTATAACGTATAACGTATAACTTATAACGTACAGCGTATAACGTATAACGTATAACGTATAACGTACAACGTATAACGTACAGCGTATAACGTACAGCGTATAACGTACAGCGTATAACGTACAACGTACAACGTGTAACGTACAGCGTATAACGTATAACATACAACGTATAACGTTCAACATATAACGTACTACGTATAACGTATAACGTACAACGTATAACGTACAACGTACAACGTGTAACGTATAACGTATAACGTACAGCGTATAACATACATCGTATATCGTACAGCGTATAACGTACAACGTATAAGGTATAACGTATAACGTATAACGTATAACGTATAACGTATAACGTACAACGTATAATGTACAATGTATAACGTACAACGTACAACGTGTAACGTGTAACGTATAACGTATAACTTATAACGTACAGCGTATAAAGTACAGCCTATAACGTATAACGTATAACGTACAACGTACAACGTGTAACGTATAACGTATAACGTATAACGTAGAACGTATAACGTACAGCGTATAACGTACAGCGTATAACGTACAGCGGATAACGTATAATGTACAACGTATAACGTACAACGTACAACGTGTAACGTATAACGTATAACGTATAACTTATAACGTACAGCGTATAACGTATAACGTATAACGTATAACGTACAGCGTATAACGTATAACGTACAACGTATAATGTACAACGTATAACGTACAACGTACAACGTGTAACGTATAACGTATAACGTATAACTTATAACGTACAGCGTATAACGTATAACGTATAACGTATAACGTACAACGTATAACGAACAGCTTATAACGTACAGCGTATAACGTACAGCGTATAACTTATAACGTATAACGTATAACGTATAACGTATAACGTATAACGTATAACGTATAACGTATAACGTATAACGTATAACGTATAACGTATAACGTATAACGTATAACGTATAACGTATAACGTATAACGTATAACGTATAACGTATAACGTATAACGTATAACGTATAACGTATAACGTATAACGTATAACGTATAACGTATAACGTATAACGTATAACGTATAACGTATAACGTATAACGTATAACGTATAACGTATAACGTATAACGTATAACGTATAACGTATAACGTATAACGTATAACGTATAACGTATAACGTATAACGTATAACGTATAACGTATAACGTATAACGTATAACGTATAACGTATAACGTATAACGTATAACGTATAACGTATAACGTATAACGTATAACGTATAACGTATAACGTATAACGTATAACGTATATCGTATAACGTATAACGTATAACGTATAACGTATAACGTATAACGTATAACGTATAACGTATAACGTATTACGTATAACGTATAACGTATAACGTATAACGTATAACGTATAACGTATAACGTATAACGTATAACGTATTACGTACAGCGTATAACGTATAACGTACAACGTATAACGTACAACGTACAACGTGTAACGTACAGCGTATAACGTATAACGTACAACGTATAATGTACAACGTATAACGTACAACGTACAACGTGTAACGTATAACGTATAACGTATAACGTATAACGTATAACGTATAACGTATAACGTATAACGTATAACGTATAACGTATAACGTATAACGTATAACGTATAACGTATAACGTATAACGTATAACGTATAACGTATAACGTATAACGTATAACGTATAACGTATAACGTATAACGTATAACGTATAACGTATAACGTATAACGTATAACGTATAACGTATAACGTATAACGTATAACGTATAACGTATAACGTATAACGTATAACGTATAACGTATAACGTATAACGTATAACGTATAACGTATAACGTATAACGTATAACGTATAACGTATAACGTATAACGTATAACGTACAGCGTATAACGTATAACGTACAACGTATCATGTACAACGTATAACGTACAACGTATAACGTACAACGTACAACGTGTAACGTATAACGTATAACGTATAACTTATAACATACAGCGTATAGCGTACAGCGTATAACGTACAGCGTATAACGTATAACGTATAACGTGTAACGTATAACGTATAACGTACAGCGTATAACGTACAGCGTATAACGTATAACGTATAACGTATAACGTATAACGTATAACGTATAACGTATAACGTATAACGTATAACGTATAACGTATAACGTATAACGTATAACGTATAACGTATATCGTATAACGTATAACGTATAACGTATAACGTATAACGTATAACGTATAACGTATAACGTATAACGTATTACGTATAACGTATAACGTATAACGTATAACGTATAACGTATAACGTATAACGTATAACGTATAACGTATTACGTACAGCGTATAACGTATAACGTACAACGTATAACGTACAACGTACAACGTGTAACGTACAGCGTATAACGTATAACGTACAACGTATAATGTACAACGTATAACGTACAACGTACAACGTGTAACGTATAACGTATAACGTATAACGTATAACGTATAACGTATAACGTATAACGTATAACGTATAACGTATAACGTATAACGTATAACGTATAACGTATAACGTATAACGTATAACGTATAACGTATAACGTATAACGTATAACGTATAACGTATAACGTATAACGTATAACGTATAACGTATAACGTATAACGTATAACGTATAACGTATAACGTATAACGTATAACGTATAACGTATAACGTATAACGTATAACGTATAACGTATAACGTATAACGTATAACGTATAACGTATAACGTATAACGTATAACGTATAACGTACAGCGTATAACGTATAACGTACAACGTATCATGTACAACGTATAACGTACAACGTATAACGTACAACGTACAACGTGTAACGTATAAACTATAACGTATAACTTATAACATACAGCGTATAGCGTACAGCGTATAACGTACAGCGTATAACGTATAACGTATAACGTGTAACGTATAACGTATAACGTACAGCGTATAACGTACAGCGTATAACGTATAAGGTATAACGTACAGAGTATAACGTACAACGTATAACGTATAACGTATAACGTATAACGTATAACGTATAACGTATAACGTATAACGTATAACGTATAACGTACAGCGTATAACGTATAACGTATAACGTATAACGTATAACGTATAACGTATAACGTATAACGTATATCGTATAATGTATAACGTATAACGTATAACGTATAACGTATAACGTATAACGTACAGCGTATAACGTACAGCGTATAACGTATAACGTATAACGTGTAACGTATAACGTATAACGTACAGCGTATAACGTACAGCGTATAACGTATAACGTATAAGGTATAACGTACAGCGTATAACGTACAACGTATAACGTATAACGTATAACGTACAGCGTATAACGTACAGCGTATAACGTACAACATATAACGTACAACGTATAACGTATAACGTATAACGTATAACGTACAACGTATAATGTACAACGTATAACGTACAACGTACAACGTGTAACGTATAACGTATAACGTATAACGTATAACTTATAACGTACAGCGTATAACGTACAGCGTATAACGTATAACGTATAACGTATAACGTACAACGTACAACGTGTAACGTATAACGTATAACGTATAACGTACAGCGTATAACGTACAGCGTATAACGTACAGCGTATAACGTACAACGTATAACGTATAACGTATAACGTATAACGTATAACGTATAACGTATAACGTATAACGTATAACGTATAACGTATAACGTATAACGTATAACGTATAACGTATAACGTATAACGTATAACGTATAACGTATAACGTATAACGTATAACGTATAACGTATAACGTATAACGTATAACGTATAACGTATAACGTATAACGTATAACGTATAACGTATAACGTATAACGTATAACGTATAACGTATAACGTATAACGTATAACGTATAACGTATAACGTATAACGTATAACGTATAACGTATAACGTATAACGTATAACGTATAACGTATAACGTATAACGTATAACGTATAACGTATAACGTATAACGTATAACGTATAACGTATAACGTATAACGTATAACGTATAACGTATAACGTACAACGTACAACGTGTAACGTATAACGTATAACGTATAACTTATAACATACAGCGTATAGCGTACAGCGTATAACGTACAGCGTATAACGTATAACGTATAACGTATAACGTATAACGTATAACGTATAACGTATAACGCAGAACGTATAACGTATAACGTATAACGTACAGCGTATAACGTATAACGTATAACGTATAACGTATAACGTATAACGTATAACGTATAACGTATAACGTATAACATATAACGTATAACGTATAACGTATAACGTATAACGTACATCGTACAACGTGTAACGTATAACATATAACGTACAACATATAACGTACAACGTATAACGTATAACGTATAACGTATAACGTATAACGTATAACGTATAACGTATAACGTATAACGTACAGCGTATAACGTATAACGTACAACATATAACATACAACGTATAACGTATAACGTATAACGTACAGCGTATAACGTACAGCGTATAACGTATAACGTATAAGGTATAACGTACATCGTATAACGTACAACGTATAACGTATAACGTATAACGTACAGCGTATAACGTACAGCGTATAACGTATAACGTATAACGTATAACGTACAACGTATAACGTATAACGTACAGCGTATAACGTATAACATACAACGTATAACGTACAACGTATAACGTACAACGTATAACGTTCAACGTATAACGTACAACGTACAACGTGTAACGTATAACGTATAACGTACAGCGTATAACGTATAACGTACAACGTATAATGTACAACGTATAACGTACAACGTACAACGTGTAACGTATAACGTATAACGTATAACGTATAACGTACATCGTACAACGTGTAACGTATAACATATAACGTACAACATATAACGTACAACGTATAACGTATAACGTACAACGTATAACGTACAACGTACAACGTGTAACGTATAACGTATAACGTATAACGTGTAACGTATAACGTATAACGTACAGCGTATAACGTACAGCGTATAACGTATAACGTATAAGGTATAACGTATAGCGTATAAAGTACAACGTATAACGTATAACGTATAACGTACAGCGTATAACGTACAGCGTATAACGTATAACGTATAACGTATAACGTACAACGTATAACGTATAACGTACAGCGTATAACGTATAACATACAACGTATAACGTACAACGTATAACGTACAACGTATAACGTATAACGTATAACGTATAACGTATAACGTATAACGTATAACGTATAACGTATAACGTATAACGTATAACGTATAACGTATAACGTATAACGTATAACGTATAACGTACAACGTACAACGTGTAACGTATAACGTATAACGTATAACTTATAACATACAGCGTATAGCGTACAGCGTATAACGTACAGCGTATAACGTATAACGTATAACGTATAACGTATAACGTATAACGTATAACGTATAACGTATAACGTATAACGTATAACGTATAACGTACAGCGTATAACGTATAACGTATAACGTATAACGTATAACGTATAACGTATAACGTATAACGTATAACGTATAACATATAACGTATAACGTATAACGTATAACGTATAACGTACATCGTACAACGTGTAACGTATAACATATAACGTACAACATATAACGTACAACGTATAACGTATAACGTATAACGTATAACGTATAACGTATAACGTATAACGTATAACGTATAACGTATAACGTACAGCGTATAACGTATAACGTACAACATATAACATACAACGTAGAACGTATAACGTATAACGTACAGCGTATAACGTACAGCGTATAACGTATAACGTATAAGGTATAACGTACAGCGTATAACGTACAACGTATAACGTATAACGTATAACGTACAGCGTATAACGTACAGCGTATAACGTATAACGTATAACGTATAACGTACAACGTATAACGTATAACGTACAGCGTATAACGTATAACATACAACGTATAACGTACAACGTATAACGTACAACGTATAACGTTCAACGTATAACGTACAACGTATAACGTACAGCGTATAACGTACAGCGTATAACGTATAACGTATAACGTATAACGTACAACGTATAACGTATAACGTACAGCGTATAACGTATAACATACAACGTATAACGTATAACGTATAACGTATAACGTATAACGTATAACGTATAACGTATAACGTATAACGTATAACGTATAACGTATAACGTATAACGTATAACGTATAACGTATAACGTATAACGTATAACGTATAACGTACAACGTACAACGTGTAACGTATAACGTATAACGTATAACTTATAACATACAGCGTATAGCGTACAGCGTATAACGTACAGCGTATAACGTATAACGTATAACGTATAACGTATAACGTATAACGTATAACGTATAACGTATAACGTATAACGTATAACGTATAACGTACAGCGTATAACGTATAACGTATAACGTATAACGTATAACGTATAACGTATAACGTATAACGTATAACGTATAACATATAACGTATAACGTATAACGTATAACGTATAACGTACATCGTACAACGTGTAACGTATAACATATAACGTACAACATATAACGTACAACGTATAACGTATAACGTATAACGTATAACGTATAACGTATAACGTATAACGTATAACGTATAACGTACAGCGTATAACGTATAACGTACAACATATAACATACAACGTATAACGTATAACGTATAACGTACAGCGTATAACGTACAGCGTATAACGTATAACGTATAAGGTATAACGTACAGCGTATAACGTACAACGTATAACGTATAACGTATAACGTACAGCGTATAACGTACAGCGTATAACGTATAACGTATAACGTATAACGTACAACGTATAACGTATAACGTACAGCGTATAACGTATAACATACAACGTATAACGTACAACGTATAACGTACAACGTATAACGTTCAACGTATAACGTACAACGTACAACGTGTAACGTATAACGTATAACGTACAGCGTATAACGTATAACGTACAACGTATAATGTACAACGTATAACGTACAACGTACAACGTGTAACGTATAACGTATAACGTATAACGTATAACGTACATCGTACAACGTGTAACGTATAACATATAACGTACAACATATAACGTACAACGTATAACGTATAACGTACAACGTATAACGTACAACGTACAACGTGTAACGTATAACGTATAACGTATAACGTGTAACGTATAACGTATAACGTACAGCGTATAACGTACAGCGTATAACGTATAACGTATAAGGTATAACGTATAGCGTATAACGTACAACGTATAACGTATAACGTATAACGTACAGCGTATAACGTACAGCGTATAACGTATAACGTATAACGTATAACGTACAACGTCTAACGTATAACGTACAGCGTATAACGTATAACATACAACGTATAACGTACAACGTATAACGTACAACGTATAACGTTCAACGTATAACGTACAACGTACAACGTGTAACGTATAACGTATAACGTACAGCGTATAACGTATAACGTACAACGTATAATGTACAACGTATAACGTACAACGTACAACGGGTAACGTATAACGTATAACGTATAACGTATAACGTACATCGTACAACGTGTAACGTATAACATATAACGTACAACATATAACGTACAACGTATAACGTATAACGTACAACGTATAACGTACAACGTACAACGTGTAACGTATAACGTATAACGTATAACGTACAGCGTATAACGTACAGCGTATATCGTACAGCGTATAACGTACAACGTATAACGTACAACGTATAACGTACAACGTACAACGTGTAACGTACAGCGTATAACGTATAACATACAACGTATAACGTTCAACATATAACGTACTACGTATAACGTATAACGTACAACGTATAACGTACAACGTACAACGTGTAACGTATAACGTATAACGTACAGCGTATAACATACATCGTATATCGTACAGCGTATAACGTACAACGTATAAGGTATAACGTATAACGTATAACGTATAACGTATAACGTATAACGTACAACGTATAATGTACAACGTATAACGTACAACGTACAACGTGTAACGTGTAACGTATAACGTATAACTTATAACGTACAGCGTATAAAGTACAGCCTATAACGTATAACGTATAACGTACAACGTACAACGTGTAACGTATAACGTATAACGTATAACGTAGAACGTATAACGTACAGCGTATAACGTACAGCGTATAACGTACAGCGGATAACGTATAATGTACAACGTATAACGTACAACGTACAACGTGTAACGTATAACGTATAACGTATAACTTATAACGTACAGCGTATAACGTATAACGTATAACGTATAACGTACAGCGTATAACGTATAACGTACAACGTATAATGTACAACGTATAACGTACAACGTACAACGTGTAACGTATAACGTATAACGTATAACTTATAACGTACAGCGTATAACGTATAACGTATAACGTATAACGTATAACGTATAACGTACATCGTATAACGTACAGCGTATAACGTACAGCGTATAACTTATAACGTATAACGTATAACGTATAACGTATAACGTATAACGTATAACGTATAACGTATAACGTATAACGTATAACGTATAACGTATAACGTATAACGTATAACGTATAACGTATAACGTATAACGTATAACGTATAACGTATAACGTATAACGTATAACGTATAACGTATAACGTATAACGTATAACGTATAACGTATAACGTATAACGTATAACGTATAACGTATAACGTATAACGTATAACGTATAACGTATAACGTATAACGTATAACGTATAACGTATAACGTATAACGTATAACGTATAACGTATAACGTATAACGTATAACGTATAACGTATAACGTATAACGTATAACGTATAACGTATAACGTATAACGTATAACGTATAACGTATAACGTATAACGTATAACGTATAACGTATAACGTATAACGTATAACGTATAACGTATAACGTATAACGTATAACGTATAACGTATAACGTATAACGTATAACGTATAACGTATAACGTATAACGTATAACGTATAACGTATATCGTATAACGTATAACGTACAGCGTATAACGTATAACGTATAACGTATAACGTATAAGGTATAACGTACAGCGTATAACGTACAACGTATAACGTATAACGTATAACGTACAGCGTATAACGTACAGCGTATAACGTATAACGTATAACCTATAACGTACAACGTATAACGTATAACGTACAGCGTATAACGTATAACATACAACGTATAACGTACAACGTATAACGTACAACGTATAACGTTCAACGTATAACGTACAACGTACAACGTGTAACGTATAACGTATAACGTACAGCGTATAACGTATAACGTATAACGTGTGACGTATAACGTACAACGTATAACGTACAACGTACAACGTGTAACGTATAACGTTTAACGTATAACGTATAACGTATAACGTACATCGTACAACGTGTAACGTATAACATATAACGTACAACATATAACGTACAACGTATAACGTATAACGTACAACGTATAACGTACAACGTACAACGTGTAACGTATAACGTATAACGTATAACGTACAGCGTATAACGTACAGCGTATATCGTACAGCGTATAACGTACAACGTATAACGTACAACGTATAACGTACAACGTACAACGTGTAACGTATAACATATAACGTACAACATATAACGTACAACGTATAACGTATAACGTATAACGTATAACGTATAACGTATAACGTATAACGTATAACGTATAACGTATAACGTACAGCGTATAACGTATAACGTACAACATATAACATACAACGTATAACGTATAACGTATAACGTACAGCGTATAACGTACAGCGTATAACGTATAACGTATAAGGTATAACGTACAGCGTATAACGTACAACGTATAACGTATAACGTATAACGTACAGCGTATAACGTACAGCGTATAACGTATAACGTATAACGTATAACGTACAACGTATAACGTATAACGTACAGCGTATAACGTATAACATACAACGTATAACGTACAACGTATAACGTACAACGTATAACGTTCAACGTATAACGTACAACGTACAACGTGTAACGTATAACGTATAACGTACAGCGTATAACGTATAACGTATAACGTATAACGTATAACGTATAACGTATAACGTATTACGTATAACGTATAACGTATAACGTATAACGTATAACGTATAACGTATAACGTATAACGTATAACGTATTACGTACAGCGTATAACGTATAACGTACAACGTATAACGTACAACGTACAACGTGTAACGTACAGCGTATAACGTATAACGTACAACGTATAATGTACAACGTATAACGTACAACGTACAACGTGTAACGTATAACGTATAACGTATAACGTATAACGTATAACGTATAACGTATAACGTATAACGTATAACGTATAACGTATAACGTATAACGTATAACGTATAACGTATAACGTATAACGTATAACGTATAACGTATAACGTATAACGTATAACGTATAACGTATAACGTATAACGTATAACGTATAACGTATAACGTATAACGTATAACGTATAACGTATAACGTATAACGTATAACGTATAACGTATAACGTATAACGTATAACGTATAACGTATAACGTATAACGTATAACGTATAACGTATAACGTATAACGTATAACGTACAGCGTATAACGTATAACGTACAACGTATCATGTACAACGTATAACGTACAACGTATAACGTACAACGTACAACGTGTAACGTATAAACTATAACGTATAACTTATAACATACAGCGTATAGCGTACAGCGTATAACGTACAGCGTATAACGTATAACGTATAACGTGTAACGTATAACGTATAACGTACAGCGTATAACGTACAGCGTATAACGTATAAGGTATAACGTACAGAGTATAACGTACAACGTATAACGTATAACGTATAACGTATAACGTATAACGTATAACGTATAACGTATAACGTATAACGTATAACGTATAACGTACAGCGTATAACGTATAACGTATAACGTATAACGTATAACGTATAACGTATAACGTATAACGTATATCGTATAATGTATAACGTATAACGTATAACGTATAACGTATAACGTATAACGTACAGCGTATAACGTACAGCGTATAACGTATAACGTATAACGTGTAACGTATAACGTATAACGTACAGCGTATAACGTACAGCGTATAACGTATAACGTATAAGGTATAACGTACAGCGTATAACGTACAACGTATAACGTATAACGTATAACGTACAGCGTATAACGTACAGCGTATAACGTACAACATATAACGTACAACGTATAACGTATAACGTATAACGTATAACGTACAACGTATAACGTACAACGTATAACGTACAACGTACAACGTGTAACGTATAACGTATAACGTATAACGTATAACTTATAACGTACAGCGTATAACGTACAGCGTATAACGTATAACGTATAACGTATAACGTACAACGTACAACGTGTAACGTATAACGTATAACGTATAACGTACAGCGTATAACGTACAGCGTATAACGTACAGCGTATAACGTACAACGTATAACGTATAACGTATAACGTATAACGTATAACGTATAACGTATAACGTATAACGTATAACGTATAACGTATAACGTATAACGTATAACGTATAACGTATAACGTATAACGTATAACGTATAACGTATAACGTATAACGTATAACGTATAACGTATAACGTATAACGTATAACGTATAACGTATAACGTATAACGTATAACGTATAACGTATAACGTATAACGTATAACGTATAACGTATAACGTATAACGTATAACGTATAACGTATAACGTATAACGTATAACGTATAACGTATAACGTATAACGTATAACGTATAACGTATAACGTATAACGTATAACGTATAACGTATAACGTATAACGTATAACGTATAACGTATAACGTATAACGTATAACGTATAACGTATAACGTATAACGTACAACGTACAACGTGTAACGTATAACGTATAACGTATAACTTATAACATACAGCGTATAGCGTACAGCGTATAACGTACAGCGTATAACGTATAACGTATAACGTATAACGTATAACGTATAACGTATAACGTATAACGTATAACGTATAACGTATAACGTATAACGTACAGCGTATAACGTATAACGTATAACGTATAACGTATAACGTATAACGTATAACGTATAACGTATAACGTATAACATATAACGTATAACGTATAACGTATAACGTATAACGTACATCGTACAACGTGTAACGTATAACATATAACGTACAACATATAACGTACAACGTATAACGTATAACGTATAACGTATAACGTATAACGTATAACGTATAACGTATAACGTATAACGTACAGCGTATAACGTATAACGTACAACATATAACATACAACGTATAACGTATAACGTATAACGTACAGCGTATAACGTACAGCGTATAACGTATAACGTATAAGGTATAACGTACAGCGTATAACGTACAACGTATAACGTATAACGTATAACGTACAGCGTATAACGTACAGCGTATAACGTATAACGTATAACGTATAACGTACAACGTATAACGTATAACGTACAGCGTATAACGTATAACATACAACGTATAACGTACAACGTATAACGTACAACGTATAACGTTCAACGTATAACGTACAACGTACAACGTGTAACGTATAACGTATAACGTACAGCGTATAACGTATAACGTACAACGTATAATGTACAACGTATAACGTACAACGTACAACGTGTAACGTATAACGTATAACGTATAACTTATAACGTACATCGTACAACGTGTAACGTATAACATATAACGTACAACATATAACGTACAACGTATAACGTATAACGTACAACGTATAACGTACAACGTACAACGTGTAACGTATAACGTATAACGTATAACGTGTAACGTATAACGTATAACGTACAGCGTATAACGTACAGCGTATAACGTATAACGTATAAGGTATAACGTATAGCGTATAAAGTACAACGTATAACGTATAACGTATAACGTACAGCGTATAACGTACAGCGTATAACGTATAACGTATAACGTATAACGTACAACGTATAACGTATAACGTACAGCGTATAACGTATAACATACAACGTATAACGTACAACGTATAACGTACAACGTATAACGTATAACGTATAACGTATAACGTATAACGTATAACGTATAACGTATAACGTATAACGTATAACGTATAACGTATAACGTATAACGTATAACGTATAACGTATAACGTACAACGTACAACGTGTAACGTATAACGTATAACGTATAACTTATAACATACAGCGTATAGCGTACAGCGTATAACGTACAGCGTATAACGTATAACGTATAACGTATAACGTATAACGTATAACGTATAACGTATAACGTATAACGTATAACGTATAACGTATAACATATAACGTATAACGTATAACGTATAACGTATAACGTACATCGTACAACGTGTAACGTATAACATATAACGTACAACATATAACGTACAACGTATAACGTATAACGTATAACGTATAACGTATAACGTATAACGTATAACGTATAACGTATAACGTATAACGTACAGCGTATAACGTATAACGTACAACATATAACATACAACGTAGAACGTATAACGTATAACGTACAGCGTATAACGTACAGCGTATAACGTATAACGTATAAGGTATAACGTACAGCGTATAACGTACAACGTATAACGTATAACGTATAACGTACAGCGTATAACGTACAGCGTATAACGTATAACGTATAACGTATAACGTACAACGTATAACGTATAACGTACAGCGTATAACGTATAACATACAACGTATAACGTACAACGTATAACGTACAACGTATAACGTTCAACGTATAACGTACAACGTATAACGTACAGCGTATAACGTACAGCGTATAACGTATAACGTATAACGTATAACGTACAACGTATAACGTATAACGTACAGCGTATAACGTATAACATACAACGTATAACGTATAACGTATAACGTATAACGTATAACGTATAACGTATAACGTATAACGTATAACGTATAACGTATAACGTATAACGTATAACGTATAACGTATAACGTATAACGTATAACGTATAACGTATAACGTATAACGTATAACGTACAACGTACAACGTGTAACGTATAACGTATAACGTATAACTTATAACATACAGCGTATAGCGTACAGCGTATAACGTACAGCGTATAACGTATAACGTATAACGTATAACGTATAACGTATAACGTATAACGTATAACGTATAACGTATAACGTATAACGTATAACGTACAGCGTATAACGTATAACGTATAACGTATAACGTATAACGTATAACGTATAACGTATAACGTATAACGTATAACATATAACGTATAACGTATAACGTATAACGTATAACGTACAACGTACAACGTGTAACGTATAACATATAACGTACAACATATAACGTACAACGTATAACGTATAACGTATAACGTATAACGTATAACGTATAACGTATAACGTATAACGTATAACGTACAGCGTATAACGTATAACGTACAACATATAACATACAACGTATAACGTATAACGTATAACGTACAGCGTATAACGTACAGCGTATAACGTATAACGTATAAGGTATAACGTACAGCGTATAACGTACAACGTATAACGTATAACGTATAACGTACAGCGTATAACGTACAGCGTATAACGTATAACGTATAACGTATAACGTACAACGTATAACGTATAACGTACAGCGTATAACGTATAACATACAACGTATAACGTACAACGTATAACGTACAACGTATAACGTTCAACGTATAACGTACAACGTACAACGTGTAACGTATAACGTATAACGTACATCGTATAACGTATAACGTACAACGTATAATGTACAACGTATAACGTACAACGTACAACGTGTAACGTATAACGTATAACGTATAACGTATAACGTACATCGTACAACGTGTAACGTATAACATATAACGTACAACATATAACGTATAACGTATAACGTATAACGTACAACGTATAACGTACAACGTACAACGTGTAACGTATAACGTATAACGTATAACGTGTAACGTATAACGTATAACGTACAGCGTATAACGTACAGCGTATAACGTATAACGTATAAGGTATAACGTATAGCGTATAACGTACAACGTATAACGTATAACGTATAACGTACAGCGTATAACGTACAGCGTATAACGTATAACGTATAACGTATAACGTACAACGTCTAACGTATAACGTACAGCGTATAACGTATAACATACAACGTATAACGTACAACGTATAACGTACAACGTATAACGTTCAACGTATAACGTACAACGTACAACGTGTAACGTATAACGTATAACGTACAGCGTATAACGTATAACGTACAACGTATAATGTACAACGTATAACGTACAACGTACAACGGGTAACGTATAACGTATAACGTATAACGTATAACGTACATCGTACAACGTGTAACGTATAACATATAACGTACAACATATAACGTACAACGTATAACGTATAACGTACAACGTATAACGTACAACGTACAACGTGTAACGTATAACGTATAACGTATAACGTACAGCGTATAACGTACAGCGTATATCGTACAGCGTATAACGTACAACGTATAACGTACAACGTATAACGTACAACGTACAACGTGTAACGTACAGCGTATAACGTATAACATACAACGTATAACGTTCAACATATAACGTACTACGTATAACGTATAACGTACAACGTATAACGTACAACGTACAACGTGTAACGTATAACGTATAACGTACAGCGTATAACATACATCGTATATCGTACAGCGTATAACGTACAACGTATAAGGTATAACGTATAACGTATAACGTATAACGTATAACGTATAACGTACAACGTATAATGTACAACGTATAACGTACAACGTACAACGTGTAACGTGTAACGTATAACGTATAACTTATAACGTACAGCGTATAAAGTACAGCCTATAACGTATAACGTATAACGTACAACGTACAACGTGTAACGTATAACGTATAACGTATAACGTAGAACGTATAACGTACAGCGTATAACGTACAGCGTATAACGTACAGCGGATAACGTATAATGTACAACGTATAACGTACAACGTACAACGTGTAACGTATAACGTATAACGTATAACTTATAACGTACAGCGTATAACGTATAACGTATAACGTATAACGTACAGCGTATAACGTATAACGTACAACGTATAATGTACAACGTATAACGTACAACGTACAACGTGTAACGTATAACGTATAACGTATAACTTATAACGTACAGCGTATAACGTATAACGTATAACGTATAACGTACAACGTATAACGTACAGCGTATAACGTACAGCGTATAACGTACAGCGTATAACTTATAACGTATAACGTATAACGTATAACGTATAACGTATAACGTATAACGTATAACGTATAACGTATAACGTATAACGTATAACGTATAACGTATAACGTATAACGTATAACGTATAACGTATAACGTATAACGTATAACGTATAACGTATAACGTATAACGTATAACGTATAACGTATAACGTATAACGTATAACGTATAACGTATAACGTATAACGTATAACGTATAACGTATAACGTATAACGTATAACGTATAACGTATAACGTATAACGTATAACGTATAACGTATAACGTATAACGTATAACGTATAACGTATAACGTATAACGTATAACGTATAACGTATAACGTATAACGTATAACGTATAACGTATAACGTATAACGTATAACGTATAACGTATAACGTATAACGTATAACGTATAACGTATAACGTATAACGTATAACGTATAACGTATAACGTATAACGTATAACGTATAACGTATAACGTATAACGTATAACGTATAACGTATAACGTATAACGTATAACGTATAACGTATATCGTATAACGTATAACGTACAGCGTATAACGTATAACGTATAACGTATAACGTATAAGGTATAACGTACAGCGTATAACGTACAACGTATAACGTATAACGTATAACGTACAGCGTATAACGTACAGCGTATAACGTATAACGTATAACCTATAACGTACAACGTATAACGTATAACGTACAGCGTATAACGTATAACATACAACGTATAACGTACAACGTATAACGTACAACGTATAACGTTCAACGTATAACGTACAACGTACAACGTGTAACGTATAACGTATAACGTACAGCGTATAACGTATAACGTACAACGTATAATGTACAACGTATAACGTACAACGTACAACGTGTAACGTATAACGTATAACGTATAACGTATAACGTACATCGTACAACGTGTAACGTATAACATATAACGTACAACATATAACGTACAACGTATAACGTATAACGTACAACGTATAACGTACAACGTACAACGTGTAACGTATAACGTATAACGTATAACGTACAGCGTATAACGTACAGCGTATATCGTACAGCGTATAACGTACAACGTATAACGTACAACGTATAACGTACAACGTACAACGTGTAACGTATAACATATAACGTACAACATATAACGTACAACGTATAACGTATAACGTATAACGTATAACGTATAACGTATAACGTATAACGTATAACGTATAACGTATAACGTACAGCGTATAACGTATAACGTACAACATATAACATACAACGTATAACGTATAACGTATAACGTACAGCGTATAACGTACAGCGTATAACGTATAACGTATAAGGTATAACGTACAGCGTATAACGTACAACGTATAACGTATAACGTATAACGTACAGCGTATAACGTACAGCGTATAACGTATAACGTATAACGTATAACGTACAACGTATAACGTATAACGTACAGCGTATAACGTATAACATACAACGTATAACGTACAACGTATAACGTACAACGTATAACGTTCAACGTATAACGTACAACGTACAACGTGTAACGTATAACGTATAACGTACAGCGTATAACGTATAACGTACAACGTATAATGTACAACGTATAACGTACAACGTACAACGTGTAACGTATAACGTATAACGTATAACGTACATCGTACAACGTGTAACGTATAACATATAACGTACAACATATAACGTACAACGTATAACGTATAACGTACAACGTACAACGTATAACGTACAACGTACAACGTGTAACGTATAACGTATAACGTATAACGTGTAACGTATAACGTATAACGTACAGCGTATAACGTACAGCGTATAACGTATAACGTATAAGGTATAACGTATAGCGTATAACGTACAACGTATAACGTATAACGTATAACGTACAGCGTATAACGTACAGCGTATAACGTATAACGTATAACGTATAACGTACAACGTCTAACGTATAACGTACAGCGTATAACGTATAACATACAACGTATAACGTACAACGTATAACGTACAACGTATAACGTTCAACGTATAACGTACAACGTACAACGTGTAACGTATAACGTATAACGTACAGCGTATAACGTATAACGTACAACGTATAATGTACAACGTATAACGTACAACGTACAACGGGTAACGTATAACGTATAACGTATAACGTATAACGTACATCGTACAACGTGTAACGTATAACATATAACGTACAACATATAACGTACAACGTATAACGTATAACGTACAACGTATAACGTACAACGTACAACGTGTAACGTATAACGTATAACGTATAACGTACAGCGTATAACGTACAGCGTATATCGTACAGCGTATAACGTACAACGTATAACGTACAACGTATAACGTACAACGTACAACGTGTAACGTACAGCGTATAACGTATAACATACAACGTATAACGTTCAACATATAACGTACTACGTATAACGTATAACGTACAACGTATAACGTACAACGTACAACGTGTAACGTATAACGTATAACGTACAGCGTATAACATACATCGTATATCGTACAGCGTATAACGTACAACGTATAAGGTATAACGTATAACGTATAACGTATAACGTATAACGTATAACGTACAACGTATAATGTACAACGTATAACGTACAACGTACAACGTGTAACGTGTAACGTATAACGTATAACTTATAACGTACAGCGTATAAAGTACAGCCTATAACGTATAACGTATAACGTACAACGTACAACGTGTAACGTATAACGTATAACGTATAACGTAGAACGTATAACGTACAGCGTATAACGTACAGCGTATAACGTACAGCGGATAACGTATAATGTACAACGTATAACGTACAACGTACAACGTGTAACGTATAACGTATAACGTATAACTTATAACGTACAGCGTATAACGTATAACGTATAACGTATAACGTACAGCGTATAACGTATAACGTACAACGTATAATGTACAACGTATAACGTACAACGTACAACGTGTAACGTATAACGTATAACGTATAACTTATAACGTACAGCGTATAACGTATAACGTATAACGTATAACGTACAACGTATAACGTACAGCGTATAACGTACAGCGTATAACGTACAGCGTATAACTTATAACGTATAACGTATAACGTATAACGTATAACGTATAACGTATAACGTATAACGTATAACGTATAACGTATAACGTATAACGTATAACGTATAACGTATAACGTATAACGTATAACGTATAACGTATAACGTATAACGTATAACGTATAACGTATAACGTATAACGTATAACGTATAACGTATAACGTATAACGTATAACGTATAACGTATAACGTATAACGTATAACGTATAACGTATAACGTATAACGTATAACGTATAACGTATAACGTATAACGTATAACGTATAACGTATAACGTATAACGTATAACGTATAACGTATAACGTATAACGTATAACGTATAACGTATAACGTATAACGTATAACGTATAACGTATAACGTATAACGTATAACGTATAACGTATAACGTATAACGTATAACGTATATCGTATAACGTATAACGTATAACGTATAACGTATAACGTATAACGTATAACGTATAACGTATAACGTATTACGTATAACGTATAACGTATAACGTATAACGTATAACGTATAACGTATAACGTATAACGTATAACGTATTACGTACAGCGTATAACGTATAACGTACAACGTATAACGTACAACGTACAACGTGTAACGTACAGCGTATAACGTATAACGTACAACGTATAACGTATAACGTATAACGTATAACGTATAACGTATAACGTATAACGTATAACGTATAACGTATAACGTATAACGTATAACGTATAACGTATAACGTATAACGTATAACGTATAACGTATAACGTATAACGTATAACGTATAACGTATAACGTATAACGTATAACGTATAACGTATAACGTACATCGTACAACGTGTAACGTATAACATATAACGTACAACATATAACGTACAACGTATAACGTATAACGTATAACGTATAACGTACAGCGTATAACGTACAGCGTATAACGTATAACGTATAACATACAACGTATAACGTACAACGTATAACGTATAACGTATAACGTACATCGTACAACGTGTAACGTATAACATATAACGTACAACATATAACATACAACGTATAACGTATAACGTATATCGTATAACGTATAACGTATAACGTATAACGTATAACGTATAACGTATAACGTACAGCGTATAACGTATAACATACAACGTATAACGTACAACGTATAACGTACAACGTACAACGTGTAACGTATAACGTATAACGTATAACGTGTAACGTATAACGTATAACGTACAGCGTATAACGTACAGCTGTTAACGTATAACGTATAAGGTATAACGTACAGCGTATAACGTACAACGTATAACGTATAACGTATAACGTACAGCGTATAACGTACAGCGTATAACGTATAACGTATAACCTATAACGTACAACGTATAACGTATAACGTACAGCGTATAACGTATAACATACAACGTATAACGTACAACGTATAACGTACAACGTATAACGTTCAACGTATAACGTACAACGTACAACGTGTAACGTATAACGTATAACGTACAGCGTATAACGTATAACGTACAACGTATAATGTACAACGTATAACGTACAACGTACAACGTGTAACGTATAACGTATAACGTATAACGTATAACGTACATCGTACAACGTGTAACGTATAACATATAACGTACAACATATAACGTACAACGTATAACGTATAACGTACAACGTATAACGTACAACGTACAACGTGTAACGTATAACGTATAACGTATAACGTACAGCGTATAACGTACAGCGTATATCGTACAGCGTATAACGTACAACGTATAACGTACAACGTATAACGTACAACGTACAACGTGTAACGTACAGCGTATAACGTATAACATACAACGTATAACGTACAACGTATAACGTATAACGTACAACGTATAACGTATAACGTATAACGTATAACGTATAACATATAACGTATAACGTATAACGTATAACGTATAACGTATAACGTATAACGTATAACGTATAACGTACATCGTACAACGTGTAACGTATAACATATAACGTTCAACATATAACGTACTACGTATAACGTATAACGTACAACGTATAACGTACAACGTACAACGTGTAACGTATAACGTATAACGTACAGCGTATAACGTACAGCGTATATCGTACAGCGTATAACGTACAACGTATAAGGTATAACGTACAACGTACAACGTGTAACGCATAACGTATAACGTATAACTTATAACGTACAGCGTATAACGTATAACGTATAACGTATAACGTACAGCGTATAACGTATAACGTACAACGTATAATGTACAACGTATAACGTACAACGTACAACGTGTAACGTATAACGTATAACGTATAACTTATAACGTACAGCGTATAACGTATAACGTACAACGTATAATGTACAACGTATAACGTACAACGTACAACGTGTAACGTATAACGTATAACGTACATCGTACAACGTGTAACGTATAACATATAACGTACAACATATAACGTACAACGTATAACGTATAACGTACAACGTATAACGTACAACGTACAACGTGTAACGTATAACGTATAACGTATAACGTACAGCGTATAACGTACAGCGTATAACGTACAGCGTATATCGTACAGCGTATAACGTACAACGTATAACGTACAACGTATAACGTACAACGTACAACGTGTAACGTACAGTGTATAACGTATAACATACAACGTATAACGTACAACGTATAACGTATAACGTACAACGTATAACGTATAACGTATAACGTATAACGTATAACGTATAACGTATAACGTATAACGTATAACGTATAACGTATAACGTATAACGTATAACGTATAACGTATAACGTATAACGTATAACGTATAACGTATAACGTATAACGTATAACGTATAACGTATAACGTATAACGTATAACGTATAACGTACATCGTACAACGTGTAACGTATAACATATAACGTTCAACATATAACGTACTACGTATAACGTATAACGTACAACGTATAACGTACAACGTACAACGTGTAACGTATAACGTATAACGTACAGCGTATAACGTACAGCGTATATCGTACAGCGTATAACGTACAACGTATAAGGTATAACGTACAACGTACAACGTGTAACGCATAACGTATAACGTATAACTTATAACGTACAGCGTATAACGTATAACGTATAACGTATAACGTACAGCGTATAACGTATAACGTACAACGTATAATGTACAACGTATAACGTACAACGTACAACGTGTAACGTATAACGTATAACGTATAACTTATAACGTACAGCGTATAACGTATAACGTACAACGTATAATGTACAACGTATAACGTACAACGTACAACGTGTAACGTATAACGTATAACGTATAACTTATAACGTACAGCGTATAACGTACAACGTATAACGTACAACGTACAACGTGTAACGTATAACGTATAACGTACAGCGTATAACGTACAGCGTATATCGTACAGCGTATAACGTACAACGTATAAGGTATAACGTACAACGTACAACGTGTAACGCATAACGTATAACGTATAACGTATAACTTATAACGTACAGCGTATAACGTATAACGTATAACGTATAACGTACAGCGTATAACGTATAACGTACAACGTATAACGTACAACGTACAACGTGTAACGCATAACGTATAACGTATAACTTATAACGTACAGCGTATAACGTATAACGTATAACGTATAACGTATATCGTATAACGTATAACGTATAACGTATAACGTACAGCGTATAACGTATAACATACAACGTATAACGTACAACGTATAACGTATAACGTACAACGTATAACGTATAACGTATAACGTATAACGTATAACGTATAACGTATAACGTATAACGTATAACGTATAACGTATAACGTACATCGTACAACGTGTAACGTATAACATATAACGCACAACATATAACGTACAACGTATAACGTATAACGTACAACGTATAACGTACAACGTACAACGTGTAACGTACAACGTATAACGTATACCGTATACCGTATAACGTATACCGTATACCGTATACCGTATAACGTATAACGTATAACGTATAACGTATAACGTATAACGTATAACGTATAACGTATAACGTATAACGTATAACGTATAACGTATAACGTATAACGTATAACGTATAACGTATAACGTATAACGTATAACGTATAACGTATAGCGTATAACGTACATCGTACAACGTGTAACGTATAACATATAACGTACAACATATAACGTACAACGTATAACGTATAACGTATAACGTACAGCGTATAACGTACAGCGTATAACGTATAACGTATAACATACAACGTATAACGTACAACGTATAACGTATAACGTATAACGTACATCGTACAACGTGTAACGTATAACATATAACGTACAACATATAACATACAACGTATAACGTATAACGTATATCGTATAACGTATAACGTATAACGTATAACGTATAACGTATAACGTACAGCGTATAACGTATAACATACAACGTATAACGTACAACGTATAACGTACAACGTACAACGTGTAACGTATAACGTATAACGTATAACGTGTAACGTATAACGTATAACGTACAGCGTATAACGTACAGCGTATAACGTATAACGTATAAGGTATAACGTACAGCGTATAACGTACAACGTATAACGTATAACGTATAACGTACAGCGTATAACGTACAGCGTATAACGTATAACGTATAACGTATAACGTACAACGTATAACGTATAACGTACAGCGTATAACGTATAACGTACAACGTATAACGTACAACGTATAACGTACAACGTATAACGTTCAACGTATAACGTACAACGTACAACGTGTAACGTATAACGTATAACGTACAGCGTATAACGTATAACGTACAACGTATAATGTACAACGTATAACGTACAACGTACAACGTGTAACGTATAACGTATAACGTATAACGTATAACGTACATCGTACAACGTGTAACGTATAACATATAACGTACAACATATAACGTACAACGTATAACGTATAACGTACAACGTATAACGTACAACGTACAACGTGTAACGTATAACGTATAACGTATAACGTATAACGTATAACGTATAACGTATAACGTATAACGTATAACGTATAACGTATAACGTATAACGTATAACGTATAACGTATAACGTATAACGTATAACGTATAACGTATAACGTATAACGTATAACGTATAACGTATAACGTATAACGTATAACGTATAACGTATAACGTATAACGTATAACGTATAACGTATAACGTATAACGTATAACGTATAACGTATAACGTATAACGTATAACGTATAACGTATAACGTATAACGTATAACGTATAACGTATAACGTATAACGTATAACGTACAGCGTATAACGTATAACGTACAACGTATCATGTACAACGTATAACGTACAACGTATAACGTACAACGTACAACGTGTAACGTATAACGTATAACGTATAACTTATAACATACAGCGTATAGCGTACAGCGTATAACGTACAGCGTATAACGTATAACGTATAACGTGTAACGTATAACGTATAACGTACAGCGTATAACGTACAGCGTATAACGTATAAGGTATAACGTACAGCGTATAACGTACAACGTATAACGTATAACGTATAACGTATAACGTATAACGTATAACGTATAACGTATAACGTATAACGTATAACGTACAGCGTATAACGTATAACGTATAACGTATAACGTATAACGTATAACGTATAACGTATAACGTATAACGTATAATGTATAACGTATAACGTATAACGTATAACGTATAACGTATAACGTATAACGTATAACGTATAACGTATAACGTATAACGTATAACGTATAACGTATAACGTATAACGTATAACGTATAACGTACAGCGTATAACGTATAACGTACAACGTATCATGTACAACGTATAACGTACAACGTATAACGTACAACGTACAACGTGTAACGTATAACGTATAACGTATAACTTATAACATACAGCGTATAGCGTACAGCGTATAACGTACAGCGTATAACGTATAACGTATAACGTGTAACGTATAACGTATAACGTACAGCGTATAACGTATAACGTATAACGTATAACGTATAACGTATAACGTATAACGTATAATGTATAACGTATAACGTATAACGTATAACGTATAACGTATAACGTACATCGTACAACGTGTAACGTATAACATATAACGTACAACATATAACGTACAACGTATAACGTATAACGTATAACGTATAACGTATAACGTATAACGTATAACGTATAACGTACAGCGTATAACGTATAACATACAACGTATAACGTACAACGTATAACGTATAACGTATAACGTACATCGTACAACGTGTAACGTATAACATATAACGTACAACATATAACATACAACGTATAACGTATAACGTATATCGTATAACGTATAACGTATAACGTATAACGTATAACGTACAGCGTATAACGTACAGCGTATAACGTATAACGTATAACGTGTAACGTATAACGTATAACGTACAGCGTATAACGTACAGCGTATAACGTATAACGTATAAGGTATAACGTACAGCGTATAACGTACAACGTATAACGTATAACGTATAACGTACAGCGTATAACGTACAGCGTATAACGTACAACATATAACGTACAACGTATAACGTATAACGTATAACGTATAACGTATAACGTACAACGTACAACGTGTAACGTATAACGTATAACGTACAGCGTATAACGTACAGCGTATATCGTACAGCGTATAACGTATAACGTATAACGTACAGCGTATAACGTACAGCGTATAACGTATAACGTATAACGTATAACGTACAACGTATAACGTATAACGTACAGCGTATAACGTATAACATACAACGTATAACGTACAACGTATAACGTACAACGTATAACGTTCAACGTACATCGTACAACGTATAACGTACAACGTACAACGTGTAACGTATAACGTATAACGTATAACTTATAACGTACAGCGTATAACGTACAACGTATAACGTACAACGTACAACGTGTAACGTATAACGTATAACGTACAGCGTATAACGTACAGCGTATATCGTACAGCGTATAACGTATAACGTACAACGTATAATGTACAACGTATAACGTACAACGTACAACGTGTAACGTATAACGTATAACGTATAACGTATAACTTATAACGTACAGCGTATAACGTACAACGTATAACGTACAACGTACAACGTGTAACGTATAACGTATAACGTATAACTTATAACATACAGCGTATAGCGTACAGCGTATAACGTACAGCGTATAACGTATAACGTATAACGTGTAACGTATAACGTATAACGTACAGCGTATAACGTACAGCGTATAACGTATAAGGTATAACGTACAGCGTATAACGTACAACGTATAACGTATAACGTATAACGTATAACGTATAACGTATAACGTATAACGTATAACGTATAACGTATAACGTATAACGTATAACGTATAACGTATAACGTATAACGTATAATGTATAACGTATAACGTATAACGTATAACGTATAACGTATAACGTATAACGTATAACGTATAACGTATAACGTATAACGTATAACGTATAACGTATAACGTATAACGTATAACGTATAACGTATAACGTACAGCGTATAACGTATAACGTACAACGTGTCATGTACAACGTATAACGTACAACGTATAACGTACAACGTACAACGTGTAACGTATAACGTATAACGTATAACTTATAACATACAGCGTATAGCGTACAGCGTATAACGTACAGCGTATAACGTATAACGTATAACGTGTAACGTATAACGTATAACGTACAGCGTATAACGTACAGCGTATAACGTATAAGGTATAACGTACAGCGTATAACGTACAACGTATAACGTATAACGTATAACGTATAACGTATAACGTATAACGTATAACGTATAACGTATAACGTATAACGTACAGCGTATAACGTATAACGTATAACGTATAACGTATAACGTATAACGTATAACGTATAACGTATAATGTATAACGTATAACGTATAACGTATAACGTATAACGTATAACGTACATCGTACAACGTGTAACGTATAACATATAACGTACAACATATAACGTACAACGTATAACGTATAACGTATAACGTATAACGTATAACGTATAACGTATAACGTATAACGTACAGCGTATAACGTATAACATACAACGTATAACGTACAACGTATAACGTATAACGTATAACGTACATCGTACAACGTGTAACGTATAACATATAACGTACAACATATAACATACAACGTATAACGTATAACGTATATCGTATAACGTATAACGTATAACGTATAACGTATAACGTACAGCGTATAACGTACAGCGTATAACGTATAACGTATAACGTGTAACGTATAACGTATAACGTACAGCGTATAACGTACAGCGTATAACGTATAACGTATAAGGTATAACGTACAGCGTATAACGTACAACGTATAACGTATAACGTATAACGTACAGCGTATAACGTACAGCGTATAACGTACAACATATAACGTACAACGTATAACGTATAACGTATAACGTATAACGTATAACGTACAACGTACAACGTGTAACGTATAACGTATAACGTACAGCGTATAACGTACAGCGTATATCGTACAGCGTATAACGTATAACGTATAACGTACAGCGTATAACGTACAGCGTATAACGTATAACGTATAACGTATAACGTACAACGTATAACGTATAACGTACAGCGTATAACGTATAACATACAACGTATAACGTACAACGTATAACGTACAACGTATAACGTTCAACGTACATCGTACAACGTGTAACGTATAACATATAACGTTCAACATATAACGTACTACGTATAACGTATAACGTACAACGTATAACGTACAACGTACAACGTGTAACGTATAACGTATAACGTACAGCGTATAACGTACAGCATATATCGTACAGCGTATAACGTACAACGTATAAGGTATAACGTACAACGTACAACGTGTAACGCATAACGTATAACGTATAACTTATAACGTACAGCGTATAACGTATAACGTATAACGTATAACGTACAGCGTATAACGTATAACGTACAACGTATAATGTACAACGTATAACGTACAACGTACAACGTGTAACGTATAACGTATAACGTATAACTTATAACGTACAGCGTATAACGTATAACGTACAACGTATAATGTACAACGTATAACGTACAACGTACAACGTGTAACGTATAACGTATAACGTATAACTTATAACGTACAGCGTATAACGTACAACGTATAACGTACAACGTACAACGTGTAACGTATAACGTATAACGTACAGCGTATAACGTACAGCGTATATCGTACAGCGTATAACGTACAACGTATAAGGTATAACGTACAACGTACAACGTGTAACGCATAACGTATAACGTATAACGTATAACTTATAACGTACAGCGTATAACGTATAACGTATAACGTATAACGTAGAGCGTATAACGTATAACGTACAACGTATAACGTACAACGTACAACGTGTAACGCATAACGTATAACGTATAACTTATAACGTACAGCGTATAACGTATAACGTATAACGTATAACGTATATCGTATAACGTATAACGTATAAGGTATAACGTATAACGTACAGCGTATAACGTATAACATACAACGTATAACGTACAACGTATAACGTATAACGTACAACGTATAACGTATAACGTATAACGTATAACGTATAACGTATAACGTATAACGTATAACGTATAACGTATAACGTATAACGTATAACGTACATCGTACAACGTGTAACGTATAACATATAACGTACAACATATAACGTACAACGTATAACGTATAACGTACAACGTATAACGTACAACGTACAACGTGTAACGTACAACGTATAACGTATACCGTATACCGTATAACGTATACCGTATACCGTATAACGTATAACGTATAACGTATAACGTATAACGTATAACGTATAACGTATAACGTATAACGTATAACGTATAACGTATAACGTATAACGTATAACGTATAACGTATAACGTATAACGTACATCGTACAACGTGTAACGTATAACATATAACGTACAACATATAACGTACAACGTATAACGTATAACGTATAACGTATAACGTATAACGTACAGCGTATAACGTACAGCGTATAACGTATAACGTATAACATACAACGTATAACGTACAACGTATAACGTATAACGTATAACGTACATCGTACAACGTGTAACGTATAACATATAACGTACAACATATAACATACAACGTATAACGTATAACGTATATCGTATAACGTATAACGTATAACGTATAACGTATAACGTATAACGTACAGCGTATAACGTATAACATACAACGTATAACGTACAACGTATAACGTACAACGTACAACGTGTAACGTATAACGTATAACGTATATCGTATAACGTATAACGTATAACGTATAACGTATAACGTACAGCGTATAACGTACAGCGTATAACGTATAACGTATAACGTGTAACGTATAACGTATAACGTACAGCGTATAACGTACAGCGTATAACGTATAACGTATAAGGTATAACGTACAGCGTATAACGTACAACGTATAACGTATAACGTATAACGTACAGCGTATAACGTACAGCGTATAACGTACAACATATAACGTACAACGTATAACGTATAACGTATAACGTATAACGTATAACGTACAACGTACAACGTGTAACGTATAACGTATAACGTACAGCGTATAACGTACAGCGTATATCGTACAGCGTATAACGTATAACGTATAACGTACAGCGTATAACGTACAGCGTATAACGTATAACGTATAACGTATAACGTACAACGTATAACGTATAACGTACAGCGTATAACGTATAACATACAACGTATAACGTACAACGTATAACGTACAACGTATAACGTTCAACGTACATCGTACAACGTGTAACGTATAACATATAACGTTCAACATATAACGTACTACGTATAACGTATAACGTACAACGTATAACGTACAACGTACAACGTGTAACGTATAACGTATAACGTACAGCGTATAACGTACAGCATATATCGTACAGCGTATAACGTACAACGTATAAGGTATAACGTACAACGTACAACGTGTAACGCATAACGTATAACGTATAACTTATAACGTACAGCGTATAACGTATAACGTATAACGTATAACGTACAGCGTATAACGTATAACGTACAACGTATAATGTACAACGTATAACGTACAACGTACAACGTGTAACGTATAACGTATAACGTATAACTTATAACGTACAGCGTATAACGTATAACGTACAACGTATAATGTACAACGTATAACGTACAACGTACAACGTGTAACGTATAACGTATAACGTATAACTTATAACGTACAGCGTATAACGTACAACGTATAACGTACAACGTACAACGTGTAACGTATAACGTATAACGTACAGCGTATAACGTACAGCGTATATCGTACAGCGTATAACGTACAACGTATAAGGTATAACGTACAACGTACAACGTGTAACGCATAACGTATAACGTATAACGTATAACTTATAACGTACAGCGTATAACGTATAACGTATAACGTATAACGTAGAGCGTATAACGTATAACGTACAACGTATAACGTACAACGTACAACGTGTAACGCATAACGTATAACGTATAACTTATAACGTACAGCGTATAACGTATAACGTATAACGTATAACGTATATCGTATAACGTATAACGTATAAGGTATAACGTATAACGTACAGCGTATAACGTATAACATACAACGTATAACGTACAACGTATAACGTATAACGTACAACGTATAACGTATAACGTATAACGTATAACGTATAACGTATAACGTATAACGTATAACGTATAACGTATAACGTATAACGTATAACGTACATCGTACAACGTGTAACGTATAACATATAACGTACAACATATAACGTACAACGTATAACGTATAACGTACAACGTATAACGTACAACGTACAACGTGTAACGTACAACGTATAACGTATACCGTATACCGTATAACGTATACCGTATACCGTATAACGTATAACGTATAACGTATAACGTATAACGTATAACGTATAACGTATAACGTATAACGTATAACGTATAACGTATAACGTATAACGTATAACGTATAACGTATAACGTATAACGTACATCGTACAACGTGTAACGTATAACATATAACGTACAACATATAACGTACAACGTATAACGTATAACGTATAACGTATAACGTATAACGTACAGCGTATAACGTACAGCGTATAACGTATAACGTATAACATACAACGTATAACGTACAACGTATAACGTATAACGTATAACGTACATCGTACAACGTGTAACGTATAACATATAACGTACAACATATAACATACAACGTATAACGTATAACGTATATCGTATAACGTATAACGTATAACGTATAACGTATAACGTACAGCGTATAACGTATAACATACAACGTATAACGTACAACGTATAACGTACAACGTACAACGTGTAACGTATAACGTATAACGTATAACGTGTAACGTATAACGTATAACGTACAGCGTATAACGTACAGCGTATAACGTATAACGTATAAGGTATAACGTACAGCGTATAACGTACAACGTATAACGTATAACGTATAACGTACAGCGTATAACGTACAGCGTATAACGTATAACGTATAACGTATAACGTACAACGTATAACGTATAACGTACAGCGTATAACGTATAACATACAACGTATAACGTACAACGTATAACGTACAACGTATAACGTTCAACGTATAACGTACAACGTACAACGTGTAACGTATAACGTATAACGTACAGCGTATAACGTATAACGTACAACGTATAATGTACAACGTATAACGTACAACGTACAACGTGTAACGTATAACGTATAACGTATAACGTATAACGTACATCGTACAACATGTAACGTATAACATATAACGTACAACATATAACGTACAACGTATAACGTATAACGTACAACGTATAACGTACAACGTACAACGTGTAACGTATAACGTATAACGTATAACGTACAGCGTATAACGTACAGCGTATATCGTACAGCGTATAACGTACAACGTATAACGTACAACGTATAACGTACAACGTACAACGTGTAACGTACAGTGTATAACGTATAACATACAACGTATAACGTACAACGTATAACGTATAACGTACAACGTATAACGTATAACGTATAACGTATAACGTATAACGTATAACGTATAACGTATAACGTATAACGTATAACGTATAACGTATAACGTATAACGTATAACGTATAACGTATAACGTATAACGTATAACGTATAACGTATAACGTATAACGTATAACGTATAACGTATAACGTATAACGTACATCGTACAACGTGTAACGTATAACATATAACGTTCAACATATAACGTACTACGTATAACGTATAACGTACAACGTATAACGTACAACGTACAACGTGTAACGTATAACGTATAACGTACAGCGTATAACGTACAGCGTATATCGTACAGCGTATAACGTACAACGTATAAGGTATAACGTACAACGTACAACGTGTAACGCATAACGTATAACGTATAACGTATAACTTATAACGTACAGCGTATAACGTATAACGTATAACGTATAACGTACAGCGTATAACGTATAACGTACAACGTATAATGTACAACGTATAACGTACAACGTACAAGTGTAACGTATAACGTATAACGTATAACTTATAACGTACAGCGTATAACGTATAACGTATAACGTACAACGTATAATGTACAACGTATAACGTACAACGTACAACGTGTAACGTATAACGTATAACGTATAACTTATAACGTACAGCGTATAACGTACAACGTATAACGTACAACGTACAACGTGTAACGTATAACGTATAACGTACAGCGTATAACGTACAGCGTATATCGTACAGCGTATAACGTACAACGTATAAGGTATAACGTACAACGTACAACGTGTAACGCATAACGTATAACGTATAACGTATAACTTATAACGTACAGCGTATAACGTATAACGTATAACGTATAACGTACAGCGTATAACGTATAACGTACAACGTATAACGTACAACGTACAACGTGTAACTCATAACGTATAACGTATAACTTATAACGTACAGCGTATAACGTATAACGTATAACGTATAACGTATATCGTATAACGTATAACGTATAACGTATAACGTACAGCGTATAACGTATAACATACAACGTATAACGTACAACGTATAACGTATAACGTACAACGTATAACGTATAACGTATAACGTATAACGTATAACGTATAACGTATAACGTATAACGTATAACGTATAACGTATAACGTATAACGTATAACGTACATCGTACAACGAGTAACGTATAACATATAACGCACAACATATAACGTACAACGTATAACGTATAACGTACAACGTATAACGTACAACGTACAACGTGTAACGTACAACGTATAACGTATACCGTATACCGTATAACGTATACCGTATACCGTATAACGTATAACGTATAACGTATAACGTATAACGTATAACGTATAACGTATAACGTATAACGTATAACGTATAACGTATAACGTATAACGTATAACGTATAACGTATAACGTATAACGTATAACGTATAACGTATAACGTATAACGTATAACGTATAACGTATAACGTATAACGTATAACGTATAACGTACATCGTACAACGTGTAACGTATAACATATAACGTACAACATATAACGTACAACGTATAACGTATAACGTATAACGTATAACGTACAGCGTATAACGTACAGCGTATAACGTATAACGTATAACATACAACGTATAACGTACAACGTATAACGTATAACGTATAACGTACATCGTACAACGTGTAACGTATAACATATAACGTACAACATATAACATACAACGTATAACGTATAACGTATATCGTATAACGTATAACGTATAACGTATAACGTATAACGTATAACGTACAGCGTATAACGTATAACATACAACGTATAACGTACAACGTATAACGTACAACGTACAACGTGTAACGTATAACGTATAACGTATAACGTGTAACGTATAACGTATAACGTACAGCGTATAACGTACAGCGTATAACGTATAACGTATAAGGTATAACGTACAGCGTATAACGTACAACGTATAACGTATAACGTATAACGTACAGCGTATAACGTACAGCGTATAACGTATAACGTATAACCTATAACGTACAACGTATAACGTATAACGTACAGCGTATAACGTATAACATACAACGTATAACGTACAACGTATAACGTACAACGTATAACGTTCAACGTATAACGTACAACGTACAACGTGTAACGTATAACGTATAACGTACAGCGTATAACGTATAACGTACAACGTATAATGTACAACGTATAACGTACAACGTACAACGTGTAACGTATAACGTATAACGTATAACGTATAACGTACATCGTACAACGTGTAACGTATAACATATAACGTACAACATATAACGTACAACGTATAACGTATAACGTACAACGTATAACGTACAACGTACAACGTGTAACGTATAACGTATAACGTATAACGTACAGCGTATAACGTACAGCGTATATCGTACAGCGTATAACGTACAACGTATAACGTACAACGTATAACGTACAACGTACAACGTGTAACGTACAGCGTATAACGTATAACATACAACGTGTAACGTATAACGTATAACGTATAACGTACAGCGTATAACGTACAGCGTATATCGTACAGCGTATAACGTACAACGTATAACGTATAACGTATAACGTACATCGTACAACGTGTAACGTATAACATATAACGTTCAACATATAACGTACTACGTATAACGTATAACGTACAACGTATAACGTACAACGTACAACGTGTAACGTATAACGTATAACGTACAGCGTATAACGTACAGCGTATATCGTACAGCGTATAACGTACAACGTATAAGGTATAACGTACAACGTACAACGTGTAACGCATAACGTATAACGTATAACTTATAACGTACAGCGTATAACGTATAACGTATAACGTATAACGTACAGCGTATAACGTATAACGTACAACGTATAATGTACAACGTATAACGTACAACGTACAACGTGTAACGTATAACGTATAACGTATAACTTATAACGTACAGCGTATAACGTATAACGTACAACGTATAATGTACAACGTATAACGTACAACGTACAACGTGTAACGTATAACGTATAACGTACATCGTACAACGTGTAACGTATAACATATAACGTACAACATATAACGTACAACGTATAACGTATAACGTACAACGTATAACGTACAACGTACAACGTGTAACGTATAACGTATAACGTATAACGTATAACGTACAGCGTATAACGTACAGCGTATATCGTACAGCGTATAACGTACAACGTATAACGTACAACGTATAACGTACAACGTACAACGTGTAACGTACAGTGTATAACGTATAACATACAACGTATAACGTACAACGTATAACGTATAACGTACAACGTATAACGTATAACGTATAACGTATAACGTATAACGTATAACGTATAACGTATAACGTATAACGTATAACGTATAACGTATAACGTATAACGTATAACGTATAACGTATAACGTATAACGTATAACGTATAACGTATAACGTATAACGTATAACGTATAACGTATAACGTATAACGTATAACGTATAACGTATAACGTATAACGTATAACGTATAACGTATAACGTATAACGTATAACGTATAACGTACATCGTACAACGTGTAACGTATAACATATAACGTTCAACATATAACGTACTACGTATAACGTATAACGTACAACGTATAACGTACAGCGTATAACGTATAACGTACAACGTATAATGTACAACGTATAACGTACAACGTACAACGTGTAACGTATAACGTATAACGTATAACTTATAACGTACAGCGTATAACGTATAACGTACAACGTATAATGTACAACGTATAACGTACAACGTACAACGTGTAACGTATAACGTATAACGTATAACTTATAACGTACAGCGTATAACGTACAACGTATAACGTACAACGTACAACGTGTAACGTATAACGTATAACGTACAGCGTATAACGTACAGCGTATATCGTACAGCGTATAACGTACAACGTATAAGGTATAACGTACAACGTACAACGTGTAACGCATAACGTATAACGTATAACGTATAACTTATAACGTACAGCGTATAACGTATAACGTATAACGTATAACGTACAGCGTATAACGTATAACGTACAACGTATAACGTACAACGTACAACGTGTAACGCATAACGTATAACGTATAACTTATAACGTACAGCGTATAACGTATAACGTATAACGTATAACGTATATCGTATAACGTATAACGTATAACGTATAACGTACAGCGTATAACGTATAACATACAACGTATAACGTACAACGTATAACGTATAACGTACAACGTATAACGTATAACGTATAACGTATAACGTATAACGTATAACGTATAACGTATAACGTACATCGTACAACGTGTAACGTATAACATATAACGCACAACATATAACGTACAACGTATAACGTATAACGTACAACGTATAACGTACAACGTACAACGTGTAACGTACAACGTATAACGTATACCGTATACCGTATAACGTATACCGTATACCGTATAACGTATAACGTATAACGTATAACGTATAACGTATAACGTATAACGTATAACGTATAACGTATAACGTATAACGTATAACGTATAACGTATAACGTATAACGTATAACGTATAACGTATAACGTATAACGTATAACGTATAACGTATAACGTATAACGTACATCGTACAACGTGTAACGTATAACATATAACGTACAACATATAACGTACAACGTATAACGTATAACGTATAACGTACAGCGTATAACGTACAGCGTATAACGTATAACGTATAACATACAACGTATAACGTACAACGTATAACGTATAACGTATAACGTACATCGTACAACGTGTAACGTATAACATATAACGTACAACATATAACATACAACGTATAACGTATAACGTATATCGTATAACGTATAACGTATAACGTATAACGTACAGCGTATAACGTATAACATACAACGTATAACGTACAACGTATAACGTACAACGTACAACGTGTAACGTATAACGTATAACGTATAACGTGTAACGTATAACGTATAACGTACAGCGTATAACGTACAGCGTATAACGTATAACGTATAAGGTATAACGTACAGCGTATAACGTACAACGTATAACGTATAACGTATAACGTACAGCGTATAACGTACAGCGTATAACGTATAACGTATAACGTATAACGTACAACGTATAACGTATAACGTACAGCGTATAACGTATAACGTACAACGTATAACGTACAACGTATAACGTACAACGTATAACGTTCAACGTATAACGTACAACGTACAACGTGTAACGTATAACGTATAACGTACAGCGTATAACGTATAACGTACAACGTATAATGTACAACGTATAACGTACAACGTACAACGTGTAACGTATAACGTATAACGTATAACGTATAACGTACATCGTACAACGTGTAACGTATAACATATAACGTACAACATATAACGTACAACGTATAACGTATAACGTACAACGTATAACGTACAACGTACAACGTGTAACGTATAACGTATAACGTATAACGTATAACGTATAACGTATAACGTATAACGTATAACGTATAACGTATAACGTATAACGTACATCGTACAACGTGTAACGTATAACATATAACGTTCAACATATAACGTACTACGTATAACGTATAACGTACAACGTATAACGTATAACGTGTAACGTATAACGTATAACGTACAGCGTATAACGTACAGCGTATAACGTATAACGTATAAGGTATAACGTACAGCGTATAACGTACAACGTATAACGTATAACGTATAACGTACAGCGTATAACGTACAGCGTATAACGTATAACGTATAACGTACAACGTATAACGTATAACGTACAGCGTATAACGTATAACGTACAACGTATAACGTACAACGTATAACGTACAACGTATAACGTTCAACGTATAACGTACAACGTACAACGTGTAACGTATAACGTATAACGTACAGCGTATAACGTATAACGTACAACGTATAATGTACAACGTATAACGTACAACGTACAACGTGTAACGTATAACGTATAACGTATAACGTATAACGTACATCGTACAACGTGTAACGTATAACATATAACGTACAACATATAACGTACAACGTATAACGTATAACGTACAACGTATAACGTACAACGTACAACGTGTAACGTATAACGTATAACGTATAACGTATAACGTATAACGTATAACGTATAACGTATAACGTATAACGTATAACGTACATCGTACAACGTGTAACGTATAACATATAACGTTCAACATATAACGTACTACGTATAACGTATAACGTACAACGTATAACGTACAACGTACAACGTGTAACGTATAACGTATAACGTACAGCGTATAACGTACAGCGTATATCGTACAGCGTATAACGTACAACGTATAAGGTATAACGTACAACGTACAACGTGTAACGCATAACGTATAACGTATAACTTATAACGTACAGCGTATAACGTATAACGTATAACGTATAACGTACAGCGTATAACGTATAACGTACAACGTATAATGTACAACGTATAACGTACAACGTACAACGTACAACGTGTAACGTATAACGTATAACGTATAACTTATAACGTACAGCGTATAACGTATAACGTACAACGTATAATGTACAGCGTATAACGTACAACGTACAACGTGTAACGTATAACGTATAACGTATAACTTATAACGTACAGCGTATAACGTACAACGTATAACGTACAACGTACAACGTGTAACGTATAACGTATAACGTACAGCGTATAACGTACAGCGTATATCGTACAGCGTATAACGTACAACGTATAAGGTATAACGTACAACGTACAACGTGTAACGCATAACGTATAACGTATAACGTATAACTTATAACGTACAGCGTATAACGTATAACGTATAACGTATAACGTACAGCGTATAACGTATAACGTATAACGTATAACGTACAACGTACAACGTGTAACGCATAACGTATAACGTATAACTTATAACGTACAGCGTATAACGTATAACGTATAACGTATAACGTATATCGTATAACGTATAACGTATAACGTATAACGTATAACGTATAACGTACAGCGTATAACGTATAACATACAACGTATAACGTACAACGTATAACGTATAACGTACAACTTATAACGTATAACGTATAACGTATAACGTATAACGTATAACGTATAACGTATAACGTATAACGTATAACGTATAACGTATAACGTATAACGTATAACGTATAACGTACATCGTACAACGTGTAACGTATAACATATAACGTACAACATATAACGTACAACGTATAACGTATAACGTACAACGTATAACGTACAACGTACAACGTGTAACGTACAACGTATAACGTATACCGTATACCGTATAACGTATACCGTATACCGTATAACGTATAACGTATAACGTATAACGTATAACGTATAACGTATAACGTATAACGTATAACGTATAACGTATAACGTATAACGTATAACGTATAACGTATAACGTATAACGTATAACGTATAACGTATAACGTATAACGTATAACGTATAACGTACATCGTACAACGTGTAACGTATAACATATAACGTACAACATATAACGTACAACGTATAACGTATAACGTATAACGTATAACGTATAACGTATGACGTATAACGTATAACGTACAGCGTATAACGTATAACATACAACGTATAACGTACAACGTATAACGTATAACGTATAACGTACATCGTACAACGTGTAACGTATAACATATAACGTACAACATATAACATACAACGTATAACGTATAACGTATATCGTATAACGTATAACGTATAACGTATAACGTATAACGTGTAACGTATAACGTACAGCGTATAACGTATAACATACAACGTATAACGTACAACGTATAACGTATAACGTACAACGTATAACGTATAACGTATAACGTTTAACGTATAACGTACATCGTACAACGTGTAACGTATAACATATAACGTACAACATATAACGTACAACGTATAACGTATAACGTACAACGTATAACGTACAACGTACAACGTGTAACGTATAACGTATAACGTATAACGTACAGCGTATAACATACATCGTATATCGTACAGCGTATAACGTACAACGTATAAGGTATAACGTATAACGTATAACGTATAACGTATAACGTATAACGTATAACGTACAACGTATAATGTACAACGTATAACGTACAACGTACAACGTGTAACGTGTAACGTATAACGTATAACTTATAACGTACAGCGTATAACGTACAGCGTATAACGTATAACGTATAACGTACAACGTACAACGTGTAACGTATAACGTATAACGTATAACGTAGAACGTATAACGTACAGCGTATAACGTACAGCGTATAACGTACAGCGGATAACGTATAATGTACAACGTATAACGTACAACGTACAACGTGTAACGTATAACGTATAACGTATAACTTATAACGTACAGCGTATAACGTATAACGTATAACGTATAACGTACAGCGTATAACGTATAACGTACAACGTATAATGTACAACGTATAACGTACAACGTACAACGTGTAACGTATAACGTATAACGTATACCTTATAACGTACAGCGTATAACGTATAACGTATAACGTATAACGTACAACGTATAACGTACAGCGTATAATGTACAGCGTATAACGTACAGCGTATAACGTATAACGTATAACGTATAACGTATAACGTATAACGTATAACGTATAACGTATAACGTATAACGTATAACGTATAACGTATAACGTATAACGTATAACGTATAACGTATAACGTATAACGTATAACGTATAACGTATAACGTATAACGTATAACGTATAACGTATAACGTATAACGTATAACGTATAACGTATAACGTATAACGTATAACGTATAACGTATAACGTATAACGTATAACGTATAACGTATAACGTATAACGTACAGCGTATAACGTATAACGTATAACGTATAACGTACAGCGTATAACGTATAACGTACAACGTATAATGTACAACGTATAACGTACAACGTACAACGTACAACGTGTAACGTATAACGTATAACGTATAACTTATAACGTACAGCGTATAACGTATAACGTACAACGTATAATGTACAACGTATAACGTACAACGTACAACGTGTAACGTATAACGTATAACGTATAACTTATAACGTACAGCGTATAACGTACAACGTATAACGTACAACGTACAACGTGTAACGTATAACGTATAACGTACAGCGTATAACGTACAGCGTATATCGTACAGCGTATAACGTACAACGTATAAGGTATAACGTACAACGTACAACGTGTAACGCATAACGTATAACGTATAACGTATAACTTATAACGTACAGCGTATAACGTATAACGTATAACGTATAACGTACAGCGTATAACGTATAACGTATAACGTATAACGTACAACGTACAACGTGTAACGCATAACGTATAACGTATAACTTATAACGTACAGCGTATAACGTATAACGTATAACGTATAACGTATATCGTATAACGTATAACGTATAACGTATAACGTATAACGTATAACGTACAGCGTATAACGTATAACATACAACGTATAACGTACAACGTATAACGTATAACGTACAACTTATAACGTATAACGTATAACGTATAACGTATAACGTATAACGTATAACGTATAACGTATAACGTATAACGTATAACGTATAACGTATAACGTATAACGTATAACGTATAACGTACATCGTACAACGTGTAACGTATAACATATAACGTACAACATATAACGTACAACGTATAACGTATAACGTACAACGTATAACGTACAACGTACAACGTGTAACGTACAACGTATAACGTATACCGTATACCGTATAACGTATACCGTATACCGTATAACGTATAACGTATAACGTATAACGTATAACGTATAACGTATAACGTATAACGTATAACGTATAACGTATAACGTATAACGTATAACGTATAACGTATAACGTATAACGTATAACGTATAACGTATAACGTATAACGTATAACGTATAACGTATAACGTACATCGTACAACGTGTAACGTATAACATATAACGTACAACATATAACGTACAACGTATAACGTATAACGTATAACGTATAACGTATAACGTATGACGTATAACGTATAACGTACAGCGTATAACGTATAACATACAACGTATAACGTACAACGTATAACGTATAACGTATAACGTACATCGTACAACGTGTAACGTATAACATATAACGTACAACATATAACATACAACGTATAACGTATAACGTATATCGTATAACGTATAACGTATAACGTATAACGTATAACGTGTAACGTATAACGTACAGCGTATAACGTATAACATACAACGTATAACGTACAACGTATAACGTATAACGTACAACGTATAACGTATAACGTATAACGTATAACGTTTAACGTATAACGTACATCGTACAACGTGTAACGTATAACATATAACGTACAACATATAACGTACAACGTATAACGTATAACGTACAACGTATAACGTACAACGTACAACGTGTAACGTATAACGTATAACGTATAACGTACAGCGTATAACATACATCGTATATCGTACAGCGTATAACGTACAACGTATAAGGTATAACGTATAACGTATAACGTATAACGTATAACGTATAACGTATAACGTACAACGTATAATGTACAACGTATAACGTACAACGTACAACGTGTAACGTGTAACGTATAACGTATAACTTATAACGTACAGCGTATAACGTACAGCGTATAACGTATAACGTATAACGTACAACGTACAACGTGTAACGTATAACGTATAACGTATAACGTAGAACGTATAACGTACAGCGTATAACGTACAGCGTATAACGTACAGCGGATAACGTATAATGTACAACGTATAACGTACAACGTACAACGTGTAACGTATAACGTATAACGTATAACTTATAACGTACAGCGTATAACGTATAACGTATAACGTATAACGTACAGCGTATAACGTATAACGTACAACGTATAATGTACAACGTATAACGTACAACGTACAACGTGTAACGTATAACGTATAACGTATACCTTATAACGTACAGCGTATAACGTATAACGTATAACGTATAACGTACAACGTATAACGTACAGCGTATAATGTACAGCGTATAACGTACAGCGTATAACGTATAACGTATAACGTATAACGTATAACGTATAACGTATAACGTATAACGTATAACGTATAACGTATAACGTATAACGTATAACGTATAACGTATAACGTATAACGTATAACGTATAACGTATAACGTATAACGTATAACGTATAACGTATAACGTATAACGTATAACGTATAACGTATAACGTATAACGTATAACGTATAACGTACAACGTATAATGTACAACGTATAACGTACAACGTACAACGTGTAACGTGTAACGTATAACGTATAACTTATAACGTACAGCGTATAACGTACAGCGTATAACGTATAACGTATAACGTACAACGTACAACGTGTAACGTATAACGTATAACGTATAACGTAGAACGTATAACGTACAGCGTATAACGTACAGCGTATAACGTACAGCGGATAACGTATAATGTACAACGTATAACGTACAACGTACAACGTGTAACGTATAACGTATAACGTATAACTTATAACGTACAGCGTATAACGTATAACGTATAACGTATAACGTACAGCGTATAACGTATAACGTACAACGTATAATGTACAACGTATAACGTACAACGTACAACGTGTAACGTATAACGTATAACGTATACCTTATAACGTACAGCGTATAACGTATAACGTATAACGTATAACGTACAACGTATAACGTACAGCGTATAATGTACAGCGTATAACGTACAGCGTATAACGTATAACGTATAACGTATAACGTATAACGTATAACGTATAACGTATAACGTATAACGTATAACGTATAACGTATAACGTATAACGTATAACGTATAACGTATAACGTATAACGTATAACGTATAACGTATAACGTATAACGTATAACGTATAACGTATAACGTATAACGTATAACGTATAACGTATAACGTATAACGTATAACGTATAACGTATAACGTATAACGTATAACGTACAGCGTATAACGTATAACGTATAACGTATAACGTACAGCGTATAACGTATAACGTACAACGTATAATGTACAACGTATAACGTACAACGTACAACGTACAACGTGTAACGTATAACGTATAACGTATAACTTATAACGTACAGCGTATAACGTATAACGTACAACGTATAATGTACAACGTATAACGTACAACGTACAACGTGTAACGTATAACGTATAACGTATAACTTATAACGTACAGCGTATAACGTACAACGTATAACGTACAACGTACAACGTGTAACGTATAACGTATAACGTACAGCGTATAACGTACAGCGTATATCGTACAGCGTATAACGTACAACGTATAAGGTATAACGTACAACGTACAACGTGTAACGCATAACGTATAACGTATAACGTATAACTTATAACGTACAGCGTATAACGTATAACGTATAACGTATAACGTACAGCGTATAACGTATAACGTATAACGTATAACGTACAACGTACAACGTGTAACGCATAACGTATAACGTATAACTTATAACGTACAGCGTATAACGTATAACGTATAACGTATAACGTATATCGTATAACGTATAACGTATAACGTATAACGTATAACGTATAACGTACAGCGTATAACGTATAACATACAACGTATAACGTACAACGTATAACGTATAACGTACAACTTATAACGTATAACGTATAACGTATAACGTATAACGTATAACGTATAACGTATAACGTATAACGTATAACGTATAACGTATAACGTATAACGTATAACGTATAACGTACATCGTACAACGTGTAACGTATAACATATAACGTACAACATATAACGTACAACGTATAACGTATAACGTACAACGTATAACGTACAACGTACAACGTGTAACGTACAACGTATAACGTATACCGTATACCGTATAACGTATACCGTATACCGTATAACGTATAACGTATAACGTATAACGTATAACGTATAACGTATAACGTATAACGTATAACGTATAACGTATAACGTATAACGTATAACGTATAACGTATAACGTATAACGTATAACGTATAACGTATAACGTATAACGTATAACGTATAACGTATAACGTACATCGTACAACGTGTAACGTATAACATATAACGTACAACATATAACGTACAACGTATAACGTATAACGTATAACGTATAACGTATAACGTATGACGTATAACGTATAACGTACAGCGTATAACGTATAACATACAACGTATAACGTACAACGTATAACGTATAACGTATAACGTACATCGTACAACGTGTAACGTATAACATATAACGTACAACATATAACATACAACGTATAACGTATAACGTATATCGTATAACGTATAACGTATAACGTATAACGTATAACGTATAACGTGTAACGTATAACGTACAGCGTATAACGTATAACATACAACGTATAACGTACAACGTATAACGTATAACGTACAACGTATAACGTATAACGTATAACGTATAACGTTTAACGTATAACGTACATCGTACAACGTGTAACGTATAACATATAACGTACAACATATAACGTACAACGTATAACGTATAACGTACAACGTATAACGTACAACGTACAACGTGTAACGTATAACGTATAACGTATAACGTACAGCGTATAACATACATCGTATATCGTACAGCGTATAACGTACAACGTATAAGGTATAACGTATAACGTATAACGTATAACGTATAACGTATAACGTATAACGTACAACGTATAATGTACAACGTATAACGTACAACGTACAACGTGTAACGTGTAACGTATAACGTATAACTTATAACGTACAGCGTATAACGTACAGCGTATAACGTATAACGTATAACGTACAACGTACAACGTGTAACGTATAACGTATAACGTATAACGTAGAACGTATAACGTACAGCGTATAACGTACAGCGTATAACGTACAGCGGATAACGTATAATGTACAACGTATAACGTACAACGTACAACGTGTAACGTATAACGTATAACGTATAACTTATAACGTACAGCGTATAACGTATAACGTATAACGTATAACGTACAGCGTATAACGTATAACGTACAACGTATAATGTACAACGTATAACGTACAACGTACAACGTGTAACGTATAACGTATAACGTATACCTTATAACGTACAGCGTATAACGTATAACGTATAACGTATAACGTACAACGTATAACGTACAGCGTATAATGTACAGCGTATAACGTACAGCGTATAACGTATAATGTATAACGTATAACGTATAACGTATAACGTATAACGTATAACGTATAACGTATAACGTATAACGTATAACGTATAACGTATAACGTATAACGTATAACGTATAACGTATAACGTATAACGTATAACGTATAACGTATAACGTATAACGTATAACGTATAACGTATAACGTATAACGTATAACGTATATCGTATAACGTATAACGTATAACGTATAACGTATAACGTATAACGTATAACGTATAACGTATAACGTATTACGTATAACGTATAACGTATAACGTATAACGTATAACGTATAACGTATAACGTATAACGTATAACGTATAACGTATAACGTATAACGTATAACGTATAACGTATAACGTATAACGTATAACGTATTACGTATAACGTACAGCGTATAACGTATAACGTATAACGTATAACGTACAACGTACAACGTGTAACGTATAACGTATAACGTATAACATAGAACGTATAACGTACAGCGTATAACGTACAGCGTATAACGTACAGCGGATAACGTATAATGTACAACGTATAACGTACAACGTACAACGTGTAACGTATAACGTATAACGTATAACTTATAACGTACAGCGTATAACGTATAACGTATAACGTATAACGTACAGCGTATAACGTATAACGTACAACGTATAATGTACAACGTATAACGTACAACGTACAACGTGTAACGTATAACGTATAACGTATACCTTATAACGTACAGCGTATAACGTATAACGTATAACGTATAACGTACAACGTATAACGTACAGCGTATAACGTACAGCGTATAACGTACAGCGTATAACGTATAACGTATAACGTATAACGTATAACGTATAACGTATAACGTATAACGTATAACGTATAACGTATAACGTATAACGTATAACGTATAACGTATAACGTATAACGTATAACGTATAACGTATAACGTATAACGTATAACGTATAACGTATAACGTATAACGTATAACGTATAACGTATAACGTATAACGTATAACGTATAACGTATAACGTATAACGTATAACGTATAACGTATAACGTATAACGTATAACGTATAACGTATAACTTATAACGTATAACGTATAACGTATAACGTATAACGTATAACGTATAACGTATAACGTATAACGTATATCGTATAACGTATAACGTATAACGTATAACGTATAACGTATAACGTATAACGTATAACGTATTACGTATAACGTATAACGTATAACGTATAACGTATAACGTATAACGTATAACGTATAACGTATAACGTATAACGTATAACGTATAACGTATAACGTATAACGTATAACGTATAACGTATAACGTATAACGTATAACGTATAACGTATAACGTATAACGTATAACGTATAACGTATAACGTATAACGTATAACGTATAACGTATAACGTATAACGTATAACGTATAACGTATAACGTATAACGTATAACGTATAACGTATAACGTATAACGTATAACGTATAACGTATAACGTATAACGTATAACGTATAACGTATAACGTATATCGTATAACGTATAACGTATAACGTATAACGTATAACGTATAACGTATAACGTATAACGTATAACGTATAACGTATAACGTATAACGTATAACGTATAACGTATAACGTATAACGTATAACGTATAACGTATAACGTATAACGTATAACGTATAACGTATAACGTATAACGTATAACGTATAACGTATAACGTATAACGTATAACGTATAACGTATAACGTATAACGTATAACGTATAACGTATAACGTATAACGTATAACGTATAACGTATAACGTATAACGTATAACGTATAACGTATAACGTATAACGTATAACGTATAACGTATAACGTATAACGTATAACGTATAACGTATAACGTATAACGTTTAACGTACAGCGTATAACGTATAACGTATAACGTACAACGTACAACGTGTAACGTATAACGTATAACGTATAACGTACAGCGTATAACGTAGAGCGTATAATTTACAGCGTATAACGTACAACGTATAACGTATAACGTATAACGTATAACGTATAACGTATAACGTATAACGTATAACGTATAACGTATAACGTATAACGTATAACGTATAACGTATAACGTATAACGTATAACGTATAACGTACATCGTACAACGTACAACGTGTAACGTATAACGTATAACGTATAACGTACAACGTATAACATACATCGTATATCGTACAGCGTATAACGTACAACGTATAAGGTATAACGTATAACGTATAACGTATAACGTATAACGTATAACGTACAACGTATAATGTACAACGTATAACGTACAACGTACAACGTGTAACGTGTAACGTATAACGTATAACTTATAACGTACAGCGTATAACGTACAGCGTATAACGTATAACGTATAACGTACAACGTACAACGTGTAACGTATAACGTATAACGTATAACGTAGAACGTATAACGTACAGCGTATAACGTACAGCGTATAACGTACAGCGGATAACGTATAATGTACAACGTATAACGTACAACGTACAACGTGTAACGTATAACGTATAACGTATAACGTATATCGTATAACGTATAACGTATAACGTATAACGTATAACGTATAACGTATAACGTATAACGTATAACGTATAACGTATTACGTATAACGTATAACGTATAACGTATAACGTATAACGTATAACGTATAACGTATAACGTATAACGTATAACGTATAACGTATAACGTATAACGTATAACGTATAACGTATAACGTATAACGTATTACGTATAACGTACAGCGTATAACGTATAACGTATAACGTATAACGTACAACGTACAACGTGTAACGTATAACGTATAACGTATAACATAGAACGTATAACGTACAGCGTATAACGTACAGCGTATAACGTACAGCGGATAACGTATAATGTACAACGTATAACGTACAACGTACAACGTGTAACGTATAACGTATAACGTATAACTTATAACGTACAGCGTATAACGTATAACGTATAACGTATAACGTACAGCGTATAACGTATAACGTACAACGTATAATGTACAACGTATAACGTACAACGTACAACGTGTAACGTATAACGTATAACGTATACCTTATAACGTACAGCGTATAACGTATAACGTATAACGTATAACGTACAACGTATAACGTACAGCGTATAACGTACAGCGTATAACGTACAGCGTATAACGTATAACGTATAACGTATAACGTATAACGTATAACGTATAACGTATAACGTATAACGTATAACGTATAACGTATAACGTATAACGTATAACGTATAACGTATAACGTATAACGTATAACGTATAACGTATAACGTATAACGTATAACGTATAACGTATAACGTATAACGTATAACGTATACCGTATAACGTATAACGTATAACGTATAACGTATAACGTATAACGTATAACGTATAACGTATAACGTATAACGTATAACGTATAACGTATAACGTATAACGTATAACGTATAACGTATAACGTATAACGTATAACGTATAACGTATAACGTATAACGTATATCGTATAACGTATAACGTATAACGTATAACGTATAACGTATAACGTACAGCGTATAACGTACAGCGTATAACGTATAACGTATAACGTATAACGTATAACGTATAACGTATAACGTATAACGTATAACGTATAACGTATAACGTATAACGTATAACGTATAACGTATAACGTATAACGTATAACGTATAACGTATAACGTATAACGTATAACGTATAACGTATAACGTATAACGTATAACGTATAACGTATAACGTATAACGTATAACGTATAACGTATAACGTATAACGTATAACGTATAACGTATAACGTATAACGTATAACGTATAACGTATAACGTATAACGTATAACGTATAACGTATAACGTATAACGTATAACGTATAACGTATAACGTATAACGTATAACGTATAACGTATAACGTATAACGTATAACGTATAACGTATAACGTATAACGTATAACGTATAACGTATAACGTATAACGTATAACGTATAACGTATAACGTATAACGTATAACGTATAACGTATATCGTATAACGTATAACGTATAACGTATAACGTATAACGTATAACGTATAACGTACAACGTACAACGTGTAACGTATAACGTATAACGTATAACGTACAGCGTATAACGTAGAGCGTATAATTTACAGCGTATAACGTACAACGTATAACGTATAACGTATAACGTATAACGTATAACGTATAACGTATAACGTATAACGTATAACGTATAACGTATAACGTATAACGTATAACGTATAACGTATAACGTATAACGTATAACGTATAACGTATAACGTATAACGTATAACGTATAACGTATAACGTATAACGTATAACGTATAACGTATAACGTATAACGTATAACGTATAACGTATAACGTATAACGTATAACGTATAACGTATAACGTATAACGTATAACGTATAACGTATAACGTATAACGTATAACGTATAACGTATAACGTATAACGTATAACGTATAACGTATAACGTATAACGTATAACGTATAACGTACAGCGTATAACGTATAACGTACAACGTATAATGTACAACGTATAACGTACAACGTATAACGTACAACGTACAACGTGTAACGTATAACGTATAACGTATAACTTATAACATACAGCGTATAGCGTACAGCGTATAACGTACAGCGTATAACGTATAACGTATAACGTGTAACGTATAACGTATAACGTACAGCGTATAACGTACAGCGTATAACGTATAAGGTATAACGTACAGCGTATAACGTACAACGTATAACGTATAACGTATAACGTACAGCGTATAACGTACAGCGTATAACGTATAACGTATAACATATAACGTATAACGTATAACGTATAACGTATAACGTATAACGTATAACGTATAACGTACAACGTATAACGTATAACGTATAACGTATAACGTATAACGTATAACGTATAACGTATAACGTATAACGTATAACGTATAACGTATAACGTATAACGTATAACGTATAACGTATAACGTATAACGTATAACGTATAACGTATAACGTATAACGTATAACGTATAACGTATAACGTATAACGTATAACGTATAACGTATAACGTATAACGTATAACGTATAACGTATAACGTATAACGTATAACGTATAACGTATAACGTATAACGTATAACGTATAACGTTTAACGTACAGCGTATAACGTATAACGTATAACGTATAACGTATAACGTGTAACGTATAACGTATAACGTATAACGTATAACGTATAACGTATAACGTATAACGTATAACGTATAACGTATAACGTATAACGTATAACGTATAACGTATAACGTATAACGTATAACGTATAACGTATAACGTATAACGTATAACGTATAACGTATAACGTATAACGTATAACGTATAACGTATAACGTATAACGTATAACGTATAACGTATAACGTATAACGTATAACGTATAACGTATAACGTACAGCGTATAACGTATAACGTACAACGTATAATGTACAACGTATAACGTACAACGTATAACGTACAACGTACAACGTGTAACGTATAACGTATAACGTATAACTTATAACATACAGCGTATAGCGTACAGCGTATAACGTACAGCGTATAACGTATAACGTATAACGTGTAACGTATAACGTATAACGTACAGCGTATAACGTACAGCGTATAACGTATAAGGTATAACGTACAGCGTATAACGTACAACGTATAACGTATAACGTATAACGTACAGCGTATAACGTACAGCGTATAACGTATAACGTATAACATATAACGTATAACGTATAACGTATAACGTATAACGTATAACGTATAACGTATAACGTACAACGTATAACGTATAACGTATAACGTATAACGTATAACGTATAACGTATAACGTATAACGTATAACGTATAACGTATAACGTATAACGTATAACGTATAACGTATAACGTATAACGTATAACGTATAACGTATAACGTATAACGTATAACGTATAACGTATAACGTATAACGTATAACGTATAACGTATAACGTATAACGTATAACGTATAACGTATAACGTATAACGTATAACGTATAACGTATAACGTATAACGTATAACGTATAACGTTTAACGTACAGCGTATAACGTATAACGTATAACGTACAACGTACAACGTGTAACGTATAACGTATAACGTATAACGTACAGCGTATAACGTAGAGCGTATAATTTACAGCGTATAACGTACAACGTATAACGTATAACGTATAACGTATAACGTATAACGTATAACGTATAACGTATAACGTATAACGTATAACGTATAACGTATAACGTATAACGTATAACGTATAACGTATAACGTATAACGTATAACGTATAACGTATTACGTATAACGTACAGCGTATAACGTATAACGTATAACGTATAACGTAGAACGTACAACGTGTAACGTATAACGTATAACGTATAACATAGAACGTATAACGTACAGCGTATAACGTACAGCGTATAACGTACAGCGGATAACGTATAATGTACAACGTATAACGTACAACGTACAACGTGTAACGTATAACGTATAACGTATAACTTATAACGTACAGCGTATAACGTATAACGTATAACGTATAACGTACAGCGTATAACGTATAACGTACAACGTATAATGTACAACGTATAACGTACAACGTACAACGTGTAACGTATAACGTATAACGTATACCTTATAACGTACAGCGTATAACGTATAACGTATAACGTATAACGTACAACGTATAACGTACAGCGTATAACGTACAGCGTATAACGTACAGCGTATAACGTATAACGTATAACGTATAACGTATAACGTATAACGTATAACGTATAACGTATAACGTATAACGTATAACGTATAACGTATAACGTATAACGTATAACGTATAACGTATAACGTATAACGTATAACGTATAACGTATAACGTATAACGTATAACGTATAACGTATAACGTATAACGTATAACGTATAACGTATAACGTATAACGTATAACGTATAACGTATAACGTATAACGTATAACGTATAACGTATAACGTATAACGTATAACGTATAACGTATAACGTATAACGTATAACGTATAACGTATAACGTATAACGTATAACGTATAACGTATATCGTATAACGTATAACGTATAACGTATAACGTATAACGTATAACGTATAACGTATAACGTATTACGTATAACGTATAACGTATAACGTATAACGTATAACGTATAACGTATAACGTATAACGTATAACGTATAACGTATAACGTATAACGTATAACGTATAACGTATAACGTATAACGTATAACGTATAACGTATAACGTATAACGTATAACGTATAACGTATAACGTATAACGTATAACGTATAACGTATAACGTATAACGTATAACGTATAACGTATAACGTATAACGTATAACGTATAACGTATAACGTATAACGTATAACGTATAACGTATAACGTATAACGTATAACGTATAACGTATATCGTATAACGTATAACGTATAACGTATAACGTATAACGTATAACGTATAACGTATAACGTATAACGTATAACGTATAACGTATAACGTATAACGTATAACGTATAACGTATAACGTATAACGTATAACGTATAACGTATAACGTATAACGTATAACGTATAACGTATAACGTATAACGTATAACGTATAACGTATAACGTATAACGTATAACGTATAACGTATAACGTATAACGTATAACGTATAACGTATAACGTATAACGTATAACGTATAACGTATAACGTATAACGTATAACGTATAACGTATAACGTATAACGTATAACGTATAACGTTTAACGTACAGCGTATAACGTATAACGTATAACGTACAACGTACAACGTGTAACGTATAACGTATAACGTATAACGTACAGCGTATAACGTAGAGCGTATAATTTACAGCGTATAACGTACAACGTATAACGTATAACGTATAACGTATAACGTATAACGTATAACGTATAACGTATAACGTATAACGTATAACGTATAACGTATAACGTATAACGTTTAACGTACAGCGTATAACGTATAACGTACAACGTATAATGTACAACGTATAACGTACAACGTATAACGTATATCGTATAACGTATAACGTATAACGTATAACGTATAACGTATAACATATAACGTATAACGTATAACGTACAGCGTATAACGTATAACGTACAACGTATAACGTACAACGTACAACGTGTAACGTACAGCGTATAACGTATAACGTACAACGTATAATGTACAACGTATAACGTACAACGTACAACGTGTAACGTATAACGTATAACGTATAACGTATAACTTATAACGTACAACGTACATCGTATAACGTATAACGTATAACGTATAACGTATAACGTACAACGTACAACGTGTAACGTATAACGTATAACGTATAACGTACAGCGTATAACGTAGAGCGTATAATTTACAGCGTATAACGTACAACGTATAACGTATAACGTATAACGTATAACGTATAACGTATAACGTATAACGTATAACGTATAACGTATAACGTATAACGTATAACGTATAACGTATAACGTATAACGTATAACGTATAACGTATAACGTATAACGTATAACGTATAACGTATAACGTATAACGTATAACGTATAACGTATAACGTATAACGTATAACGTATAACGTATAACGTATAACGTATAACGTATAACGTATAACGTATAACGTATAACGTATAACGTATAACGTATAACGTATAACGTACAGCGTATAACGTATAACGTACAACGTATAATGTACAACGTATAACGTACAACGTATAACGTACAACGTACAACGTGTAACGTATAACGTATAACGTATAACTTATAACATACAGCGTATAGCGTACAGCGTATAACGTACAGCGTATAACGTATAACGTATAACGTGTAACGTATAACGTATAACGTACAGCGTATAACGTACATCGTATAACGTATAAGGTATAACGTACAGCGTATAACGTACAACGTATAACGTATAACGTATAACGTACAGCGTATAACGTACAGCGTATAACGTATAACGTATAACATATAACGTATAACGTATAACGTATAACGTATAACGTATAACGTATAACGTATAACGTATAACGTACAACGTATAACGTATAACGTATAACGTATAACGTATAACGTATAACGTATAACGTATAACGTATAACGTATAACGTATAACGTATAACGTATAACGTATAACGTATAACGTATAACGTATAACGTATAACGTATAACGTATAACGTATAACGTATAACGTATAACGTATAACGTATAACGTATAACGTATAACGTATAACGTATAACGTATAACGTATAACGTATAACGTATAACGTATAACGTATAACGTATAACGTATAACGTATAACGTATAACGTTTAACGTACAGCGTATAACGTATAACGTATAACGTACAACGTACAACGTGTAACGTATAACGTATAACGTATAACGTACAGCGTATAACGTAGAGCGTATAATTTACAGCGTATAACGTACAACGTATAACGTATAACGTATAACGTATAACGTATAACGTATAACGTATAACGTATAACGTATAACGTATAACGTATAACGTATAACGTATAACGTATAACGTATAACGTATAACGTATAACGTATAACGTATAACGTATAACGTATAACGTATTACGTATAACGTACAGCGTATAACGTATAACGTATAACGTATAACGTACAACGTACAACGTGTAACGTATAACGTATAACGTATAACATAGAACGTATAACGTACAGCGTATAACGTACAGCGTATAACGTACAGCGGATAACGTATAATGTACAACGTATAACGTACAACGTACAACGTGTAACGTATAACGTATAACGTATAACTTATAACGTACAGCGTATAACGTATAACGTATAACGTATAACGTACAGCGTATAACGTATAACGTACAACGTATAATGTACAACGTATAACGTACAACGTACAACGTGTAACGTATAACGTATAACGTATACCTTATAACGTACAGCGTATAACGTATAACGTATAACGTATAACGTACAACGTATAACGTACAGCGTATAACGTACAGCGTATAACGTACAGCGTATAACGTATAACGTATAACGTATAACGTATAACGTATAACGTATAACGTATAACGTATAACGTATAACGTATAACGTATAACGTATAACGTATAACGTATAACGTATAACGTATAACGTATAACGTATAACGTATAACGTATAACGTATAACGTATAACGTATAACGTATAACGTATAACGTATAACGTATAACGTATAACGTATAACGTATAACGTATAACGTATAACGTATAACGTATAACGTATAACGTATAACGTATAACGTATAACGTATAACGTATAACGTATAACGTATAACGTATAACGTATAACGTATAACGTATAACGTATAACGTATAACGTATAACGTATAACGTATAACGTATAACGTATAACGTATAACGTATATCGTATAACGTATAACGTATAACGTATAACGTATAACGTATAACGTATAACGTATTACGTATAACGTATAACGTATAACGTATAACGTATAACGTATAACGTATAACGTATAACGTATAACGTATAACGTATAACGTATAACGTATAACGTATAACGTATAACGTATAACGTATAACGTATAACGTATAACGTATAACGTATAACGTATAACGTATAACGTATAACGTATAACGTATAACGTATAACGTATAACGTATAACGTATAACGTATAACGTATAACGTATAACGTATAACGTATAACGTATAACGTATAACGTATAACGTATAACGTATAACGTATAACGTATAACGTATAACGTATAACGTATAACGTATAACGTATAACGTATATCGTATAACGTATAACGTATAACGTATAACGTATAACGTATAACGTATAACGTATAACGTATAACGTATAACGTATAACGTATAACGTATAACGTATAACGTATAACGTATAACGTATAACGTATAACGTATAACGTATAACGTATAACGTATAACGTATAACGTATAACGTATAACGTATAACGTATAACGTATAACGTATAACGTATAACGTATAACGTATAACGTATAACGTATAACGTATAACGTATAACGTATAACGTATAACGTATAACGTATAACGTATAACGTATAACGTATAACGTATAACGTATAACGTATAACGTATAACGTATAACGTTTAACGTACAGCGTATAACGTATAACGTATAACGTACAACGTACAACGTGTAACGTATAACGTATAACGTATAACGTACAGCGTATAACGTAGAGCGTATAATTTACAGCGTATAACGTACAACGTATAACGTATAACGTATAACGTATAACGTATAACGTATAACGTATAACGTATAACGTATAACGTATAACGTATAACGTATAACGTATAACGTATAACGTATAACGTATAACGTACATCGTACAACGTACAACGTGTAACGTATAACGTATAACGTATAACGTACAGCGTATAACATACATCGTATATCGTACAGCGTATAACGTACAACGTATAAGGTATAACGTATAACGTATAACGTATAACGTATAACGTATAACGTACAACGTATAATGTACAACGTATAACGTACAACGTACAACGTGTAACGTGTAACGTATAACGTATAACTTATAACGTACAGCGTATAACGTACAGCGTATAACGTATAACGTATAACGTACAACGTACAACGTGTAACGTATAACGTATAACGTATAACGTAGAACGTATAACGTACAGCGTATAACGTACAGCGTATAACGTACAGCGGATAACGTATAATGTACAACGTATAACGTACAACGTACAACGTGTAACGTATAACGTATAACGTATAACTTATAACGTACAGCGTATAACGTATAACGTATAACGTATAACGTACAGCGTATAACGTATAACGTACAACGTATAATGTACAACGTATAACGTACAACGTACAACGTGTAACGTATAACGTATAACGTATACCTTATAACGTACAGCGTATAACGTATAACGTATAACGTATAACGTACAACGTATAACGTACAGCGTATAACGTACAGCGTATTACGTACAGCGTATAACGTATAACGTATAACGTATAACGTATAACGTATAACGTATAACGTATAACGTATAACGTATAACGTATAACGTATAACGTATAACGTATAACGTATAACGTATAACGTATAACGTATAACGTATAACGTATAACGTATAACGTATAACGTATAACGTATAACGTATAACGTATAACGTATAACGTATAACGTATAACGTATAACGTATAACGTATAACGTATAACGTATAACGTATAACGTATAACGTATAACGTATAACGTATAACGTATAACGTATAACGTATAACGTATAACGTATAACGTATAACGTATAACGTATAACGTATAACGTATAACGTATAACGTATAACGTATAACGTATAACGTATAACGTATAACGTATAACGTATATCGTATAACGTATAACGTATAACGTATAACGTATAACGTATAACGTATAACGTATAACGTATAACGTATTACGTATAACGTATAACGTATAACGTATAACGTATAACGTATAACGTATAACGTATAACGTATAACGTATAACGTATAACGTATAACGTATAACGTATAACGTATAACGTATAACGTATAACGTATAACGTGCAGCGTATAACGTATAACGTATAACGTATAACGTACAACGTACAACGTGTAACGTATAACGTATAACGTATAACGTAGAACGTATAACGTACAGCGTATAACGTACAGCGTATAACGTACAGCGGATAACGTATAATGTACAACGTATAACGTACAACGTACAACGTGTAACGTATAACGTATAACGTATAACTTATAACGTACAGCGTATAACGTATAACGTATAACGTATAACGTACAGCGTATAACGTATAACGTACAACGTATAATGTACAACGTATAACGTACAACGTACAACGTGTAACGTATAACGTATACCTTATAACGTACAGCGTATAACGTATAACGTATAACGTATAACGTACAACGTATAACGTACAGCGTATAACGTACAGCGTATAACGTACAGCGTATAACGTACAGCGTATAACGTATAACGTATAACGTATAACGTATAACGTATAACGTATAACGTATAACGTATAACGTATAACGTATAACGTATAACGTATAACGTATAACGTATAACGTATAACGTATAACGTATAACGTATAACGTATAACGTATAACGTATAACGTATAACGTATAACGTATAACGTATAACGTATAACGTATAACGTATAACGTATAACGTATAACGTATAACGTATAACGTATAACGTATAACGTATAACGTATAACGTATAACGTATAACGTATAACGTATAACGTATAACGTATAACGTATAACGTATAACGTATAACGTATAACGTATAACGTATAACGTATAACGTATAACGTATAACGTATAACGTATAACGTATAACGTATAACGTATAACGTATAACGTATAACGTATAACGTATAACGTATAACGTATAACGTATAACGTATAACGTATAACGTATAACGTATAACGTATAACGTATAACGTATAACGTATAACGTATAACGTATAACGTATAACGTATAACGTATAACGTATAACGTATAACGTATAACGTATAACGTATAACGTATAACGTATAACGTATAACGTATAACGTATAACGTATAACGTATAACGTATAACGTATAACGTATAACGTATAACGTATAACGTATAACGTATAACGTATAACGTATAACGTATAACGTATAACGTATAACGTATAACGTATAACGTATAACGTATAACGTATAACGTATAACGTATAACGTATAACGTATAACGTATAACGTATAACGTATAACGTATAACGTATAACGTATAACGTATAACGTATAACGTATAACGTATAACGTATAACGTATAACGTATAACGTATAACGTATAACGTATAACGTATAACGTATAACGTATAACGTATAACGTATAACGTATAACGTATAACGTATAACGTATAACGTATAACGTATAACGTATAACGTATAACGTATAACGTATAACGTATAACGTATAACGTATAACGTATAACGTATAACGTATAACGTATAACGTATAACGTATAACGTATAACGTATAACGTATAACGTATAACGTATAACGTATAACGTATAACGTATAACGTATAACGTATAACGTATAACGTATAACGTATAACGTATAACGTATAACGTATAACGTATAACGTATAACGTATAACGTATAACGTATAACGTATAACGTATAACGTATAACGTATAACGTATAACGTATAACGTATAACGTTTAACGTACAGCGTATAACGTATAACGTACAACGTATAATGTACAACGTATAACGTACAACGTATAACGTATATCGTATAACGTATAACGTATAACGTATAACGTATAACGTATAACATATAACGTATAACGTATAACGTACAGCGTATAACGTATAACGTACAACGTATAACGTACAACGTACAACGTGTAACGTACAGCGTATAACGTATAACGTACAACGTATAATGTACAACGTATAACGTACAACGTACAACGTGTAACGTATAACGTATAACGTATAACGTATAACTTATAACGTACAGCGTATAACGTACATCGTATAACGTATAACGTATAACGTATAACGTATAACGTACAACGTACAACGTGTAACGTATAACGTATAACGTATAACGTACAGCGTATAACGTAGAGCGTATAATTTACAGCGTATAACGTACAACGTATAACGTATAACGTATAACGTATAACGTATAACGTATAACGTATAACGTATAACGTATAACGTATAACGTATAACGTATAACGTATAACGTATAACGTATAACGTATAACGTATAACGTATAACGTATAACGTATAACGTATAACGTATAACGTATAACGTATAACGTATAACGTATAACGTATAACGTATAACGTATAACGTATAACGTATAACGTATAACGTATAACGTATAACGTATAACGTATAACGTATAACGTATAACGTATAACGTATAACGTATAACGTATAACGTATAACGTATAACGTATAACGTATAACGTATAACGTATAACGTATAACGTATAACGTATAACGTACAGCGTATAACGTATAACGTACAACGTATAATGTACAACGTATAACGTACAACGTATAACGTACAACGTACAACGTGTAACGTATAACGTATAACGTATAACTTATAACATACAGCGTATAGCGTACAGCGTATAACGTACAGCGTATAACGTATAACGTATAACGTGTAACGTATAACGTATAACGTACAGCGTATAACGTACAGCGTATAACGTATAAGGTATAACGTACAGCGTATAACGTACAACGTATAACGTATAACGTATAACGTACAGCGTATAACGTACAGCGTATAACGTATAACGTATAACATATAACGTATAACGTATAACGTATAACGTATAACGTATAACGTATAACGTATAACGTATAACGTATAACGTATAACGTACAACGTACAACGTGTAACGTATAACGTATAACGTATAACGTACATCGTACAACATGTAACGTATAACATATAACGTACAACATATAACGTACAACGTATAACGTATAACGTACAACGTATAACGTACAACGTACAACGTGTAACGTATAACGTATAACGTATAACGTACAGCGTATAACGTACAGCGTATATCGTACAGCGTATAACGTACAACGTATAACGTACAACGTATAACGTACAACGTACAACGTGTAACGTACAGTGTATAACGTATAACATACAACGTATAACGTACAACGTATAACGTATATCGTACAACGTATAACGTATAACGTATAACGTATAACGTATAACGTATAACGTATAACGTATAACGTATAACGTATAACGTATAACGTATAACGTATAACGTATAACGTATAACGTATAACGTATAACGTATAACGTATAACGTATAACGTATAACGTATAACGTATAACGTATAACGTATAACGTATAACGTATAACGTATAACGTATAACGTATAACGTATAACGTATAACGTATAACGTATAACGTATAACGTATAACGTATAACGTATAACGTATAACGTATAACGAATAACGTATAACGTATAACGTATAACGTATAACGTATAACGTATAACGTATAACGTATAACGTATAACGTATAACGTATAACGTATAACGTATAACGTATAACGTATAACGTATAACGTATAACGTATAACGTATAACGTATAACGTATAACGTATAACGTATAACGTATAACGTATAACGTTTAACGTACAGCGTATAACGTATAACGTACAACGTATAATGTACAACGTATAACGTACAACGTATAACGTATATCGTATAACGTATAACGTATAACGTATAACGTATAACGTATAACATATAACGTATAACGTATAACGTACAGCGTATAACGTATAACGTACAACGTATAACGTACAACGTACAACGTGTAACGTACAGCGTATAACGTATAACGTACAACGTATAATGTACAACGTATAACGTACAACGTACAACGTGTAACGTATAACGTATAACGTATAACGTATAACTTATAACGTACAGCGTATAACGTAGAGCGTATAACGTATAACGTATAACGTATAACGTACAACGTACAACGTGTAACGTATAACGTATAACGTATAACGTACAGCGTATAACGTAGAGCGTATAACGTACAGCGTATAACGTACAACGTATAACGTATAACGTATAACGTATAACGTATAACGTATAACGTATAACGTATAACGTATAACGTATAACGTACAGCGTATAACGTATAACGTACAACGTATAATGTACAGCGTATAACGTATAACGTACAACGTATAATGTACAACGTATAACGTACAACGTACAACGTGTAACGTATAACGTATAACGTATAACGTATAACTTATAACGTACAGCGTATAACGTAGAGCGTATAACGTACAGCGTATAACGTATAACGTATAACGTATACCGTATAACGTATAACGTATAACGTATAACGTATAACGTATAACGTATAACGTATAACGTATAACGTATAACGTATAACGTATAACGTATAACGTATAACGTATAACGTATAACGTATAACGTATAACGTATAACGTATAACGTATAACGTATAACGTATAACGTATAACGTATAACGTATAACGTATAACGTATAACTTATAACGTATAACGTATAACGTATAACGTATAACGTATAACGTATAACGTATAACGTATAACGTATAACGTATAACGTATAACGTATAACGTATAACGTATAACGTATAACGTATAACGTATAACGTATAACGTATAACGTATAACGTATAACGTATAACGTATAACGTATAACGTATAACGTATAACGTATAACGTATAACGTATAACGTATAACGTATAACGTATAACGTATAACGTATAACGTATAACGTATAACGTATAACGTATAACGTATAACGTATAACGTATAACGTATAACGTATAACGTATAACGTATAACGTATAACGTATAACGTTTAACGTACAGCGTATAACGTATAACGTACAACGTATAATGTACAACGTATAACGTACAACGTATAACGTATATCGTATAACGTATAACGTATAACGTATAACGTATAACGTATAACATATAACGTATAACGTATAACGTACAGCGTATAACGTATAACGTACAACGTATAACGTACAACGTACAACGTGTAACGTACAGCGTATAACGTATAACGTACAACGTATAATGTACAACGTATAACGTACAACGTACAACGTGTAACGTATAACGTATAACGTATAACGTATAACTTATAACGTACAGCGTATAACGTACAGCGTATAACGTATAACGTATAACGTATAACGTACAACGTACAACGTGTAACGTATAACGTATAACGTATAACGTACAGCGTATAACGTAGAGCGTATAACGTACAGCGTATAACGTACAACGTATAACGTATAACGTATAACGTATAACGTATAACGTATAAAGTATAACGTATAACGTATAACGTACAACGTATAACGTATAACGTATAACGTACAACGTATAACGTATATCGTATAACGTATAACGTATAACGTATAACGTATAACGTATAACGTATAACGTATAACGTATAACGTATAACGTATAACGTATAACGTATAACGTATAACGTATAACGTATAACGTATAACGTATAACGTATAACGTATAACGTACAACGTATAATGTACAACGTATAACGTACAACGTATAACGTATATCGTATAACGTATAACGTATAACGTATAACGTATAACGTATAACGTATAACGTATAACATATAACGTATAACGTATAACGTACAGCGTATAACGTATAATGTACAACGTATAACGTACAACGTACAACGTGTAACGTACAGCGTATAACGTATAACGTACAACGTATAATGTACAACGTATAACGTACAACGTACAACGTGTAACGTATAACGTATAACGTATAACGTATAACTTATAACGTACAGCGTATAACGTACAGCGTATAACGTACAACGTATAACGTATATCGTATAACGTATAACGTATAACGTATAACGTATAACGTATAACGTATAACGTATAACGTATAACGTACAACGTATAACGTGTAACGTACAACGTGTAACGTATAACGTATAACGTATAACTTATAACATACAGCGTATAGCGTACAGCGTATAACGTACAGCGTATAACGTATAACGTATAACGTGTAACGTATAACGTGTAACGTACAGCGTATAACGTACAGCGTATAACGTATAAGGTATAACGTACAGCGTATAACGTACAACGTATAACGTATAACGTATAACGTATAACGTATAACGTACAGCGTATAACGTACAGCGTATATCGTACAGCGTATAACGTACAACGTATAACGTACAACGTATAACGTACAACGTACAACGTGTAACGTACAGCGTATAACGTATAACATACAACGTATAACGTACAACGTATAACGTATAACGTACAACGTATAACGTATAACGTATAACGTATAACGTATAACGTATAACGTATAACGTATAACGTATAACGTATAACGTATAACGTATAACGTATAACGTATAACGTATAACGTATAACGTATAACGTACATCGTACAACGTGTAACGTATAACATATAACGTTCAACATATAACGTACTACGTATAACGTATAACGTACAACGTATAACGTACAACGTACAACGTGTAACGTATAACGTATAACGTATAACGTACAGCGTATAACGTACAGCGTATATCGTACAGCGTATAACGTACAACGTATAAGGTATAACGTACAACGTACAACGTGTAACGCATAACGTATAACGTATAACGTATAACTTATAACGTACAGCGTATAACGTATAACGTATAACGTATAACGTACAGCGTATAACGTATAACGTACAACGTATAACGTACAACGTACAGCGTGTAACTCATAACGTATAACGTATAACTTATAACGTACAGCGTATAACGTATAACGTATAACGTATAACGTATATCGTATAACGTATAACGTATAACGTATAACGTACAGCGTATAACGTATAACATACAACGTATAACGTACAACGTATAACGTATAACGTACAACGTATAACGTATAACGTATAACGTATAACGTATAACGTATAACGTATAACGTATAACGTATAACGTATAACGTATAACGTACATCGTACAACGAGTAACGTATAACATATAACGCACAACATATAACGTACAACGTATAACGTATAACGTACAACGTATAACGTACAACGTACAACGTGTAACGTACAACGTATAACGTATACCGTATACCGTATAACGTATACCGTATACCGTATAACGTATAACGTATAACGTATAACGTATAACGTATAACGTATAACGTATAACGTATAACGTATAACGTATAACGTATAACGTATAACGTATAACGTATAACGTATAACGTATAACGTATAACGTATAACGTATAACGTATAACGTATAACGTATAACGTATAACGTATAACGTATAACGTACATCGTACAACGTGTAACGTATAACATATAACGTACAACATATAACGTACAACGTATAACGTATAACGTATAACGTATAACGTACAGCGTATAACGTACAGCGTATAACGTATAACGTATAACATACAACGTATAACGTACAACGTATAACGTATAACGTATAACGTACATCGTACAACGTGTAACGTATAACATATAACGTACAACATATAACATACAACGTATAACGTATAACGTATATCGTATAACGTATAACGTATAACGTATAACGTATAACGTATAACGTATAACGTACAGCGTATAACGTATAACATACAACGTATAACGTACAACGTATAACGTACAACGTACAACGTGTAACGTATAACGTATAACGTATAACGTGTAACGTATAACGTATAACGTACAGCGTATAACGTACAGCGTATAACGTATAACGTATAAGGTATAACGTACAGCGTATAACGTACAACGTATAACGTATAACGTATAACGTACAGCGTATAACGTACAGCGTATAACGTATAACGTATAACCTATAACGTACAACGTATAACGTATAACGTACAGCGTATAACGTATAACATACAACGTATAACGTACAACGTATAACGTACAACGTATAACGTTCAACGTATAACGTACAACGTACAACGTGTAACGTATAACGTATAACGTACAGCGTATAACGTATAACGTACAACGTATAATGTACAACGTATAACGTACAACGTACAACGTGTAACGTATAACGTATAACGTATAACGTATAACGTACATCGTACAACGTGTAACGTATAACATATAACGTACAACATATAACGTACAACGTATAACGTATAACGTACAACGTATAACGTACAACGTACAACGTGTAACGTATAACGTATAACGTATAACGTACAGCGTATAACGTACAGCGTATATCGTACAGCGTATAACGTACAACGTATAACGTACAACGTATAACGTACAACGTACAACGTGTAACGTACAGCGTATAACGTATAACATACAACGTATAACGTACAACGTATAACGTATAACGTACAACGTATAACGTATAACGTATAACGTATAACGTATAACGTATAACGTATAACATATAACGTATAACGTATAACGTATAACGTATAACGTATAACGTATAACGTATAACGTACATCGTACAACGTGTAACGTATAACATATAACGTTCAACATATAACGTACTACGTATAACGTATAACGTACAACGTATAACGTACAACGTACAACGTGTAACGTATAACGTATAACGTACAGCGTATAACGTACAGCGTATATCGTACAGCGTATAACGTACAACGTATAAGGTATAACGTACAACGTACAACGTGTAACGCATAACGTATAACGTATAACTTATAACGTACAGCGTATAACGTATAACGTATAACGTATAACGTACAGCGTATAACGTATAACGTACAACGTATAATGTACAACGTATAACGTACAACGTACAACGTGTAACGTATAACGTATAACGTATAACTTATAACGTACAGCGTATAACGTATAACGTACAACGTATAATGTACAACGTATAACGTACAACGTACAACGTGTAACGTATAACGTATAACGTACATCGTACAACGTGTAACGTATAACATATAACGTACAACATATAACGTACAACGTATAACGTATAACGTACAACGTATAACGTACAACGTACAACGTGTAACGTATAACGTATAACGTATAACGTACAGCGTATAACGTACAGCGTATATCGTACAGCGTATAACGTACAACGTATAACGTACAACGTATAACGTACAACGTACAACGTGTAACGTACAGTGTATAACGTATAACATACAACGTATAACGTACAACGTATAACGTATAACGTACAACGTATAACGTATAACGTATAACGTATAACGTATAACGTATAACGTATAACGTATAACGTATAACGTATAACGTATAACGTATAACGTATAACGTATAACGTATAACGTATAACGTATAACGTATAACGTATAACGTATAACGTATAACGTATAACGTATAACGTATAACGTATAACGTATAACGTATAACGTATAACGTATAACGTATAACGTATAACGTATAACGTATAACGTATAACGTATAACGTATAACGTACATCGTACAACGTGTAACGTATAACATATAACGTTCAACATATAACGTACTACGTATAACGTATAACGTACAACGTATAACGTACAACGTACAACGTGTAACGTATAACGTATAACGTACAGCGTATAACGTACAGCGTATATCGTACAGCGTATAACGTACAACGTATAAGGTATAACGTACAACGTACAACGTGTAACGCATAACGTATAACGTATAACTTATAACGTACAGCGTATAACGTATAACGTATAACGTATAACGTACAGCGTATAACGTATAACGTACAACGTATAATGTACAACGTATAACGTACAACGTACAACGTGTAACGTATAACGTATAACGTATAACTTATAACGTACAGCGTATAACGTATAACGTACAACGTATAATGTACAACGTATAACGTACAACGTACAACGTGTAACGTATAACGTATAACGTATAACTTATAACGTACAGCGTATAACGTACAACGTATAACGTACAACGTACAACGTGTAACGTATAACGTATAACGTACAGCGTATAACGTACAGCGTATATCGTACAGCGTATAACGTACAACGTATAAGGTATAACGTACAACGTACAACGTGTAACGCATAACGTATAACGTATAACGTATAACTTATAACGTACAGCGTATAACGTATAACGTATAACGTATAACGTACAGCGTATAACGTATAACGTACAACGTATAACGTACAACGTACAACGTGTAACGCATAACGTATAACGTATAACTTATAACGTACAGCGTATAACGTATAACGTATAACGTATAACGTATATCGTATAACGTATAACGTATAACGTATAACGTACAGCGTATAACGTATAACATACAACGTATAACGTACAACGTATAACGTATAACGTACAACGTATAACGTATAACGTATAACGTATAACGTATAACGTATAACGTATAACGTATAACGTACATCGTACAACGTGTAACGTATAACATATAACGCACAACATATAACGTACAACGTATAACGTATAACGTACAACGTATAACGTACAACGTACAACGTGTAACGTACAACGTATAACGTATACCGTATACCGTATAACGTATACCGTATACCGTATAACGTATAACGTATAACGTATAACGTATAACGTATAACGTATAACGTATAACGTATAACGTATAACGTATAACGTATAACGTATAACGTATAACGTATAACGTATAACGTATAACGTATAACGTATAACGTATAACGTATAACGTATAACGTATAACGTATAACGTACATCGTACAACGTGTAACGTATAACATATAACGTACAACATATAACGTACAACGTATAACGTATAACGTATAACGTACAGCGTATAACGTACAGCGTATAACGTATAACGTATAACGTACAACGTATAACGTACAACGTATAACGTATAACGTATAACGTACATCGTACAACGTGTAACGTATAACATATAACGTACAACATATAACATACAACGTATAACGTATAACGTATATCGTATAACGTATAACGTATAACGTATAACGTATAACGTATAACGTACAGCGTATAACGTATAACATACAACGTATAACGTACAACGTATAACGTACAACGTACAACGTGTAACGTATAACGTATAACGTATAACGTGTAACGTATAACGTATAACGTACAGCGTATAACGTACAGCGTATAACGTATAACGTATAAGGTATAACGTACAGCGTATAACGTACAACGTATAACGTATAACGTATAACGTACAGCGTATAACGTACAGCGTATAACGTATAACGTATAACGTATAACGTACAACGTATAACGTATAACGTACAGCGTATAACGTATAACGTACAACGTATAACGTACAACGTATAACGTACAACGTATAACGTTCAACGTATAACGTACAACGTACAACGTGTAACGTATAACGTATAACGTACAGCGTATAACGTATAACGTACAACGTATAATGTACAACGTATAACGTACAACGTACAACGTGTAACGTATAACGTATAACGTATAACGTATAACGTACATCGTACAACGTGTAACGTATAACATATAACGTACAACATATAACGTACAACGTATAACGTATAACGTACAACGTATAACGTACAACGTACAACGTGTAACGTATAACGTATAACGTATAACGTATAACGTATAACGTATAACGTATAACGTATAACGTATAACGTATAACGTACATCGTACAACGTGTAACGTATAACATATAACGTTCAACATATAACGTACTACGTATAACGTATAACGTACAACGTATAACGTATAACGTGTAACGTATAACGTATAACGTACAGCGTATAACGTACAGCGTATAACGTATAACGTATAAGGTATAACGTACAGCGTATAACGTACAACGTATAACGTATAACGTATAACGTACAGCGTATAACGTACAGCGTATAACGTATAACGTATAACGTATAACGTACAACGTATAACGTATAACGTACAGCGTATAACGTATAACGTACAACGTATAACGTACAACGTATAACGTACAACGTATAACGTTCAACGTATAGCGTACAACGTACAACGTGTAACGTATAACGTATAACGTACAGCGTATAACGTATAACGTACAACGTATAATGTACAACGTATAACGTACAACGTACAACGTGTAACGTATAACGTATAACGTATAACTTATAACGTACAGCGTATAACGTACAACGTATAACGTACAACGTACAACGTGTAACGTATAACGTATAACGTACAGCGTATAACGTACAGCGTATATCGTACAGCGTATAACGTACAACGTATAAGGTATAACGTACAACGTACAACGTGTAACGCATAACGTATAACGTATAACGTATAACTTATAACGTACAGCGTATAACGTATAACGTATAACGTATAACGTACAGCGTATAACGTATAACGTACAACGTATAACGTACAACGTACAACGTGTAACGCATAACGTATAACGTATAACTTATAACGTACAGCGTATAACGTATAACGTATAACGTATAACGTATATCGTATAACGTATAACGTATAACGTATAACGTACAGCGTATAACGTATAACATACAACGTATAACGTACAACGTATAACGTATAACGTACAACGTATAACGTATAACGTATAACGTATAACGTATAACGTATAACGTATAACGTATAACGTATAACGTACATCGTACAACGTGTAACGTATAACATATAACGCACAACATATAACGTACAACGTATAACGTATAACGTACAACGTATAACGTACAACGTACAACGTGTAACGTACAACGTATAACGTATACCGTATACCGTATAACGTATACCGTATACCGTATAACGTATAACGTATAACGTATAACGTATAACGTATAACGTATAACGTATAACGTATAACGTATAACGTATAACGTATAACGTATAACGTATAACGTATAACGTATAACGTATAACGTATAACGTATAACGTATAACGTATAACGTATAACGTATAACGTACATCGTACAACGTGTAACGTATAACATATAACGTACAACATATAACGTACAACGTATAACGTATAACGTATAACGTACAGCGTATAACGTACAGCGTATAACGTATAACGTATAACATACAACGTATAACGTACAACGTATAACGTATAACGTATAACGTACATCGTACAACGTGTAACGTATAACATATAACGTACAACATATAACATACAACGTATAACGTATAACGTATATCGTATAACGTATAACGTATAACGTATAACGTATAACGTATAACGTACAGCGTATAACGTATAACATACAACGTATAACGTACAACGTATAACGTACAACGTACAACGTGTAACGTATAACGTATAACGTATAACGTGTAACGTATAACGTATAACGTACAGCGTATAACGTACAGCGTATAACGTATAACGTATAAGGTATAACGTACAGCGTATAACGTACAACGTATAACGTATAACGTATAACGTACAGCGTATAACGTACAGCGTATAACGTATAACGTATAACGTATAACGTACAACGTATAACGTATAACGTACAGCGTATAACGTATAACGTACAACGTATAACGTACAACGTATAACGTACAACGTATAACGTTCAACGTATAACGTACAACGTACAACGTGTAACGTATAACGTATAACGTACAGCGTATAACGTATAACGTACAACGTATAATGTACAACGTATAACGTACAACGTACAACGTGTAACGTATAACGTATAACGTATAACGTATAACGTATATCGTACAAGGTGTAACGTATAACATATAACGTACAACATATAACGTACAACGTATAACGTATAACGTACAACGTATAACGTACAACGTACAACGTGTAACGTATAACGTATAACGTATAACGTATAACGTATAACGTATAACGTATAACGTATAACGTATAACGTATAACGTACATCGTACAACGTGTAACGTATAACATATAACGTTCAACATATAACGTACTACGTATAACGTATAACGTACAACGTATAACGTATAACGTGTAACGTATAACGTATAACGTACAGCGTATAACGTACAGCGTATAACGTATAACGTATAAGGTATAACGTACAGCGTATAACGTACAACGTATAACGTATAACGTATAACGTACAGCGTATAACGTACAGCGTATAACGTATAACGTATAACGTATAACGTACAACGTATAACGTATAACGTACAGCGTATAACGTATAACGTACAACGTATAACGTACAACGTATAACGTACAACGTATAACGTTCAACGTATAGCGTACAACGTACAACGTGTAACGTATAACGTATAACGTACAGCGTATAACGTATAACGTACAACGTATAATGTACAACGTATAACGTACAACGTACAACGTGTAACGTATAACGTATAACGTATAACGTATAACGTACATCGTACAACGTGTAACGTATAATATATAACGTACAACATATAACGTACAACGTATAACGTATAACGTACAACGTATAACGTACAACGTACAACGTGTAACGTATAACGTATAACGTATAACGTATAACGTATAACGTATAACGTATAACGTATAACGTATAACGTATAACGTACATCGTACAACGTGTAACGTATAACATATAACGTTCAACATATAACGTACTACGTATAACGTATAACGTACAACGTATAACGTACAACGTACAACGTGTAACGTATAACGTATAACGTACAGCGTATAACGTACAGCGTATATCGTACAGCGTATAACGTACAACGTATAAGGTATAACGTACAACGTACAACGTGTAACGCATAACGTATAACGTATAACTTATAACGTACAGCGTATAACGTATAACGTATAACGTATAACGTACAGCGTATAACGTATTACGTACAACGTATAATGTACAACGTATAACGTACAACGTACAACGTACAACGTGTAACGTATAACGTATAACGTATAACTTATAACGTACAGCGTATAACGTATAACGTACAACGTATAATGTACAACGTATAACGTACAACGTACAACGTGTAACGTATAACGTATAACGTATAACTTATAACGTACAGCGTATAACGTACAACGTATAACGTACAACGTACAACGTGTAACGTATAACGTATAACGTACAGCGTATAACGTACAGCGTATATCGTACAGCGTATAACGTACAACGTATAAGGTATAACGTACAACGTACAACGTGTAACGCATAACGTATAACGTATAACGTATAACTTATAACGTACAGCGTATAACGTATAACGTATAACGTATAACGTACAGCGTATAACGTATAACGTATAACGTATAACGTACAACGTACAACGTGTAACGCATAACGTATAACGTATAACTTATAACGTACAGCGTATAACGTATAACGTATAACGTATAACGTATATCGTATAACGTATAACGTATAACGTATAACGTATAACGTATAACGTACAGCGTATAACGTATAACATACAACGTATAACGTACAACGTATAACGTATAACGTACAACTTATAACGTATAACGTATAACGTATAACGTATAACGTATAACGTATAACGTATAACGTATAACGTATAACGTATAACGTACATCGTACAACGTGTAACGTATAACATATAACGTACAACATATAACGTACAACGTATAACGTATAACGTACAACGTATAACGTACAACGTACAACGTGTAACGTACAACGTATAACGTATACCGTATACCGTATAACGTATACCGTATACCGTATAACGTATAACGTATAACGTATAACGTATAACGTATAACGTATAACGTATAACGTATAACGTATAACGTATAACGTATAACGTATAACGTATAACGTATAACGTACATCGTACAACGTGTAACGTATAACATATAACGTACAACATATAACGTACAACGTATAACGTATAACGTATAACGTATAACGTATAACGTATGACGTATAACGTATAACGTACAGCGTATAACGTATAACATACAACGTATAACGTACAACGTATAACGTATAACGTATAACGTACATCGTACAACGTGTAACGTATAACATATAACGTACAACATATAACATACAACGTATAACGTATAACGTATAACGTATATCGTATAACGTATAACGTATAACGTATAACGTATAACGTGTAACGTATAACGTACAGCGTATAACGTATAACATACAACGTATAACGTACAACGTATAACGTATAACGTACAACGTATAACGTATAACGTATAACGTATAACGTTTAACGTATAACGTACATCGTACAACGTGTAACGTATAACATATAACGTACAACATATAACGTACAACGTATAACGTATAACGTACAACGTATAACGTACAACGTACAACGTGTAACGTATAACGTATAACGTATAACGTACAGCGTATAACATACATCGTATATCGTACAGCGTATAACGTACAACGTATAAGGTATAACGTATAACGTATAACGTATAACGTATAACGTATAACGTATAACGTACAACGTATAATGTACAACGTATAACGTACAACGTACAACGTGTAACGTGTAACGTATAACGTATAACTTATAACGTACAGCGTATAACGTACAGCGTATAACGTATAACGTATAACGTACAACGTACAACGTGTAACGTATAACGTATAACGTATAACGTAGAACGTATAACGTACAGCGTATAACGTACAGCGTATAACGTACAGCGGATAACGTATAATGTACAACGTATAACGTACAACGTACAACGTGTAACGTATAACGTATAACGTATAACTTATAACGTACAGCGTATAACGTATAACGTATAACGTATAACGTACAGCGTATAACGTATAACGTACAACGTATAATGTACAACGTATAACGTACAACGTACAACGTGTAACGTATAACGTATAACGTATACCTTATAACGTACAGCGTATAACGTATAACGTATAACGTATAACGTACAACGTATAACGTACAGCGTATAATGTACAGCGTATAACGTACAGCGTATAACGTATAACGTATAACGTATAACGTATAACGTATAACGTATAACGTATAACGTATAACGTATAACGTATAACGTATAACGTATAACGTATAACGTATAACGTATAACGTATAACGTATAACGTATAACGTATAACGTATAACGTATAACGTATAACGTATAACGTATAACGTATAACGTATAACGTATAACGTATAACGTATAACGTATAACGTATAACGTATAACGTATAACGTATAACGTATAACGTATAACGTATAACGTATAACGTATAACGTATAACGTATAACGTATAACGTATAACGTATAACGTATAACGTATAACGTATAACGTATAACGTATAACGTATAACGTATAACGTATAACGTATAACGTATAACGTATAACGTATAACGTATAACGTATATCGTATAACGTATAACGTATAACGTATAACGTATAACGTATAACGTATAACGTATAACGTATAACGTATTACGTATAACGTATAACGTATAACGTATAACGTATAACGTATAACGTATAACGTATAACGTATAACGTATAACGTATAACGTATAACGTATAACGTATAACGTATAACGTATAACGTATAACGTATAACGTATTACGTATAACGTACAGCGTATAACGTATAACGTATAACGTATAACGTACAACGTACAACGTGTAACGTATAACGTATAACGTATAACATAGAACGTATAACGTACAGCGTATAACGTACAGCGTATAACGTACAGCGGATAACGTATAATGTACAACGTATAACGTACAACGTACAACGTGTAACGTATAACGTATAACGTATAACTTATAACGTACAGCGTATAACGTATAACGTATAACGTATAACGTACAGCGTATAACGTATAACGTACAACGTATAATGTACAACGTATAACGTACAACGTACAACGTATAACGTATAACGTATAACGTATACCTTATAACGTACAGCGTATAACGTATAACGTATAACGTATAACGTACAACGTATAACGTACAGCGTATAACGTACAGCGTATAACGTACAGCGTATAACGTATAACGTATAACGTATAACGTATAACGTATAACGTATAACGTATAACGTATAACGTATAACGTATAACGTATAACGTATAACGTATAACGTATAACGTATAACGTATAACGTATAACGTATAACGTATAACGTATAACGTATAACGTATAACGTATAACGTATAACGTATAACGTATAACGTATAACGTATAACGTATAACGTATAACGTATAACGTATAACGTATAACGTATAACGTATAACGTATAACGTATAACGTATAACGTATAACGTATAACGTATAACGTATAACGTATAACGTATAACGTATAACGTATAACGTATAACGTATAACGTATAACGTATAACGTATAACGTATAACGTATAACGTATAACGTATAACGTATAACGTATAACGTATATCGTATAACGTATAACGTATAACGTATAACGTATAACGTATAACGTATAACGTATAACGTATTACGTATAACGTATAACGTATAACGTATAACGTATAACGTATAACGTATAACGTATAACGTATAACGTATAACGTATAACGTATAACGTAAAACGTATAACGTATAACGTATAACGTATAACGTATAACGTATAACGTATAACGTATAACGTATAACGTATAACGTATAACGTATAACGTATAACGTATAACGTATAACGTATAACGTATAACGTATAACGTACAGCGTATAACGTAGAGCGTATAATTTACAGCGTATAACGTACAACGTATAACGTATAACGTATAACGTATAACGTATAACGTATAACGTATAACGTATAACGTATAACGTATAACGTATAACGTATAACGTATAACGTATAACGTATAACGTATAACGTATAACGTACATCGTACAACGTACAACGTGTAACGTATAACGTATAACGTATAACGTACAGCGTATAACATACATCGTATATCGTACAGCGTATAACGTACAACGTATAAGGTATAACGTATAACGTATAACGTATAACGTATAACGTATAACGTATAACGTACAACGTATAATGTACAACGTATAACGTACAACGTACAACGTGTAACGTGTAACGTATAACGTATAACTTATAACGTACAGCGTATAACGTACAGCGTATAACGTATAACGTATAACGTACAACGTACAACGTGTAACGTATAACGTATAACGTATAACGTAGAACGTATAACGTACAGCGTATAACGTACAGCGTATAACGTACAGCGGATAACGTATAATGTACAACGTATAACGTACAACGTACAACGTGTAACGTATAACGTATAACGTATAACTTATAACGTACAGCGTATAACGTATAACGTATAACGTATAACGTACAGCGTATAACGTATAACGTACAACGTATAATGTACAACGTATAACGTACAACGTACAACGTGTAACGTATAACGTATAACGTATACCTTATAACGTACAGCGTATAACGTATAACGTATAACGTATAACGTACAACGTATAACGTACAGCGTATAACGTACAGCGTATTACGTACAGCGTATAACGTATAACGTATAACGTATAACGTATAACGTATAACGTATAACGTATAACGTATAACGTATAACGTATAACGTATAACGTATAACGTATAACGTATAACGTATAACGTATAACGTATAACGTATAACGTATAACGTATAACGTATAACGTATAACGTATAACGTATAACGTATAACGTATAACGTATAACGTATAACGTATAACGTATAACGTATAACGTATAACGTATAACGTATAACGTATAACGTATAACGTATAACGTATAACGTATAACGTATAACGTATAACGTATAACGTATAACGTATAACGTATAACGTATAACGTATAACGTATAACGTATAACGTATAACGTATAACGTATAACGTATAACGTATAACGTATAACGTATAACGTATAACGTATAACGTATAACGTATATCGTATAACGTATAACGTATAACGTATAACGTATAACGTATAACGTATAACGTATAACGTATAACGTATTACGTATAACGTATAACGTATAACGTATAACGTATAACGTATAACGTATAACGTACAACGTATAACGTATAACGTATAACGTATAACGTATAACGTATAACGTATAACGTATAACGTATAACGTATAACGTATAACGTGCAGCGTATAACGTATAACGTATAACGTATAACGTACAACGTACAACGTGTAACGTATAACGTATAACGTATAACGTAGAACGTATAACGTACAGCGTATAACGTACAGCGTATAACGTACAGCGGATAACGTATAATGTACAACGTATAACGTACAACGTACAACGTGTAACGTATAACGTATAACGTATAACTTATAACGTACAGCGTATAACGTATAACGTATAACGTATAACGTACAGCGTATAACGTATAACGTACAACGTATAATGTACAACGTATAACGTACAACGTACAACGTGTAACGTATAACGTATAACGTATACCTTATAACGTACAGCGTATAACGTATAACGTATAACGTATAACGTACAACGTATAACGTACAGCGTATAACGTACAGCGTATAACGTACAGCGTATAACGTATAACGTATAACGTATAACGTATAACGTATAACGTATAACGTATAACGTATAACGTATAACGTATAACGTATAACGTATAACGTATAACGTATAACGTATAACGTATAACGTATAACGTATAACGTATAACGTATAACGTATAACGTATAACGTATAACGTATAACGTATAACGTATAACGTATAACGTATAACGTATAACGTATAACGTATAACGTATAACGTATAACGTATAACGTATAACGTATAACGTATAACGTATAACGTATAACGTATAACGTATAACGTATAACGTATAACGTATAACGTATAACGTATAACGTATAACGTATAACGTATAACGTATAACGTATAACGTATAACGTATAACGTATAACGTATAACGTATAACGTATAACGTATAACGTATAACGTATAACGTATAACGTATAACGTATAACGTATAACGTATAACGTATAACGTATAACGTATAACGTATAACGTATAACGTATAACGTATAACGTATAACGTATAACGTATAACGTATAACGTATAACGTATAACGTATAACGTATAACGTATAACGTATAACGTATAACGTATAACGTATAACGTATAACGTATAACGTATAACGTATAACGTATAACGTATAACGTATAACGTATAACGTATAACGTATAACGTATAACGTATAACGTATAACGTATAACGTATAACGTATAACGTATAACGTATAACGTATAACGTATAACGTATAACGTATAACGTATAACGTATAACGTATAACGTATAACGTATAACGTATAACGTATAACGTATAACGTATAACGTATAACGTATAACGTTTAACGTAAAGCGTATAACGTATAACGTACAACGTATAATGTACAACGTATAACGTACAACGTATAACGTATATCGTATAACGTATAACGTATAACGTATAACGTATAACGTATAACATATAACGTATAACGTATAACGTACAGCGTATAACGTATAACGTACAACGTATAACGTACAACGTACAACGTGTAACGTACAGCGTATAACGTATAACGTACAACGTATAATGTACAACGTATAACGTACAACGTACAACGTACAACGTGTAACGTATAACGTATAACGTATAACGTATAACTTATAACGTACAGCGTATAACGTACATCGTATAACGTATAACGTATAACGTATAACGTACAACGTACAACGTGTAACGTATAACGTATAACGTATAACGTACAGCGTATAACGTACAGCGTATAATTTACAGCGTATAACGTACAACGTATAACGTATAACGTATAACGTATAACGTATAACGTATAACGTATAACGTATAACGTATAACGTATAACGTATAACGTATAACGTATAACGTATAACGTATAACGTATAACGTATAACGTATAACGTATAACGTATAACGTATAACGTATAACGTATAACGTATAACGTATAACGTATAACGTATAACGTATAACGTATAACGTATAACGTATAACGTATAACGTATAACGTATAACGTATAACGTATAACGTATAACGTATAACGTATAACGTATAACGTATAACGTATAACGTATAACGTATAACGTATAACGTATAACGTATAACGTATAACGTATAACGTATAACGTACAGCGTATAACGTATAACGTACAACGTATAATGTACAACGTATAACGTACAACGTATAACGTACAACGTACAACGTGTAACGTATAACGTATAACGTATAACTTATAACATACAGCGTATAGCGTACAGCGTATAACGTACAGCGTATAACGTATAACGTATAACGTGTAACGTATAACGTATAACGTACAGCGTATAACGTACAGCGTATAACGTATAAGGTATAACGTACAGCGTATAACGTACAACGTATAACGTATAACGTATAACGTACAGCGTATAACGTACAGCGTATAACGTATAACGTATAACATATAACGTATAACGTATAACGTATAACGTATAACGTATAACGTAAAACGTATAACGTATAACGTACAACGTACAACGTGTAACGTATAACGTATAACGTATAACGTACAGCGTATAACGTACAGCGTATAACGTACAGCGTATAACGTACAACGTATAACGTATACCGTATAACGTATAACGTATAACGTATAACGTATAACGTATAACGTATAACGTATAACGTATAACGTATAACGTATAACGTATAACGTATAACGTATAACGTATAACGTATAACGTATAACGTATAACGTATAACGTATAACGTATAACGTATAACGTATAACGTATAACGTATAACGTATAACGTATAACGTATAACGTATAACGTATAACGTATAACGTATAACGTATAACGTATAACGTATAACGTATAACGTATAACGTATAACGTATAACGTATAACGTATAACGTATAACGTATAACGTATAACGTATAACGTATAACGTATAACGTATAACGTATAACGTATAACGTATAACGTATAACGTATAACGTATAACGTATAACGTGCAGCGTATAACGTATAACGTATAACGTATAACGTACAACGTACAACGTGTAACGTATAACGTATAACGTATAACGTAGAACGTATAACGTACAGCGTATAACGTACAGCGTATAACGTACAGCGGATAACGTATAATGTACAACGTATAACGTACAACGTACAACGTGTAACGTATAACGTATAACGTATAACTTATAACGTACAGCGTATAACGTATAACGTATAACGTATAACGTACAGCGTATAACGTATAACGTACAACGTATAATGTACAACGTATAACGTACAACGTACAACGTGTAACGTATAACGTATAACGTATACCTTATAACGTACAGCGTATAACGTATAACGTATAATGTATAACGTACAACGTATAACGTACAGCGTATAACGTACAGCGTATAACGTACAGCGTATAACGTATAACGTATAACGTATAACGTATAACGTATAACGTATAACGTATAACGTATAACGTATAACGTATAACGTATAACGTATAACGTATAACGTATAACGTATAACGTATAACGTATAACGTATAACGTATAACGTATAACGTATAACGTATAACGTATAACGTATAACGTATAACGTATAACGTATAACGTATAACGTATAACGTATAACGTATAACGTATAACGTATAACGTATAACGTATAACGTATAACGTATAACGTATAACGTATAACGTATAACGTATAACGTATAACGTATAACGTATAACGTATAACGTATAACGTATAACGTATAACGTATAACGTATAACGTATAACGTATAACGTATAACGTATAACGTATAACGTATAACGTATAACGTATAACGTATAACGTATAACGTATAACGTATAACGTATAACGTATAACGTATAACGTATAACGTATAACGTATAACGTATAACGTATAACGTATAACGTATAACGTATAACGTATAACGTATAACGTATAACGTATAACGTATAACGTATAACGTATAACGTATAACGTATAACGTATAACGTATAACGTATAACGTATAACGTATAACGTATAACGTATAACGTATAACGTATAACGTATAACGTATAACGTATAACGTATAACGTATAACGTATAACGTATAACGTATAACGTATAACGTATAACGTATAACGTATAACGTATAACGTATAACGTATAACGTATAACGTATAACGTATAACGTATAACGTATAACGTATAACGTATAACGTATAACGTATAACGTACAGCGTATAACGTATAACGTACAAACGTATAACGTACAACGTATAATGTACAACGTATAACGTACAACGTATAACGTATATCGTATAACGTATAACGTATAACGTATAACGTATAACGTATAACATATAACGTATAACGTATAACGTACAGCGTATAACGTATAACGTACAACGTATAACGTACAACGTACAACGTGTAACGTACAGCGTATAACGTATAACGTACAACGTATAATGTACAACGTATAACGTACAACGTACAACGTACAACGTTTAACGTATAACGTATAACGTATAACGTATAACTTATAACGTACAGCGTATAACGTACATCGTATAACGTATAACGTATAACGTATAACGTACAACGTACAACGTGTAACGTATAACGTATAACGTATAACGTACAGCGTATAACGTAGAGCGTATAATTTACAGCGTATAACGTACAACGTATAACGTATAACGTATAACGTATAACGTATAACGTATAACGTATAACGTATAACGTATAACGTATAACGTATAACGTATAACGTATAACGTATAACGTATAACGTATAACGTATAACGTATAACGTATAACGTATAACGTATAACGTATAACGTATAACGTATAACGTATAACGTATAACGTATAACGTATAACGTATAACGTATAACGTATAACGTATAACGTATAACGTATAACGTATAACGTATAACGTATAACGTATAACGTATAACGTATAACGTATAACGTATAACGTATAACGTATAACGTATAACGTATAACGTATAACGTACAGCGTATAACGTATAACGTACAACGTATAATGTACAACGTATAACGTACAACGTATAACGTACAACGTACAACGTGTAACGTATAACGTATAACGTATAACTTATAACATACAGCGTATAGCGTACAGCGTATAACGTACAGCGTATAACGTATAACGTATAACGTGTAACGTATAACGTATAACGTACAGCGTATAACGTACAGCGTATAACGTATAAGGTATAACGTACAGCGTATAACGTACAACGTATAACGTATAACGTATAACGTACAGCGTATAACGTACAGCGTATAACGTATAACGTATAACATATAACGTATAACGTATAACGTATAACGTATAACGTATAACGTATAACGTATAACGTATAACGTACAACGTACAACGTGTAACGTATAACGTATAACGTATAACGTACAGCGTATAACGTACAGCGTATAACGTACAGCGTATAACGTACAACGTATAACGTATACCGTATAACGTATAACGTATAACGTATAACGTATAACGTATAACGTATAACGTATAACGTATAACGTATAACGTATAACGTATAACGTATAACGTATAACGTATAACGTATAACGTATAACGTATAACGTATAACGTATAACGTATAACGTATAACGTATAACGTATAACGTATAACGTATAACGTATAACGTATAACGTATAACGTATAACGTATAACGTATAACGTATAACGTATAACGTATAACGTATAACGTATAACGTATAACGTATAACGTATAACGTATAACGTATAACGTATAACGTATAACGTATAACGTATAACGTATAACGTATAACGTATAACGTATAACGTATAACGTATAACGTATAACGTATATCGTATAACGTATAACGTATAACGTATAACGTATAACGTATAACGTATAACGTATAACGTATAACGTATTACGTATAACGTATAACGTATAACGTATAACGTATAACGTATAACGTATAACGTATAACGTATAACGTATAACGTATAACGTATAACGTATAACGTATAACGTATAACGTATAACGTATAACGTATAACGTATAACGTATAACGTATAACGTATAACGTATAACGTATAACGTATAACGTATAACGTATAACGTATAACGTATAACGTATAACGTATAACGTATAACGTATAACGTATAACGTATAACGTATAACGTATAACGTATAACGTATAACGTACAGCGTATAACGTATAACGTACAACGTATAATGTACAACGTATAACGTACAACGTATAACGTACAACGTACAACGTGTAACGTATAACGTATAACGTATAACTTATAACATACAGCGTATAGCGTACAGCGTATAACGTACAGCGTATAACGTATAACGTATAACGTGTAACGTATAACGTATAACGTACAGCGTATAACGTACAGCGTATAACGTATAAGGTATAACGTACAGCGTATAACGTACAACGTATAACGTATAACGTATAACGTACAGCGTATAACGTACAGCGTATAACGTATAACGTATAACATATAACGTATAACGTATAACGTATAACGTATAACGTATAACGTATAACGTATAACGTATAACGTACAACGTACAACGTGTAACGTATAACGTATAACGTATAACGTACAGCGTATAACGTACAGCGTATAACGTACAGCGTATAACGTACAACGTATAACGTATACCGTATAACGTATAACGTATAACGTATAACGTATAACGTATAACGTATAACGTATAACGTATAACGTATAACGTATAACGTATAACGTATAACGTATAACGTATAACGTATAACGTATAACGTATAACGTATAACGTATAACGTATAACGTATAACGTATAACGTATAACGTATAACGTATAACGTATAACGTATAACGTATAACGTATAACGTATAACGTATAACGTATAACGTATAACGTATAACGTATCACGTATAACGTATAACGTATAACGTATAACGTATAACGTATAACGTATAACGTATAACGTATAACGTATAACGTATAACGTATAACGTATAACGTATAACGTATAACGTATAACGTATAACGTATAACGTATAACGTATAACGTGCAGCGTATAACGTATAACGTATAACGTATAACGTACAACGTACAACGTGTAACGTATAACGTATAACGTATAACGTAGAACGTATAACGTACAGCGTATAACGTACAGCGTATAACGTACAGCGGATAACGTATAATGTACAACGTATAACGTACAACGTACAACGTGTAACGTATAACGTATAACGTATAACGTACAACGTACAACGTGTAACGTATAACGTATAACGTATAACGTACAGCGTATAACGTATAACGTACAACGTATAATGTACAACGTATAACGTACAACGTACAACGTGTAACGTATAACGTATAACGTATACCTTTACCTTATAACGTACAGCGTATAACGTATAACGTATAATGTATAACGTACAACGTATAACGTACAGCGTATAACGTACAGCGTATAACGTACAGCGTATAACGTATAACGTATAACGTATAACGTATAACGTATAACGTATAACGTATAACGTATAACGTATAACGTATAACGTATAACGTATAACGTATAACGTATAACGTATAACGTATAACGTATAACGTATAACGTATAACGTATAACGTATAACGTATAACGTATAACGTATAACGTATAACGTATAACGTATAACGTATAACGTATAACGTATAACGTATAACGTATAACGTATAACGTATAACGTATAACGTATAACGTATAACGTATAACGTATAACGTATAACGTATAACGTATAACGTATAACGTATAACGTATAACGTATAACGTATAACGTATAACGTATAACGTATAACGTATAACGTATAACGTATAACGTATAACGTATAACGTATAACGTATAACGTATAACGTATAACGTATAACGTATAACGTATAACGTATAACGTATAACGTATAACGTATAACGTATAACGTATAACGTATAACGTATAACGTATAACGTATAACGTATAACGTATAACGTATAACGTATAACGTATAACGTATAACGTATAACGTATAACGTATAACGTATAACGTATAACGTATAACGTATAACGTATAACGTATAACGTATAACGTATAACGTATAACGTATAACGTATAACGTATAACGTATAACGTATAACGTATAACGTATAACGTATAACGTATAACGTATAACGTATAACGTATAACGTATAACGTATAACGTATAACGTATAACGTATAACGTATAACGTATAACGTATAACGTTTAACGTACAGCGTATAACGTATAACGTACAACGTATAATGTACAACGTATAACGTACAACGTATAACGTATATCGTATAACGTATAACGTATAACGTATAACGTATAACGTATAACATATAACGTATAACGTATAACGTACAGCGTATAACGTATAACGTACAACGTATAACGTACAACGTACAACGTGTAACGTACAGCGTATAACGTATAACGTACAACGTATAATGTACAACGTATAACGTACAACGTACAACGTACAACGTGTAACGTATAACGTATAACGTATAACGTATAACTTATAACGTACAGCGTATAACGTACATCGTATAACGTATAACGTATAACGTATAACGTACAACGTACAACGTGTAACGTATAACGTATAACGTATAACGTACAGCGTATAACGTACAGCGTATAACGTACAGCGTATAACGTACAGCGTATAACGTATAACGTATAACGTATAACGTATAACGTATAACGTATAACGTATAACGTATAACGTATAACGTATAACGTATAACGTATAACGTATAACGTATAACGTATAACGTATAACGTATAACGTATAACGTATAACGTATAACGTATAACGTATAACGTATAACGTATAACGTATAACGTATAACGTATAACGTATAACGTATAACGTATAACGTATAACGTATAACGTATAACGTATAACGTATAACGTATAACGTATAACGTATAACGTATAACGTATAACGTATAACGTATAACGTATAACGTACAGCGTATAACGTATAACGTACAACGTATAATGTACAACGTATAACGTACAACGTATAACGTACAACGTACAACGTGTAACGTATAACGTATAACGTATAACTTATAACATACAGCGTATAGCGTACAGCGTATAACGTACAGCGTATAACGTATAACGTATAACGTGTAACGTATAACGTATAACGTACAGCGTATAACGTACAGCGTATAACGTATAAGGTATAACGTACAGCGTATAACGTACAACGTATAACGTATAACGTATAACGTACAGCGTATAACGTACAGCGTATAACGTATAACGTATAACATATAACGAATAACGTATAACGTATAACGTATAACGTATAACGTATAACGTATAACGTATAACGTACAACGTACAACGTGTAACGTATAACGTATAACGTATAACGTACAGCGTATAACGTACAGCGTATAACGTACAGCGTATAACGTACAACGTATAACGTATACCGTATAACGTATAACGTATAACGTATAACGTATAACGTATAACGTATAACGTATAACGTATAACGTATAACGTATAACGTATAACGTATAACGTATAACGTATAACGTATAACGTATAACGTATAACGTATAACGTATAACGTATAACGTATAACGTATAACGTATAACGTATAACGTATAACGTATAACGTATAACGTATAACGTATAACGTATAACGTATAACGTATAACGTATAACGTATAACGTATAACGTATAACGTATAACGTATAACGTATAACGTATAACGTATAACGTATAACGTATAACGTATAACGTATAACGTATAACGTATAACGTATAACGTATAACGTATAACGTATAACGTATAACGTATAACGTATAACGTATATCGTATAACGTATAACGTATAACGTATAACGTATAACGTATAACGTATAACGTATAACGTATAACGTATTACGTATAACGTATAACGTATAACGTATAACGTATAACGTATAACGTATAACGTATAACGTATAACGTATAACGTATAACGTATAACGTATAACGTATAACGTATAACGTATAACGTATAACGTATAACGTATAACGTATAACGTATAACGTATAACGTATAACGTATAACGTATAACGTATAACGTATAACGTATATCGTATAACGTATAACGTATAACGTATAACGTATAACGTATAACGTATAACGTATAACGTATAACGTATAACGTATTACGTATAACGTATAACGTATAACGTATAACGTATAACGTATAACGTATAACGTATAACGTATAACGTATAACGTATAACGTATAACGTATAACATATAACGTATAACGTATAACGTATAACGTATAACGTATAACGTATAACGTATAACGTATAACGTATAACGTATAACGTATAACGTATAACGTTTAACGTACAGCGTATAACGTATAACGTACAACGTATAATGTACAACGTATAACGTACAACGTATAACGTATATCGTATAACGTATAACGTATAACGTATAACGTATAACGTATAACATATAACGTATAACGTATAACGTACAGCGTATAACGTATAACGTACAACGTATAACGTACAACGTACAACGTGTAACGTACAGCGTATAACGTATAACGTACAACGTATAATGTACAACGTATAACGTACAACGTACAACGTGTAACGTATAACGTATAACGTATAACGTATAACTTATAACGTACAGCGTATAACGTAGAGCGTATAACGTATAACGTATAACGTATAACGTACAACGTACAACGTGTAACGTATAACGTATAACGTATAACGTACAGCGTATAACGTAGAGCGTATAACGTACAGCGTATAACGTACAACGTATAACGTATAACGTATAACGTATAACGTATAACGTATAACGTATAACGTATAACGTATAACGTACAGCGTATAACGTATAACGTACAACGTATAATGTACAACGTATAACGTACAACGTATAACGTACAACGTACAACGTGTAACGTATAACGTATAACGTATAACTTATAACATACAGCGTATAGCGTACAGCGTATAACGTACAGCGTATAACGTATAACGTATAACGTGTAACGTATAACGTATAACGTACAGCGTATAACGTACAGCGTATAACGTATAAGGTATAACGTACAGCGTATAACGTACAACGTATAACGTATAACGTATAACGTACAGCGTATAACGTACAGCGTATAACGTATAACGTATAACATATAACGTATAACGTATAACGTATAACGTATAACGTATAACGTATAACGTATAACGTACAACGTACAACGTGTAACGTATAACGTATAACGTATAACGTACAGCGTATAACGTACAGCGTATAACGTACAGCGTATAACGTACAACGTATAACGTATACCGTATAACGTATAACGTATAACGTATAACGTATAACGTATAACGTATAACGTATAACGTATAACGTATAACGTATAACGTATAACGTATAACGTATAACGTATAACGTATAACGTATAACGTATAACGTATAACGTATAACGTATAACGTATAACGTATAACGTATAACGTATAACGTATAACGTATAACGTATAACGTATAACGTATAACGTATAACGTATAACGTATAACGTATAACGTATAACGTATAACGTATAACGTATAACGTATAACGTATAACGTATAACGTATAACGTATAACGTATAACGTATAACGTATAACGTATAACGTATAACGTATAACGTATAACGTATAACGTATAACGTATAACGTATAACGTATAACGTATAACGTATAACGTATAACGTATAACGTATAACGTATAACGTATAACGTATAACGTATAACGTATAACGTATAACGTATAACGTATAACGTATAACGTATAACGTATAACGTATAACGTATAACGTATAACGTATAACGTATAACGTATAACGTATAACGTTTAACGTACAGCGTATAACGTATAACGTACAACGTATAATGTACAACGTATAACGTACAACGTATAACGTATATCGTATAACGTATAACGTATAACGTATAACGTATAACGTATAACGTATAACATATAACGTATAACGTATAACGTACAGCGTATAACGTATAACGTACAACGTATAACGTACAACGTACAACGTGTAACGTACAGCGTATAACGTATAACGTACAACGTATAATGTACAACGTATAACGTACAACGTACAACGTGTAACGTATAACGTATAACGTATAACGTATAACTTATAACGTACAGCGTATAACGTACAGCGTATAACGTATAACGTATAACGTATAACGTACAACGTACAACGTGTAACGTATAACGTATAACGTATAACGTACAGCGTATAACGTAGAGCGTATAACGTACAGCGTATAACGTACAACGTATAACGTATAACGTATAACGTATAACGTATAACGTATAAAGTATAACGTATAACGTATAACGTACAACGTATAACGTATATCGTATAACGTATAACGTATAACGTATAACGTATAACGTATAACGTATAACGTATAACGTATAACGTATAACGTATAACGTATAACGTATAACGTATAACGTATAACGTATAACGTATAACGTATAACGTATAACGTACAACGTATAATGTACAACGTATAACGTACAACGTATAACGTATATCGTATAACGTATAACGTATAACGTATAACGTATAACGTATAACGTATAACATATAACGTATAACGTATAACGTACAGCGTATAACGTATAACGTACAACGTATAACGTACAACGTACAACGTGTAACGTACAGCGTATAACGTATAACGTACAACGTATAATGTACAACGTATAACGTACAACGTACAACGTGTAACGTATAACGTATAACGTATAACGTATAACTTATAACGTACAGCGTATAACGTACAGCGTATAACGTACAACGTATAACGTATATCGTATAACGTATAACGTATAACGTATAACGTATAACGTATAACGTATAACGTATAACGTACAACGTATAACGTGTAACGTACAACGTGTAACGTATAACGTATAACGTATAACTTATAACATACAGCGTATAGCGTACAGCGTATAACGTACAGCGTATAACGTATAACGTATAACGTGTAACGTATAACGTGTAACGTACAGCGTATAACGTACAGCGTATAACGTATAAGGTATAACGTACAGCGTATAACGTACAACGTATAACGTATAACGTATAACGTATAACGTATAACGTACAGCGTATAACGTACAGCGTATATCGTACAGCGTATAACGTACAACGTATAACGTACAACGTATAACGTACAACGTACAACGTGTAACGTACAGCGTATAACGTATAACATACAACGTATAACGTACAACGTATAACGTATAACGTACAACGTATAACGTATAACGTATAACGTATAACGTATAACGTATAACGTATAACGTATAACGTATAACGTATAACGTATAACGTATAACGTATAACGTATAACGTATAACGTATAACGTACATCGTACAACGTGTAACGTATAACATATAACGTTCAACATATAACGTACTACGTATAACGTATAACGTACAACGTATAACGTACAACGTACAACGTGTAACGTATAACGTATAACGTATAACGTACAGCGTATAACGTACAGCGTATATCGTACAGCGTATAACGTACAACGTATAAGGTATAACGTACAACGTACAACGTGTAACGCATAACGTATAACGTATAACTTATAACGTACAGCGTATAACGTATAACGTATAACGGATAACGTACAGCGTATAACGTATAACGTACAACGTATAATGTACAACGTATAACGTACAACGTACAACGTGTAACGTATAACGTATAACGTATAACTTATAACGTACAGCGTATAACGTATAACGTATAACGTATAACGTACAACGTATAACGTACAGCGTATAACGTACAGCGTATAACGTACAGCGTATAACGTACAGCGTATAACGTATAACGTATAACGTATAACGTATAACGTATAACGTATAACGTATAACGTATAACGTATAACGTATAACGTATAACGTATATCGTATAACGTATAACGTATAATGTATAACGTATAACGTATAACGTATAACGTATAACGTACAGCGTATAACGTATAACGTATAACGTATAACGTACAACGTACAACGTGTAACGTATAACGTATAACGTATAACTTATAACGTACAGCGTATAACGTATAACGTATAACGTATAACGTACAACGTACAACGTATAACGTACAGCGTATAACGTACAGTGTATAACGTACAGCGTATAACGTACAGCGTATAACGTATAACGTATAACGTATAACGTATAACGTATAACGTATATCGTATAACGTATAACGTATAATGTATAACGTATAACGTACAACGTATAACGTATAACGTATAACGTACAGCGTATAACGTATAACGTACAACGTATAACGTACAACGTACAACGTGTAACGTATAACGTATAACGTATAACGTACAGCGTATGACGTACAGCGTATAACGTACAGCGTATAACGTATAACGTATAACGTGTAACGTATAACGTATAACGTACAGCGTATAACGTACAGCGTATAACGTATAACGTATAAGGTATAACGTACAGCGTATAACGTACAACGTATAACGTATAACGTATATCGTGTAACGTATAACGTATAACGTATAACGTATAACGTATAACGTATAACGTACATCGTACAACGTGTAACGTATAACATATAACGTTCAACATATAACGTACTACGTATAACGTATAACGTACAACGTATAACGTACAACGTACAACGTGTAACGTATAACGTATAACGTATAACGTACAGCGTATAACGTACAGCGTATATCGTACAGCGTATAAAGTACAACGTATAAGGTATAACGTACAACGTACAACGTGTAACGCATAACGTATAACGTATAACTTATAACGTACAGCGTATAACGTATAACGTATAACGTATAACGTACAGCGTATAACGTATAACGTACAACGTATAATGTACAACGTATAACGTACAACGTACAACGTGTAACGTATAACGTATAACGTATAACTTATAACGTACAGCGTATAACGTATAACGTATAACGTATAACGTACAACGTATAACGTACAGCGTATAACGTACAGCGTATAACGTACAGCGTATAACGTACAGCGTATAACGTACAACGTATAACGTATAACGTATAACGTATAACGTATAACGTACAGCGTATAACGTACAGCGTATATCGTACAGCGTATAACGTACAACGTATAACGTACAACGTATAACGTACAACGTACAACGTGTAACGTACAGCGTATAACGTATAACATACAACGTATAACGTACAACGTATAACGTATAACGTACAACGTATAACGTATAACGTATAACGTATAACGTATAACGTATAACGTATAACGTATAACGTATAACGTATAACGTATAACGTATAACGTATAACGTATAACGTATAACGTATAACGTATAACGTATAACGTATAACGTATAACGTATAACGTACATCGTACAACGTGTAACGTATAACATATAACGTTCAACATATAACGTACTACGTATAACGTATAACGTACAACGTATAACGTACAACGTACAACGTGTAACGTATAACGTATAACGTATAACGTACAGCGTATAACGTACAGCGTATATCGTACAGCGTATAACGTACAACGTATAAGGTATAACGTACAACGTACAACGTGTAACGCATAACGTATAACGTATAACTTATAACGTACAGCGTATAACGTATAACGTATAACGGATAACGTACAGCGTATAACGTATAACGTACAACGTATAATGTACAACGTATAACGTACAACGTACAACGTGTAACGTATAACGTATAACGTATAACTTATAACGTACAGCGTATAACGTATAACGTATAACGTATAACGTACAACGTATAACGTACAGCGTATAACGTACAGCGTATAACGTACAGCGTATAACGTACAGCGTATAACGTATAACGTATAACGTACTACGTATAACGTATAACGTACAACGTATAACGTACAACGTACAACGTGTAACGTATAACGTATAACGTATAACGTACAGCGTATAACGTACAGCGTATATCGTACAGCGTATAAAGTACAACGTATAAGGTATAACGTACAACGTACAACGTGTAACGCATAACGTATAACGTATAACTTATAACGTACAGCGTATAACGTATAACGTATAACGTATAACGTACAGCGTATAACGTATAACGTACAACGTATAATGTACAACGTATAACGTACAACGTACAACGTGTAACGTATAACGTATAACGTATAACTTATAACGTACAGCGTATAACGTATAACGTATAACGTATAACGTACAACGTATAACGTACAGCGTATAACGTACAGCGTATAACGTACAGCGTATAACGTACAGCGTATAACGTACAACGTATAACGTATAACGTATAACGTATAACGTATAACGTACAGCGTATAACGTACAGCGTATATCGTACAGCGTATAACGTACAACGTATAACGTACAACGTATAACGTACAACGTACAACGTGTAACGTACAGCGTATAACGTATAACATACAACGTATAACGTACAACGTATAACGTATAACGTACAACGTATAACGTATAACGTATAACGTATAACGTATAACGTATAACGTATAACGTATAACGTATAACGTATAACGTATAACGTATAACGTATAACGTATAACGTATAACGTATAACGTATAACGTATAACGTATAACGTATAACGTATAACGTACATCGTACAACGTGTAACGTATAACATATAACGTTCAACATATAACGTACTACGTATAACGTATAACGTACAACGTATAACGTACAACGTACAACGTGTAACGTATAACGTATAACGTATAACGTACAGCGTATAACGTACAGCGTATATCGTACAGCGTATAACGTACAACGTATAAGGTATAACGTACAACGTACAACGTGTAACGCATAACGTATAACGTATAACTTATAACGTACAGCGTATAACGTATAACGTATAACGGATAACGTACAGCGTATAACGTATAACGTACAACGTATAATGTACAACGTATAACGTACAACGTACAACGTGTAACGTATAACGTATAACGTATAACTTATAACGTACAGCGTATAACGTATAACGTATAACGTATAACGTACAACGTATAACGTACAGCGTATAACGTACAGCGTATAACGTACAGCGTATAACGTACAGCGTATAACGTATAACGTATAACGTATAACGTATAACGTATAACGTATAACGTATAACGTATAACGTATAACGTATATCGTATAACGTATAACGTATAATGTATAACGTATAACGTATAACGTATAACGTATAACGTACAGCGTATAACGTATAACGTACAACGTATAACGTACAACGTACAACGTGTAACGTATAACGTATAACGTATAACTTATAACGTACAGCGTATAACGTATAACGTATAACGTATAACGTACAACGTACAACGTATAACGTACAGCGTATAACGTACAGTGTATAACGTACAGCGTATAACGTACAGCGTATAACGTATAACGTATAACGTATAACGTATAACGTATAACGTATATCGTATAACGTATAACGTATAATGTATAACGTATAACGTACAACGTATAACGTATAACGTATAACGTACAGCGTATAACGTATAACGTACAACGTATAACGTACAACGTACAACGTGTAACGTATAACGTATAACGTATAACGTACAGCGTATGACGTACAGCGTATAACGTACAGCGTATAACGTATAACGTATAACGTGTAACGTATAACGTATAACGTACAGCGTATAACGTACAGCGTATAACGTATAACGTATAAGGTATAACGTACAGCGTATAACGTACAACGTATAACGTATAACGTATATCGTGTAACGTATAACGTATAACGTATAACGTATAACGTATAACGTATAACGTATAACGTACATCGTACAACGTGTAACGTATAACATATAACGTTCAACATATAACGTACTACGTATAACGTATAACGTACAACGTATAACGTACAACGTACAACGTGTAACGTATAACGTATAACGTATAACGTACAGCGTATAACGTACAGCGTATATCGTACAGCGTATAAAGTACAACGTATAAGGTATAACGTACAACGTACAACGTGTAACGCATAACGTATAACGTATAACTTATAACGTACAGCGTATAACGTATAACGTATAACGTATAACGTACAGCGTATAACGTATAACGTACAACGTATAATGTACAACGTATAACGTACAACGTACAACGTGTAACGTATAACGTATAACGTATAACTTATAACGTACAGCGTATAACGTATAACGTATAACGTATAACGTACAACGTATAACGTACAGCGTATAACGTACAGCGTATAACGTACAGCGTATAACGTACAGCGTATAACGTATAACGTATAACGTATAACGTATAACGTATAACGTATAACGTATAACGTATAACGTATATCGTATAACGTATAACGTATAATGTATAACGTATAACGTATAACGTATAACGTATAACGTACAGCGTATAACGTATAACGTACAACGTATAACGTACAACGTACAACGTGTAACGTATAACGTATAACGTATAACTTATAACGTACAGCGTATAACGTATAACGTATAACGTATAACGTACAACGTACAACGTATAACGTACAGCGTATAACGTACAGTGTATAACGTACAGCGTATAACGTACAGCGTATAACGTATAACGTATAACGTATAACGTATAACGTATAACGTATAACGTATAACGTATAACGTATATCGTATAACGTATAACGTATAATGTATAACGTATAACGTACAACGTATAACGTATAACGTATAACGTACAGCGTATAACGTATAACGTACAACGTATAACGTACAACGTACAACGTGTAACGTATAACGTATAACGTATAACGTACAGCGTATGACGTACAGCGTATAACGTACAGCGTATGACGTACAGCGTATAACGTACAGCGTATAACGTATAACGTATAACGTGTAACGTATAACGTATAACGTACAGCGTATAACGTACAGCGTATAACGTATAACGTATAAGGTATAACGTACAGCGTATAACGTACAACGTATAACGTATAACGTATATCGTGTAACGTATAACGTACAGCGTATAACGTACAGCGTATAACGTACAGCGTATAACGTATAACGTATAACGTACAGCGTATAACGTATAACGTATAACGTGTAACGTATAACGTATAACGTACAGCGTATAACGTACAGCGTATAACGTATAACGTATAAGGTATGACGTACAGCGTATAACGTACAACGTATAACGTATAACGTATAACGTACAACGTATAACGTATAACGTATATCGTGTAACGTATAACGTACAGCGTATAACGTACAGCGTATAACGTACAGCGTATAACGTATAACGTATAACGTGTAACGTATAACGTATAACGTACAGCGTATATCGTACAGCGTATAACGTACAACGTATAAGGTATAACGTATAACGTATAACGTATAACGTATAACGTATAACGTATAACGTATAACGTACAACGTATAATGTACAACGTATAACGTACAACGTACAACGTGTTACGTGTAACGTGTAACGTATAACGTATAACTTATAACGTACAGCGTATAACGTACAGCGTATAACGTATAACGTATAACGTATAACGTACAACGTACAACGTGTAACGTATAACGTATAACGTATAACGTACAGCGTATAACGTACAGAGTATAACGTACAGCGTATAACGTATAATGTACAACGTATAACGTACAACGTACAACGTGTAACGTATAACATATAACGTATAACTTATAACGTACAGCGTATAACGTATAACGTATAACGTATAACGTATAACGTACAGCGTATAACGTATAACGTACAACGTATAATGTACAACGTATAACGTACAACGTACAACGTGTAACGTATAACGTATAACGTATAACTTATAACGTACAGCGTATAACGTATAACGTATAACGTATAACGTACAACGTATAACGTACAGCGTATAACGTACAGCGTATAACGTACAGCGTATAACGTACAGCGTATAACGTACAACGTGTAACGTATAACGTATAACGTACAGCGTATAACGTATAACGTACAACGTATAATGTACAACGTATAACGTAGAACGTACAACGTGTAACGTGTAACGTATAACGTATAACTTATAACGTACAGCGTATAACGTACAGCGTATAACGTATAACGTATAACGTATAACGTATAACGTATAACGTATAACGTAAAACGTACAACGTGTAACGTATAACGTATAACGTATAACGTACAGCGTATAACGTACAGCGTATAACGTACAGCGTATAACGTACAACGTATAACGTATAACGTACAGCGTATAACGTACAGCGTATAACGTATAACGTATAAGGTATAACGTACAGCGTATAACGTACAACGTATAACGTATAACGTATGTCGTGTAACGTATAACGTACAGTGTATAACGTACAGCGTATAACGTACAGCGTATAACGTATAACGTATAACGTGTAACGTATAACGTATAACGTACAGCGTATAACGTACAGCGTATAACGTATAACGTATAAGGTATAACGTACAGCGTAAAACGTACAACGTATAACGTATAACGTATAACGTACAGCGTATAACGTACAGCGTATAACGTACAGCGTATAACGTATAACGTATAACGTATAACGTAAAACGTACAACGTGTAACGTATAACGTATAACGTATAACGTACAGCGTATAACGTACAGAGTATAACGTACAGCGTATAACGTATAATGTACAACGTATAACGTACAACGTACAACGTGTAACGTATAACATATAACGTACAGCGTATAACGTACAACGTATAACGTATAACGTATAACGTACAGCGTATAACGTACAACGTATAACGTATAACGTATAACGTACAGCGTATAACGTACAGCGTATAACGTACAGCGTATAACGTATAACGTATAACGTATAACGTATAACGTATAACGTATAACGTATAACGTATAACGTATAACGTATATCGTATAACGTATAACGTATAATGTATAACGTATAACGTATAACGTATAACGTATAACGTACAGCGTATAACGTATAACGAACAAGGTATAACGTACAACGTACAACGTGTAACGTATAACGTATAACGTATAACGTACAGCGTATAACGTGCAGCGTATAACGTAGAGCGTATAACGTATAACGTATAACGTATAACGTGTAACGTATAACGTATAACGTACAGCGTATAACGTACAGCGTATAACGTATAACGTATAAGGTATAACGTACAGCGTATAACGTACAACGTATAACGTATAACGTATATCGTATAACGTATAACGTACAGCGTATAACGTACAGCGTATAACGTATAACGTATAACGTATAACGTACAACGTATAACGTATAAGGTATAACGTACAGCGTCTAACGTACAACGTATAACGTATAACGTATAACGTACAGCGTATAACGTACAGCGTATAACGTATAACGAATAACGTATAACGTACAACGTATAACGTATAATGTACAGCGTATAACGTATAACATACAACGTATAACGTACAACGTATAACGTACAACGTATAACGTACAACGTATAACGTACAACGTACAACGTGTAACGTATAACGTATAACGTACAGCGTATAACGTATAACGTACAACGTATAACGTACAACGTATAACGTACAACGTATAACGTACAACGTACAACGTGTAACGTATAACGTATAACGTATAACGTACAGCGTATAACGTACAGCGTATAACGTACAACGTGTAACGTATAACGTATAACGTACAGCGTATAACGTATAACGTACAACGTATAACGTATAACGTATAACGTATAACGTACATCGTACAACGTGTAACGTATAACATATAACGTTCAACATATAACGTACTACGTATAACGTATAACGTACAACGTATAACGTACAACGTACAACGTGTAACGTATAACGTATAACGTACAGCGTATAACGTACAGCGTATATCGTACAGCGTATAACGTACAACGTATAAGGTATAACGTACAACGTACAACGTGTAACGCATAACGTATAACGTATAACTTATAACGTACAGCGTATAACGTATAACGTATAACGTACAGCGTATAACGTATAACGTACAACGTATAATGTACAACGTATAACGTACAACGTACAACGTGTAACGTATAACGTATAACGTATAACTTATAACGTACAGCGTATAACGTATAACGTATAACGTATAACGTACAACGTATAACGTACAGCGTATAACGTACAGCGTATAACGTACAGCGTATAACGTACAGCGTATAACGTATAACGTATAACGTATAACGTATAACGTATAACGTATAACGTATAACGTATAACGTATATCGTATAACGTATAACGTATAATGTATAACGTATAACGTATAACGTATAACGTACAGCGTATAACGTATAACGTACAACGTATAACGTACAACGTACAACGTGTAACGTATAACGTATAACGTATAACTTATAACGTACAGCGTATAACGTATAACGTATAACGTATAACGTACAACGTATAACGTACAGCGTATAACGTACAGTGTATAACGTACAGCGTATAACGTCCAGCGTATAACGTATAACGTATAACGTATAACGTATAACGTATAACGTATAACGTATAACGTATAACGTATATCGTATAACGTATAACGTATAATGTATAACGTATAACGTACAACGTATAACGTATAACGTATAACGTACAGCGTATAACGTATAACGTACAACGTATAACGTACAACGTACAACGTGTAACGTATAACGTATAACGTATAACGTACAGCGTATGACGTACAGCGTATAACGTACAGCGTATAACGTATAACGTATAACGTGTAACGTATAACGTATAACGTACAGCGTATAACGTACAGCGTATAACGTATAACGTATAAGGTATAACGTACAGCGTATAACGTACAACGTATAACGTATAACGTATATCGTGTAACGTATAACGTACAGCGTATAACGTACAGCGTATAACGTACAGCGTATAACGTATAACGTATAACGTGTAACGTATAACGTATAACGTACAGCGTATAACGTACAGCGTATAACGTATAACGTATAAGATATAACGTACAGCGTATAACGTACAACGTATAACGTATAACGTATAACGTATAACGTATAACGTATAACGTATAACGTATAACGTATAACGTACATCGTACAACGTGTAACGTATAACATATAACGTTCAACATATAACGTACAATGTATAACGTATAACGTACAACGTATAACGTACAACGTACAACGTGTAACGTATAACGTATAACGTATAACGTACAGCGTATAACGTACAGCGTATATCAAACAGCGTATAACGTACAACGTATAAGGTATAACGTATAACGTATAACGTATAACGTATAACGTATAACGTATAACGTATAACGTATGACGTACAACGTATAATGTACAACGTATAACGTAGAACGTACAACGTGTAACGTATAACGTATAACGTATAACTTATAACGTACAGCGTATAACGTACAGCGTATAACGTATAACGTATAACGTATAACGTACAACGTACAACGTGTAACGTATAACGTATAACGTATAACGTACAGCGTATAACGTACAGAGTATAACGTACAGCGTATAACGTATAATGTACAACGTATAACGTACAACGTACAACGTGTAACGTATAACGTATAACGTATAACTTATAACGTACAGCGTATAACGTATAACGTATAACGTATAACGTACAGCGTATAACGTATAACGTACTACGTATAATGTACAACGTATAACGTACAACGTACAACGTACAACGTGTAACGTATAACGTATAACGTATAACTTATAACGTACAGCGTATAACGTATAACGTATAACGTATAACGTATAACGTATAACGTACAACGTGTAACGTACAGCGTATAACGTACAGCGTATAACGTACAGCGTATAACGTACAGCGTATAATGTATAACGTATAACGTATAACGTATAACGTATAACGTATAACGTATAACGTATAACGTATAACGTATATCGTATAACGTATAACGTATAATGTATAACGTATAACGTATAACGTATAACGTATAACGTACAGCGTATAACGTATAACGTACAACGTATAACGTACAACGTACAACGTGTAACGTATAACGTATAACGTACAGCGCATAACGTACAGCGTATATCGTACAGCGTATAACGTACAACGTATAAGGTATAACGTACAACGTACAACGTGTAACGCATAACGTATAACGTATAACTTATAACGTACAGCGTATAACGTGTAACGTATAACGTATAACGTACAGCGTATAACGTACAGCGTATAACGTATAACGTATAAGGTATAACGTACAGCGTATAACGTACAACGTATAACGTATAACGTATATCGTGTAACGTATAACGTACAGCGTATAACGTACAGCGTATAACGTACAGCGTATAACGTATAACGTATAACGTGTAACGTATAACGTGTAACGTACAGCGTATATCGTACAGCGTATAACGTACAACGTATAAGGTATAACGTATAACGTATAACGTATAACGTATAACGTATAACGTATAACGTATAACGTATAACGTATAACGTATAACGTATAACGTATAACGTATAACGTACAACGTATAATGTACAACGTATAACGTACAACGTACAACGTGTTACGTGTAACATGTAACGTATAACGTATAACTTATAACGTACAGCGTATAACGTACAGCGTATAACGTATAACGTATAACGTATAACGTACAACGTACAACGTGTAACGTATAACGTATAACGAATAACGTACAGCGTATAACGTACAGAGTATAACGTACAGCGTATAACGTATAATGTACAACGTATAACGTACAACGTACAACGTGTAACGTATAACATATAACGTATAACTTATAACGTACAGCGTATAACGTATAACGTATAACGTATAACGTATAACGTATAACGTACAGCGTATAACGTATAACGTACAACGTATTATGTACAACGTATAACGTATAACGTACAACGTACAACGTGTAACGTATAACGTATAACGTATAACGTACAGCGTATAACGTACAGAGTATAACGTACAGCGTATAACGTATAATGTACAACGTATAACGTACAACGTACAACGTGTAACGTATAACATATAACGTATAACTTATAACGTACAGCGTATAACGTATAACGTATAACGTATAACGTATAACGTATAACGTACAGCGTATAACGTATAACGTACAACGTATTATGTACAACGTATAACGTACAACGTACAACGTGTAACGTATAACGTATAACGTATAACGTATAACTTATAACGTACAGCGTATAACGTATAACGTATAACGTATAACGTACAACGTATAACGTACAGCGTATAACGTACAGCGTATAACGTACAGCGTATAACGTACAGCGTATAACGTATAACGTATAACGTATAACGTATAACGTATAACGTATAACGTATAACGTATAACGTATATCGTATAACGTATAACGTATAATGTATAACGTATAACGTATAACGTATAACGTATAACGTATAACGTACAGCGTATAACGTATAACGTACAAGGTATAACGTACAACGTACAACGTGTAACGTATAACGTATAACGTATAACGTGCAGCGTATAACGTACAGCGTATAACGTAGAGCGTATAACGTATAACGTATAACGTGTAACGTATAACGTATAACGTACAGCGTATAACGTACAGCGTATAACGTATAACGTATAAGGTATAACGTACAGCGTATAACGTACAACGTATAACGTATAACGTATATCGTATAACGTATAACGTACAGCGTATAACGTACAGCGTATAACGTATAACGTATAACGTATAACGTACAACGTATAACGTATAAGGTATAACGTACAGCGTCTAACGTACAACGTATAACGTATAACGTATAACGTACAGCGTATAACGTACAGCGTATAACGTATAACGTACAACGTATAATGTACAACGTATAACGTACAACGTACAACGTGTAACGTGTAACGTATAACGTATAACTTATAACGTACAGCGTATAACGTACAGCGTATAACGTATAACGTATAACGTATAACGTATAACGTATAACGTACAACGTACAACGTGTCACGTATAACGTATAACGTATAACGTACAGCGTATAACGTACAGCGTATAACGTACAGCGTATAACGTATAACGTATAACGTGTAACGTATAACGTATAACGTACAGCGTATAACGTACAGCGTATAACGTATAACGTATAAGGTATAACGTACAGCGTATAACGTACAAAGTATAACGTATAACGTTAATCGTGTAACGTATAACGTTCAGCGTATAACGTACAGCGTATAACGTACAGCGTATAACGTACAGCGTATAACGTATAACGTATAACTTATAACGTATAACGTACAACGTACAACGTGTCACGTATAACGTATAACGTATAACGTGTAACGTATAACGTATAACGTACAGCGTATAACGTACAGCGTATAACGTATAACGTATAAGGTATAACGTACAGCGTATAACGTACAAAGTATAACGTATAACGTATATCGTGTAACGTATTACGTTCAGCGTATAACGTACAGCGTATAACGTACAGCGTATAACGTACAGCGTATAACGTATAACGTATAAAGTGTAACGTATAACGTATAACGTACAGCGTATAACGTACAGCGTATAACGTACAACGTACAACGTGTAACGTATAACGTATAACGTACAGCGTATAACGTATAACGTACAACGTATAATGTACAACGTATAACGTACAACGTACAACGTGTAACGTATAACGTATAACGTATAACGTATAACGTATAACTTATAACGTACAGCGTATAACGTGTAACGTATAACGTATAACGTACAGCGTATAACGTATAACGTACAACGTATAATGTACAACGTATAACGTACAACGTACAACGTGTAACGTATAACGTATAACGTATAACTTATAACGTACAGCGTATAACGTATAACGTATAACGTATAACGTACAGCGTATAACGTATAACGTAAAACGTATAATGTACAACGTATAACGTACAACGTACAACGTGTAACGTATAACGTATAACGTATAACTTATAACGTACAGCGGATAACGTATAACGTATAACGTACAACGTATAACGTACAGCGTATAACGTACAGCGTATAACGTATAACGTATAACGTGTAACGTATAACGTATAACGTAAAGCGTATAACGTACAGCGTATAACGTATAACGTATAAGGTATAACGTACAGCGTATAACGTACAACGTATAACGTATACCGTATAACGTACAGCGTATAACGTACAGCGTATAACGTATAACGTATAACGTATAACGTACAACGTATAACGTATAACGTACAGCGTATAACGTATAACATACAACGTATAACGTACAACGTATAACGTACAACGTATAACGTACAACGTATAACGTACAACGTACAACGTGTAACGTATAACGTATAACGTACAGCGTATAACGTATAACGTACAACGTATAATGTACAACGTATAACGTACAACGTACAACGTGTAACGTGTAACGTATAATGTATAACGTATAACGTATAACGTATAACGTATAACGTACAGCGTATAACGTATAACGTACAACGTATAACGTACAACGTACAACGTGTAACGTATAACGTGTAACGTATAACGTATAACGTACAGCGTATAACGTACAGCGTATAACGTACAGCGTATAACGTATAACGTATAACGTATAACGTACAGCGTATAACGTACAGCGTATAACGTACAGCGTATAACGTATAACGTATAACGTATAACGTATAACGTACAACGTGTAACGTATAACGTATAACGTATAACTTATAACGTATAACGTATAACGTATAACGTATAACGTATAACGTATAACGTACAACGTATAACGTACAACGTACAACGTGTAACGTATAACGTATAACGTACAGCGTATAACGTATAACGTACAACGTATAATGTACAACGTATAACGTATAACGTATAACGTATAACGTATAACGTATAACGTATAACGTATAACGTATAACGTATAACGTATAACGTATAACGTATAACGTATAACGTATAACGTATAACGTATAACGTATAACGTATAACGTATAACGTATAACGTATAACGTATAACGTATAACGTATAACGTATAACGTATAACGTATAACGTATAACGTATAACGTATAACGTATAACGTATAACGTATAACGTATAACGTATAACGTATAACGTATAACGTATAACGTATAACGAATAACGTATAACGTATAACGTATAACGTATAACGTATAACGTATAACGTATAACGTATAACGTATAACGTATAACGTATAACGTATAACGTATAACGTATAACGTATAACGTATAACGTATAACGTATACCGTACAGCGTATAACATATAACATACAACGTATAACGTACAACGTATAACGTACAACGTATAACGTACAACGTATGACGTACAACGTACAACGTGTAACGTATAACGTATAACGTATAACGTACAGCGTATAACGTACAGCGTATAACGTACAGCGTATAACGTATAACGTATAACGTGTAACGTATAACGTATAACGTACAGCGTATAACGTACAGCGTATAACGTATAACGTATAAGGTATAACGTACAGCGTATAACGTACAAAGTATAACGTATAACGTATATCGTGTAACGTATAACGTACAGCGTATAACGTACAGCGTATAACGTACAGCGTATAACGTATAACGTACAACGTATAACGTACAACGTATAACGTATACCGTATAACGTACAGCGTATAACGTACAGCGTATAACGTATACCGTATAACGTATAACGTACAACGTATAACGTATAACGTACAGCGTATAACGTATAACATACAACGTATAACGTACAACGTATAACGTACAACGTATAACGTACAACGTATAACGTACAACGTATAACGTACAACGTACAACGTGTAACGTATAACGTATAACGTACAGCGTATAACGTACAGCGTATAACGTATAACGTATAACGTATAACGTACAACGTATAACGTATAACGTATAACGTATAACGTATAACGTATAACGTATAACGTACAACGTATAACGTACAACGTACAACGTGTAACGTATAACGTATAACGTACAGCGTATAACGTATAACGTACAACGTATAATGTACAACGTATAACGTACCACGTACAACGGGTAACGTATAACGTATAACGTACAGAGTATAACGTACAGCGTATAACGTATAATGTACAACGTATAACGTACAACGTACAACGTGTAACGTATAACATATAACGTATAACTTATAACGTACAGCGTATAACGTATAACGTATAACGTATAACGTACAACGTATAACGTATAACGTACAGCGTATAACGTATAACATACAACGTATAACGTACAACGTATAACGTACAACGTATAACGAACAACGTATAACGTACAACGTACAACGTGTAACGTATAACGTATAACGTACAGCGTATAACGTATAACGTACAACGTATAATGTACAACGTATAACGTACAACGTACAACGTGTAACGTATAACGTATAACGTATAACGTATAACTTATAACGTACAGCGTATAACGTGTAACGTATAACGTATAACGTACAGCGTATAACGTATAACGTACAACGTATAATGTACAACGTATAACGTACAACGTACAACGTGTAACGTATAACGTATAACGTATAACTTATAACGTACAGCGTATAACGTATAACGTATAACGTATAACGTACAGCGTATAACGTATAACGTAAAACGTATAATGTACAACGTATAACGTACAACGTACAACGTGTAACGTATAACGTATAACGTATAACTTATAACGTACAGCGGATAACGTATAACGTATAACGTACAACGTATAACGTACAGCGTATAACGTACAGCGTATAACGTATAACGTATAACGTGTAACGTATAACGTATAACGTACAGCGTATAACGTACAGCGTATAACGTATAACGTATAAGGTATAACGTACAGCGTATAACGTACAACGTATAACGTATACCGTATAACGTACAGCGTATAACGTACAGCGTATAACGTATAACGTATAACGTATAACGTACAACGTATAACGTATAACGTACAGCGTATAACGTATAACATACAACGTATAACGTACAACGTATAACGTACAACGTATAACGTACAACGTATAACGTATAATGTATAACGTATAACGTATAACGTATAACGTACAGCGTATAACGTATAACGTACAACGTATAACGTACAACGTACAACGTGTAACGTATAACGTATAACGTATAACGTATAACGTACAGCGTATAACGTACAGCGTATAACGTACAGCGTATAACGTATAACGTATAACGTATAACGTACAGCGTATAACGTATAACGTATAACGTATAACGTATAACGTATAACGTATAACGTATAACGTATAACGTATAACGTACAACGTGTAACGTATAACGTATAACGTACAGCGTATAACGTATAACGTACAACGTATAATGTACAACGTATAACGTATAACGTATAACGTATAACGTATAACGTATAACGTATAACGTATAACGTATAACGTATAACGTATAACGTATAACGTATAACGTATAACGTATAACGTATAACGTATAACGTATAACGTATAACGTATAACGTATAACGTATAACGTATAACGTATAACGTATAACGTATAACGTATAACGTATAACGTATAACGTATAACGTATAACGTATAACGTATAACGTATAACGTATAACGTATAACGTATAACGTATAACGTATAACGTATAACGTATAACGTATAACGTATAACGTATAACGTATAACGTATAACGTATAACGTATAACGTATAACGTATAACGTATAACGTATAACGTATAACGTATAACGTATAACGTATAACGTATAACGTATAACGTATAACGTATAACGTATAACGTATAACGTATAACGTATAACGTATAACGTATAACGTATAACGTATACCGTACAGCGTATAACATATAACATACAACGTATAACGTACAACGTATAACGTACAACGTATAACGTACAACGTATGACGTACAACGTACAACGTGTAACGTATAACGTATAACGTATAACGTACAGCGTATAACGTACAGCGTATAACGTACAGCGTATAACGTATAACGTATAACGTGTAACGTATAACGTATAACGTACAGCGTATAACGTACAGCGTATAACGTATAACGTATAAGGTATAACGTACAGCGTATAACGTACAAAGTATAAGGTATAACGTATATCGTGTAACGTATAACGTACAGCGTATAACGTACAGCGTATAACGTACAGCGTATAACGTATAACGTATAACGTGTAACGTATAACGTATAACGTACAGCGTATAACGTACAGCGTATAACGTATAACGTATAAGGTATAACGTACAGCGTATAACGTACAACGTATAAAGTATACCGTATAACGTACAGCGTATAACGTACAGCGTATAACGTATACCGTATAACGTATAACGTACAACGTATAACGTATAACGTACAGCGTATAACGTATAACATACAACGTATAACGTACAACGTATAACGTACAACGTATAACGTACAACGTATAACGTACAACGTACAACGTGTAACGTATAACGTATAACGTACAGCGTATAACGTACAGCGTATAACGTATAACGTATAACGTATAACGTACAACGTATAACGTATAACGTATAACGTATAACGTATAACGTATAACGTATAACGTATAACGTACAACGTATAACGTACAACGTACAACGTGTAACGTATAACGTATAACGTACAGCGTATAACGTATAACGTACAACGTATAATGTACAACGTATAACGTACCACGTACAACGGGTAACGTATAACGTATAACGTACAGAGTATAACGTACAGCGTATAACGTATAATGTACAACGTATAACGTACAACGTACAACGTGTAACGTATAACATATAACGTATAACTTATAACGTACAGCGTATAACGTATAACGTATAACGTATAACGTATAACGTACAGCGTATAACGTATAACGTACAACGTATAATGTACAACGTATAACGTACAACGTACAACGTGTAACGTATAACGTATAACGTATAACTTATAACGTACAGCGTATAACGTATAACGTATAACGTACAACGTATAACGTATAACGTATAACGTATAACGTATAACGTATAACGTATAACGTATAACGTATATCGTATAACGTATAACGTATAATGTATAACGTATAACGTATAACGTATAACGTATAACGTACAGCGTATAACGTATAACGTACAAGGTATAACGTACAACGTACAACGTGTAACGTATAACGTATAACGTATAACGTACAGCGTATAACGTACAGCGTATAACGTACAGCGTATAACGTATAACGTATAACGTGTAACGTATAACGTATAACGTACAGCGTACAACGTACAGCGTATAACGTATAACGTATAAGGTATAACGTACAGCGTATAACGTACAACGTATAACGTATAACGTATATCGTATAACGTATAACGTACAGCGTATAACGTACAGCGTATAACGTATAACGTATAACGTATAACGTACAACGTATAACGTATAAGGTATAACGTACAGCGTATAACGTACAACGTATAACGTATAACGTATAACGTACAGCGTATAACGTACAGCGTATAACGTATAACGTATAACGTATAACGTACAACGTATAACGTATAATGTACAGCGTATAACGTATAACATACAACGTATAACGTACAACGTATAACGTACAACGTATAACGTACAACGTATAACGTACAACGTACAACGTGTAACGTATAACGTATAACGTACAGCGTATAACGTATAACGTACAACGTATAACGTACAACGTATAACGTACAACGTATAACGTACAACGTATAACGTACAACGTACAACGTGTAACGTATAACGTATAACGTATAACGTACAGCGTATAACGTACAGCGTATAACGTACAGCGTATAACGTACAACGTGTAACGTATAACGTATAACGTACAGCGTATAACGTATAACGTACAACGTATAATGTACAACGTATAACGTACAACGTACAACGTGTAACGTGTAACGTATAACGTATAACTTATAACGTACAGCGTATAACGTACAGCGTATAACGTATAACGTATAACGTATAACGTACAACGTACAACGTGTCACGTATAACGTATAACGTATAACGTACAGCGTATAACGTACAGCGTATAACGTACAGCGTATAACGTATAACGTATAACGTGTAACGTATAACGTATAACGTACAGCGTATAACGTACAGCGTATAACGTACAACGTACAACGTGTAACGTGTAACGTATAACGTATAACTTATAACGTACAGCGTATAACGTACAGCGTATAACGTATAACGTATAACGTATAACGTACAACGTACAACGTGTAACGTATAACGTATAACGTATAACGTACAGCGTATAACGTATAACGTACAACGTATAACGTACAACGTATAACGTACAACGTATAACGTACAACGTACAACGTGTAACGTATAACGTATAACGTATAACGTACAGCGTATAACGTACAGCGTATAACGTACAGCGTATAACGTACAGCGTATAACGTATAACGTACAACGTATAATGTACAACGTATAACGTACAACGTACAACGTGTAACGTATAACGTATAACGTATAACTTATAACGTACAGCGTATAACGTATAACGTATAACGTATAACGTACAACGTATAACGTACAGCGTATAACGTACAGCGTATAACGTACAGCGTATAACGTATAACGTACAGCGTATAACGTACAGCGTATAACGTATAACGTATAAGGTATAACGTACAGCGTATAACGTACAACGTATAACGTATAATGTACAGCGTATAACGTATAACATACAACGTATAACGTACAACGTATAACGTACAACGTATAACGTACAACGTATAACGTACAACGTACAACGTGTAACGTATAACGTATAACGTACAGCGTATAACGTATAACGTACAACGTATAACGTACAACGTATAACGTACAACGTATAACGTACAACGTACAACGTGTAACGTATAACGTATAACGTATAACGTACAGCGTATAACGTACAGCGTATAACGTACAGCGTATAACGTACAACGTGTAACGTATAACGTATAACGTACAGCGTATAACGTATAACGTACAACGTATAATGTACAACGTATAACGTACAACGTACAACGTGTAACGTGTAACGTATAACGTATAACTTATAACGTACAGCGTATAACGTACAGCGTATAACGTATAACGTATAACGTATAACGTACAACGTACAACGTGTAACGTATAACGTATAACGTATAACGTACAGCGTATAACGTACAGCGTATAACGTACAGCGTACAGCGTATAACGTACAGCGTATAACGTATAACGTATAACGTATAACGTACAACGTACAACGTGTAACGTATAACGTATAACGTATAACGTACAGCGTATAACGTATAACGTACAACGTATAACGTACAGCGTATAACGTACAACGTAAAACGTACAACGTACAACGTGTAACGTATAACGTATAACGTATAACGTACAGCGTATAACGGACAGCGTATAACGTACAGCGTATAACGTACAGCGTATAACGTATAACGTACAACGTATAATGTACAACGTATAACGTACAACGTACAACGTGTAACGTATAACGTATAACGTATAACTTATAACGTACAGCGTATAACGTATAACGTATAACGTATAACGTACAACGTATAACGTACAGCGTATAACGTACAGCGTATAACGTACAGCGTACAACGTATAACGTATACCGTATAACGTACAGCGTATAAGGTATAACGTACAGCGTATAACGTACAACGTATAACGTATAACGTATATCGTATAACGTATAACGTACAGCGTATAACGTACAGCGTATAACGTATAACGTATAACGTATAACGTACAACGTATAACGTATAAGGTATAACGTACAGCGTATAACGTACAACGTATAACGTATAACGTATAACGTACAGCGTATAACGTACAGCGTATAACGTATAACGTATAACGTATAACGTACAACGTATAACGTATAATGTACAGCGTATAACGTATAACATACAACGTATAACGTACAACGTATAACGTACAACGTATAACGTACAACGTATAACGTACAACGTACAACGTGTAACGTATAACGTATAACGTACAGCGTATAACGTATAACGTACAACGTATAACGTACAACGTATAAAGTACAACGTATAACGTACAACGTACAACGTGTAACGTATAACGTATAACGTATAACGTACAGCGTATAACGTACAGCGTATAACGTACAGCGTATAACGTACAACGTGTAACGTATAACGTATAACGTACAGCGTATAACGTATAACGTACAACGTATAATGTACAACGTATAACGTACAACGTACAACGTGTAACGTGTAACGTATAACGTATAACGTATAATGTACAGCGTATAACGTATAACATACAACGTATAACGTACAACGTATAACGTACAACGTATAACGTACAACGTATAACGTACAACGTACAACGTGTAACGTATAACGTATAACGTACAGCGTATAACGTATAACGTACAACGTATAACGTACAACGTATAAAGTACAACGTATAACGTACAACGTACAACGTGTAACGTATAACGTATAACGTATAACGTACAGCGTATAACGTACAGCGTATAACGTACAGCGTATAACGTACAACGTGTAACGTATAACGTATAACGTACAGCGTATAACGTATAACGTACAACGTATAATGTACAACGTATAACGTACAACGTACAACGTGTAACGTGTAACGTATAACGTATAACTTATAACGTACAGCGTATAACGTACAGCGTATAACGTATAACGTATAACGTATAACGTACAACGTACAACGTGTCACGTATAACGTATAACGTATAACGTACAGCGTATAACGTACAGCGTATAACGTACAGCGTATAACGTATAACGTATAACGTGTAACGTATAACGTATAACGTACAGCGTATAACGTACAGCGTATAACGTATAACGTATAACGTATAACGTACAACGTATAACGTACAACGTACAACGTGTAACGTATAACGTATAACGAACAGCGTATAACGTATAACGTACAACGTATAATGTACAACGTATAACGTATAACGTATAACGTATAACGTATAAGGTATAACGTACAGCGTATAACGTACAACGTATAACGTATAACGTATAACGTACAGCGTATAACGTACAGCGTATAACGTATAACGTATAACGTATAACGTACAACGTATAACGTATAATGTACAGCGTATAACGTATAACATACAACGTATAACGTACAACGTATAACGTACAACGTATAACGTACAACGTATAACGTACAACGTATAACGTACAACGTACAACGTGTAACGTATAACGTATAACGTATAACGTACAACGTATAACGTACAACGTATAAAGTACAACGTATAACGTACAACGTACAACGTGTAACGTATAACGTATAACGTATAACGTACAGCGTATAACGTACAGCGTATAACGTACAGCGTATAACGTACAGCGTATAACGTACAACGTGTAACGTATAACGTATAACGTACAGCGTATAACGTATAACGTACAACGTATAATGTACAACGTATAACGTACAACGTACAACGTGTAACGTGTAACGTATAACGTATAACTTATAACGTACAGCGTATAACGTACAGCGTATAACGTACAACGTATAACGTACAACGTATGACGTACAACGTACAACGTGTAACGTATAACGTATAACGTATAACGTACAGCGTATAACGTACAGCGTATAACGTACAGCGTATAACGTATAACGTATAACGTGTAACGTATAACGTATAACGTACAGCGTATAACGTACAGCGTATAACGTATAACGTATAAGGTATAACGTACAGCGTATAACGTACAAAGTATAACGTATAACGTATATCGTGTAACGTATAACGTACAGCGTATAACGTACAGCGTATAACGTACAGCGTATAACGTATAACGTAAAACGTATAATGTACAACGTATAACGTACAACGTACAACGTGTAACGTATAACGTATAACGTATAACTTATAACGTACAGCGGATAACGTATAACGTATAACGTACAACGTATAACGTACAGCGTATAACGTACAGCGTATAACGTATAACGTATAACGTGTAACGTATAACGTATAACGTACAGCGTATAACGTACAGCGTATAACGTATAACGTATAAGGTATAACGTACAGCGTATAACGTACAACGTATAACGTATACCGTATAACGTACAGCGTATAACGTACAGCGTATAACGTATAACGTATAACGTATAACGTACAACGTATAACGTATAACGTACAGCGTATAACGTATAACATACAACGTATAACGTACAACGTATAACGTACAACGTATAACGTACAACGTATAACGTATAATGTATAACGTATAACGTATAACGTATAACGTACAGCGTATAACGTATAACGTACAACGTATAACGTACAACGTACAACGTGTAACGTATAACGTATAACGTATAACGTATAACGTACAGCGTATAACGTACAGCGTATAACGTACAGCGTATAACGTATAACGTATAACGTATAACGTACAGCGTATAACGTATAACGTATAACGTATAACGTATAACGTATAACGTATAACGTATAACGTATAACGTATAACGTACAACGTGTAACGTATAACGTATAACGTACAGCGTATAACGTATAACGTACAACGTATAATGTACAACGTATAACGTATAACGTATAACGTATAACGTATAACGTATAACGTATAACGTATAACGTATAACGTATAACGTATAACGTATAACGTATAACGTATAACGTATAACGTATAACGTATAACGTATAACGTATAACGTATAACGTATAACGTATAACGTATAACGTATAACGTATAACGTATAACGTATAACGTATAACGTATAACGTATAACGTATAACGTATAACGTATAACGTATAACGTATAACGTATAACGTATAACGTATAACGTATAACGTATAACGTATAACGTATAACGTATAACGAATAACGTATAACGTATAACGTATAACGTATAACGTATAACGTATAACGTATAACGTATAACGTATAACGTATAACGTATAACGTATAACGTATAACGTATAACGTATAACGTATAACGTATAACGTATAACGTATAACGTATAACGTATAACGTATAACGTATAACGTATAACGTATACCGTACAGCGTATAACATATAACATACAACGTATAACGTACAACGTATAACGTACAACGTATAACGTACAACGTATGACGTACAACGTACAACGTGTAACGTATAACGTATAACGTATAACGTACAGCGTATAACGTACAGCGTATAACGTACAGCGTATAACGTATAACGTATAACGTGTAACGTATAACGTATAACGTACAGCGTATAACGTACAGCGTATAACGTATAACGTATAAGGTATAACGTACAGCGTATAACGTACAAAGTATAAGGTATAACGTATATCGTGTAACGTATAACGTACAGCGTATAACGTACAGCGTATAACGTACAGCGTATAACGTATAACGTATAACGTGTAACGTATAACGTATAACGTACAGCGTATAACGTACAGCGTATAACGTATAACGTATAAGGTATAACGTACAGCGTATAACGTACAACGTATAAAGTATACCGTATAACGTACAGCGTATAACGTACAGCGTATAACGTATACCGTATAACGTATAACGTACAACGTATAACGTATAACGTACAGCGTATAACGTATAACATACAACGTATAACGTACAACGTATAACGTACAACGTATAACGTACAACGTATAACGTACAACGTACAACGTGTAACGTATAACGTATAACGTACAGCGTATAACGTACAGCGTATAACGTATAACGTATAACGTATAACGTACAACGTATAACGTATAACGTATAACGTATAACGTATAACGTATAACGTATAACGTATAACGTACAACGTATAACGTACAACGTACAACGTGTAACGTATAACGTATAACGTACAGCGTATAACGTATAACGTACAACGTATAATGTACAACGTATAACGTACCACGTACAACGGGTAACGTATAACGTATAACGTACAGAGTATAACGTACAGCGTATAACGTATAATGTACAACGTATAACGTACAACGTACAACGTGTAACGTATAACATATAACGTATAACTTATAACGTACAGCGTATAACGTATAACGTATAACGTATAACGTATAACGTACAGCGTATAACGTATAACGTACAACGTATAATGTACAACGTATAACGTACAACGTACAACGTGTAACGTATAACGTATAACGTATAACTTATAACGTACAGCGTATAACGTATAACGTATAACGTACAACGTATAACGTATAACGTATAACGTATAACGTATAACGTATAACGTATAACGTATAACGTATATCGTATAACGTATAACGTATAATGTATAACGTATAACGTATAACGTATAACGTATAACGTACAGCGTATAACGTATAACGTACAAGGTATAACGTACAACGTACAACGTGTAACGTATAACGTATAACGTATAACGTACAGCGTATAACGTACAGCGTATAACGTACAGCGTATAACGTATAACGTATAACGTGTAACGTATAACGTATAACGTACAGCGTACAACGTACAGCGTATAACGTATAACGTATAAGGTATAACGTACAGCGTATAACGTACAACGTATAACGTATAACGTATATCGTATAACGTATAACGTACAGCGTATAACGTACAGCGTATAACGTATAACGTATAACGTATAACGTACAACGTATAACGTATAAGGTATAACGTACAGCGTATAACGTACAACGTATAACGTATAACGTATAACGTACAGCGTATAACGTACAGCGTATAACGTATAACGTATAACGTATAACGTACAACGTATAACGTATAATGTACAGCGTATAACGTATAACATACAACGTATAACGTACAACGTATAACGTACAACGTATAACGTACAACGTATAACGTACAACGTACAACGTGTAACGTATAACGTATAACGTACAGCGTATAACGTATAACGTACAACGTATAACGTACAACGTATAACGTACAACGTATAACGTACAACGTATAACGTACAACGTACAACGTGTAACGTATAACGTATAACGTATAACGTACAGCGTATAACGTACAGCGTATAACGTACAGCGTATAACGTACAACGTGTAACGTATAACGTATAACGTACAGCGTATAACGTATAACGTACAACGTATAATGTACAACGTATAACGTACAACGTACAACGTGTAACGTGTAACGTATAACGTATAACTTATAACGTACAGCGTATAACGTACAGCGTATAACGTATAACGTATAACGTATAACGTACAACGTACAACGTGTCACGTATAACGTATAACGTATAACGTACAGCGTATAACGTACAGCGTATAACGTACAGCGTATAACGTATAACGTATAACGTGTAACGTATAACGTATAACGTACAGCGTATAACGTACAGCGTATAACGTACAACGTACAACGTGTAACGTGTAACGTATAACGTATAACTTATAACGTACAGCGTATAACGTACAGCGTATAACGTATAACGTATAACGTATAACGTACAACGTACAACGTGTAACGTATAACGTATAACGTATAACGTACAGCGTATAACGTATAACGTACAACGTATAACGTACAACGTATAACGTACAACGTATAACGTACAACGTACAACGTGTAACGTATAACGTATAACGTATAACGTACAGCGTATAACGTACAGCGTATAACGTACAGCGTATAACGTACAGCGTATAACGTATAACGTACAACGTATAATGTACAACGTATAACGTACAACGTACAACGTGTAACGTATAACGTATAACGTATAACTTATAACGTACAGCGTATAACGTATAACGTATAACGTATAACGTACAACGTATAACGTACAGCGTATAACGTACAGCGTATAACGTACAGCGTATAACGTATAACGTACAGCGTATAACGTACAGCGTATAACGTATAACGTATAAGGTATAACGTACAGCGTATAACGTACAACGTATAACGTATAATGTACAGCGTATAACGTATAACATACAACGTATAACGTACAACGTATAACGTACAACGTATAACGTACAACGTATAACGTACAACGTACAACGTGTAACGTATAACGTATAACGTACAGCGTATAACGTATAACGTACAACGTATAACGTACAACGTATAACGTACAACGTATAACGTACAACGTACAACGTGTAACGTATAACGTATAACGTATAACGTACAGCGTATAACGTACAGCGTATAACGTACAGCGTATAACGTACAACGTGTAACGTATAACGTATAACGTACAGCGTATAACGTATAACGTACAACGTATAATGTACAACGTATAACGTACAACGTACAACGTGTAACGTGTAACGTATAACGTATAACTTATAACGTACAGCGTATAACGTACAGCGTATAACGTATAACGTATAACGTATAACGTACAACGTACAACGTGTCACGTATAACGTATAACGTATAACGTACAGCGTATAACGTACAGCGTATAACGTACAGCGTACAGCGTATAACGTACAGCGTATAACGTATAACGTATAACGTATAACGTACAACGTACAACGTGTAACGTATAACGTATAACGTATAACGTACAGCGTATAACGTATAACGTACAACGTATAACGTACAACGTATAACGTACAACGTATAACGTACAACGTACAACGTGTAACGTATAACGTATAACGTATAACGTACAGCGTATAACGTACAGCGTATAACGTACAGCGTATAACGTACAGCGTATAACGTATAACGTACAACGTATAATGTACAACGTATAACGTACAACGTACAACGTGTAACGTATAACGTATAACGTATAACTTATAACGTACAGCGTATAACGTATAACGTATAACGTATAACGTACAACGTATAACGTACAGCGTATAACGTACAGCGTATAACGTACAGCGTACAACGTATAACGTATACCGTATAACGTACAGCGTATAAGGTATAACGTACAGCGTATAACGTACAACGTATAACGTATAACGTATATCGTATAACGTATAACGTACAGCGTATAACGTACAGCGTATAACGTATAACGTATAACGTATAACGTACAACGTATAACGTATAAGGTATAACGTACAGCGTATAACGTACAACGTATAACGTATAACGTATAACGTACAGCGTATAACGTACAGCGTATAACGTATAACGTATAACGTATAACGTACAACGTATAACGTATAATGTACAGCGTATAACGTATAACATACAACGTATAACGTACAACGTATAACGTACAACGTATAACGTACAACGTATAACGTACAACGTACAACGTGTAACGTATAACGTATAACGTACAGCGTATAACGTATAACGTACAACGTATAACGTACAACGTATAAAGTACAACGTATAACGTACAACGTACAACGTGTAACGTATAACGTATAACGTATAACGTACAGCGTATAACGTACAGCGTATAACGTACAGCGTATAACGTACAACGTGTAACGTATAACGTATAACGTACAGCGTATAACGTATAACGTACAACGTATAATGTACAACGTATAACGTACAACGTACAACGTGTAACGTGTAACGTATAACGTATAACGTATAATGTACAGCGTATAACGTATAACATACAACGTATAACGTACAACGTATAACGTACAACGTATAACGTACAACGTATAACGTACAACGTACAACGTGTAACGTATAACGTATAACGTACAGCGTATAACGTATAACGTACAACGTATAACGTACAACGTATAAAGTACAACGTATAACGTACAACGTACAACGTGTAACGTATAACGTATAACGTATAACGTACAGCGTATAACGTACAGCGTATAACGTACAGCGTATAACGTACAACGTGTAACGTATAACGTATAACGTACAGCGTATAACGTATAACGTACAACGTATAATGTACAACGTATAACGTACAACGTACAACGTGTAACGTGTAACGTATAACGTATAACTTATAACGTACAGCGTATAACGTACAGCGTATAACGTATAACGTATAACGTATAACGTACAACGTACAACGTGTCACGTATAACGTATAACGTATAACGTACAGCGTATAACGTACAGCGTATAACGTACAGCGTATAACGTATAACGTATAACGTGTAACGTATAACGTATAACGTACAGCGTATAACGTACAGCGTATAACGTATAACGTATAACGTATAACGTACAACGTATAACGTACAACGTACAACGTGTAACGTATAACGTATAACGAACAGCGTATAACGTATAACGTACAACGTATAATGTACAACGTATAACGTATAACGTATAACGTATAACGTATAAGGTATAACGTACAGCGTATAACGTACAACGTATAACGTATAACGTATAACGTACAGCGTATAACGTACAGCGTATAACGTATAACGTATAACGTATAACGTACAACGTATAACGTATAATGTACAGCGTATAACGTATAACATACAACGTATAACGTACAACGTATAACGTACAACGTATAACGTACAACGTATAACGTACAACGTATAACGTACAACGTACAACGTGTAACGTATAACGTATAACGTATAACGTACAACGTATAACGTACAACGTATAAAGTACAACGTATAACGTACAACGTACAACGTGTAACGTATAACGTATAACGTATAACGTACAGCGTATAACGTACAGCGTATAACGTACAGCGTATAACGTACAGCGTATAACGTACAACGTGTAACGTATAACGTATAACGTACAGCGTATAACGTATAACGTACAACGTATAATGTACAACGTATAACGTACAACGTACAACGTGTAACGTGTAACGTATAACGTATAACTTATAACGTACAGCGTATAACGTACAGCGTATAACGTACAACGTATAACGTACAACGTATGACGTACAACGTACAACGTGTAACGTATAACGTATAACGTATAACGTACAGCGTATAACGTACAGCGTATAACGTACAGCGTATAACGTATAACGTATAACGTGTAACGTATAACGTATAACGTACAGCGTATAACGTACAGCGTATAACGTATAACGTATAAGGTATAACGTACAGCGTATAACGTACAAAGTATAACGTATAACGTATATCGTGTAACGTATAACGTACAGCGTATAACGTACAGCGTATAACGTACAGCGTATAACGTACAACGTATAACGTATACCGTATAACGTACAGCGTATAACGTACAGCGTATAACGTATAACGTATAACGTATAACGTACAACGTATAATGTACAACGTATAACGTACAACGTACAACGTGTATCGTATAACGTATAACGTATAACGTATAACGTATAACGTATATCGTATAACGTATAACGTATAATGTATAACGTATAACGTATAACGTACAGCGTATAACGTACAGCGTATAACGTACAGCGTATAACGTATAACGTATAACGTGTAACGTATAACGTATAACGTACAGCGTATAACGTACAGCGTATAACGTATAACGTATAAGGTATAACGTACAGCGTATAACGTACAACGTATAACGTATAACGTATATCGTATAACGTATAACGTACAGCGTATAACGTACAGCGTATAACGTATAACGTATAACGTATAACGTACAACGTATAACGTATAAGGTATAACGTACAGCGTATAACGTACAACGTATAACGTATAACGTATAACGTACAGCGTATAACGTACAGCGTATAACGTATAACGTATAACGTATAACGTACAACGTATAACGTATAATGTACAGCGTATAACGTATAACATACAACGTATAACGTACAACGTATGACGTACAACGTATAACGTACAACGTATAACGTACAACGTACAACGTGTAACGTATAACGTATAACGTACAGCGTATAACGTATAACGTACAACGTATAACGTACAACGTATAACGTACAACGTATAACGTACAACGTACAACGTGTAACGTATAACGTATAACGTATAACGTACAGCGTATAACGTACAGCGTATAACGTACAGCGTATAACGTACAACGTGTAACGTATAACGTATAACGTACAGCGTATAACGTATAACGTACAACGTATAATGTACAACGTATAACGTACAACGTACAACGTGTAACGTGTAACGTATAACGTATAACTTATAACATACAGCGTATAACGTACAGCGTATAACGTATAACGTATAACGTATAACGTACAACGTACAACGTGTCACGTATAACGTATAACGTATAACGTACAGCGTATAACGTACAGCGTATAACGTACAGCGTATAACGTATAACGTATAACGTGTAACGTATAACGTATAACGTACAGCGTATAACGTACAGCGTATAACGTACAACGTACAACGTGTAACGTGTAACGTATAACGTATAACTTATAACGTACAGCGTATAACGTACAGCGTATAACGTATAACGTATAACGTATAACGTACAACGTACAACGTGTAACGTATAACGTATAACGTATAACGTACAGCGTATAACGTATAACGTACAACGTATAACGTACAACGTATAACGTACAACGTATAACGTACAACGTACAACGTGTAACGTATAACGTATAACGTATAACGTACAGCGTATAACGTACAGCGTATAACGTACAGCGTATAACGTACAGCGTATAACGTATAACGTACAACGTATAATGTACAACGTATAACGTACAACGTACAACGTGTAACGTATAACGTATAACGTATAACTTATAACGTACAGCGTATAACGTATAACGTATAACGTATAACGTACAACGTATAACGTACAGCGTATAACGTACAGCGTATAACGTACAGCGTATAACGTACAGCGTATAACGTATAACGTATAAGGTATAACGTACAGCGTATAACGTACAACGTATAACGTATACCGTATAACGTACAGCGTATAACGTACAGCGTATAACGTATAACGTATAACGTATAACGTACAACGTATAACGTATAACGTACAGCGTATAACGTATAACATACAACGTATAACGTACAACGTATAACGTACAACGTATAACGTACAACGTATAACGTACAACGTACAACGTGTAACGTATAACGTATAACGTACAGCGTATAACGTACAGCGTATAACGTATAACGTATAAGGTATAACGTACAGCGTATAACGTACAACGTATAACGTATAACGTATATCGTATAACGTATAACGTACAGTGTATAACGTACAGCGTATAACGTATAACGTATAACGTATAACGTACAACGTATAACGTATAAGGTATAACGTACAGATTATAACGTACAACGTATAACGTATAACGTATAACGTACAGCGTATAACGTACAGCGTATAACGTATAACGTATAACGTATAACGTACAACGTATAACGTATAATGTACAGCGTATAACGTATAACATACAACGTATAACGTACAACGTATAACGTACAACGTATAACGTACAACGTATAACGTACAACGTACAACGTGTAACGTATAACGTATAACGTACAGCGTATAACGTATAACGTACAACGTATAACGTACAACGTATAAAGTACAACGTATAACGTACAACGTACAACGTGTAACGTATAACGTATAACGTATAACGTACAGCGTATAACGTACAGCGTATAACGTACAGCGTATAACGTACAACGTGTAACGTATAACGTATAACGTACAGCGTATAACGTATAACGTACAACGTATAATGTACAACGTATAACGTACAACGTACAACGTGTAACGTGTAACGTATAACGTATAACGTATAATGTACAGCGTATAACGTATAACATACAACGTATAACGTACAACGTATAACGTACAACGTATAATGTACAACGTATAACGTACAACGTACAACGTGTAACGTATAACGTATAACGTACAGCGTATAACGTATAACGTACAACGTATAACGTACAACGTATAAAGTACAACGTATAACGTACAACGTACAACGTGTAACGTATAACGTATAACGTATAACGTACAGCGTATAACGTACAGCGTATAACGTACAGCGTATAACGTACAACGTGTAACGTATAACGTATAACGTACAGCGTATAACGTATAACGTACAACGTATAATGTACAACGTATAACGTACAACGTACAACGTGTAACGTGTAACGTATAACGTATAACTTATAACGTACAGCGTATAACGTACAGCGTATAACGTATAACGTATAACGTATAACGTACAACGTACAACGTGTCACGTATAACGTATAACGTATAACGTACAGCGTATAACGTACAGCGTATAACGTACAGCGTATAACGTATAACGTATAACGTGTAACGTATAACGTATAACGTACAGCGTATAACGTACAGCGTATAACGTATAACGTATAAGGTATAACGTACAGCGTATAACGTACAAAGTATAACGTATAACGTATATCGTGTAACGTATAACGTTCAGCGTATAACGTACAGCGTATAACGTACAGCGTATAACGTACAGCGTATAACGTACAGCGTATAACGTACAGCGTATAACGTATAACGTATAACGTGTAACGTATAACGTATAACGTACAGCGTATAACGTACAGCGTATAACGTATAACGTATAACGTATAACGTACAACGTATAACGTATAACGTATAACGTATAACGTACAGCGTATAACGTATAACGTACAACGTATAATGTACAACGTATAACGTACAACGTACAACGTGTAACGTATAACGTATAACGTATAACTTATAACGTACAGCGTATAACGTATAACGTATAACGTATAACGTATAACGTATAACGTATAACGTATAACGTATAACGTATAACGTATAACGTATATCGTATAACGTATAACGTATAATGTATAACGTATAACGTATAACGTATAACGTATAACGTACAGCGTATAACGTATAACGTACATGGTATAACGTACAACGTACAACGTGTAACGTATAACGTATAACGTACAGCGTATAACGTACAGCGTATAACGTACAGCGTATAACGTATAACGTACAACGTATAATGTACAACGTATAACGTACAACGTACAACGTGTAACGTATAACGTATAACGTATAACTTATAACGTACAGCGTATAACGTGTAACGTATAACGTATAACGTACAGCGTATAACGTATAACGTACAACGTATAACGTATAACGTATAACGTATAACGTATAACGTATAACGTATAACGTATAACGTATAACGTATAACGTATAACGTATAACGTATAACGTATACCGTACAGCGTATAACGTATAACATACAACGTATAACGTACAACGTATAACGTACAACGTATAACGTACAACGTATGACGTACAACGTACAACGTGTAACGTATAACGTATAACGTATAACGTACAGCGTATAACGTACAGCGTATAACGTACAGCGTATAACGTATAACGTATAACGTGTAACGTATAACGTATAACGTACAGCGTATAACGTACAGCGTATAACGTATAACGTATAAGGTATAACGTACAGCGTATAACGTACAAAGTATAACGTATAACATATATCGTGTAACGTATAACGTACAGCGTATAACGTACAGCGTATAACGTACAGCGTATAACGTATAACGTATAACGTGTAACGTATAACGTATAACGTATAACGTATAACGTATAACGTATAACGTATAACGTACAACGTATAACGTATAACGTACAGCGTATAACGTATAACATACAACGTATAACGTACAACGTATAACGTATAACGTATAACGTATAACGTATAACGTATAACGTATAACGTATAACGTATAACGTATAACGTATAACGTATAACGTATAACGTATAACGTATAACGTATAACGTATAACGTATAACGTATAACGTATAACGTATAACGTATAACGTATAACGTATAACGTATAACGTATAACGTATAACGTATAACGTATAACGTATACCGTACAGCGTATAACGTATAACATACAACGTATAACGTACAACGTATAACGTACAACGTATAACGTACAACGTATGACGTACAACGTACAACGTGTAACGTATAACGTATAACGTATAACGTACAGCGTATAACGTACAGCGTATAACGTACAGCGTATAACGTATAACGTATAACGTGTAACGTATAACGTATAACGTACAGCGTATAACGTACAGCGTATAACGTATAACGTATAAGGTATAACGTACAGCGTATAACGTACAAAGTATAACGTATAACGTATATCGTGTAACGTATAACGTACAGCGTATAACGTACAGCGTATAACGTACAGCGTATAACGTATAACGTATAACGTGTAACGTATAACGTATAACGTATAACGTATCACGTATAACGTACAACGTATAACGTATAACGTACAGCGTATAACGTATACCATACAACGTATAACGTACAACGTATAACGTACAACGTATAACGTACAACGAATAACGTACAACGTACAACGTGTAACGTATAACGTATAACGTACAGCGTATAACGTACAGCGTATAACGTATAACGTATAACGTATAACGTACAACGTATAACGTATAACGTATAACGTATAACGTATAACGTATAACGTACAACGTATAACGTACAACGTACAACGTGTAACGTATAACGTATAACGTACAGCGTATAACGTATAACGTACAACGTATAATGTACAACGTATAACGTACCACGTACAACGGGTAACGTATAACGTATAACGTACAGAGTATAACGTACAGCGTATAACGTATAATGTACAACGTATAACGTACAACGTACAACGTGTAACGTATAACATATAACGTATAACTTATAACGTACAGCGTATAACGTATAACGTATAACGTATAACGTATAACGTACAGCGTATAACGTATAACGTACAACGTATAATGTACAACGTATAACGTACAACGTACAACGTGTAACGTATAACGTATAACGTATAACTTATAACGTACAGCGTATAACGTATAACGTATAACGTATAACGTATAACGTATAACGTATAACGTATAACGTATAACGTATAACGTATAACGTATATCGTATAACGTATAACGTATAATGTATAACGTATAACGTATAACGTATAACGTATAACGTATAACGTACAGCGTATAACGTATAACGTACAAGGTATAACGTACAACGTACAACGTGTAACGTATAACGTATAACGTATAACGTATAACGTATAACGTATATCGTATAACGTATAACGTATAATGTATAACGTATAACGTATAACGTATAACGTACAGCGTATAACGTATAACGTACAAGGTATAACGTACAACGTACAACGTGTAACGTATAACGTACAACGTATAATGTACAACGTATAACGTACAACGTACAACGTGTAACGTGTAACCTATAATGTATAACGTATAACGTATAACGTATAACGTATAACGTACAGCGTATAACGTACAACGTATAACGTATAACGTATATCGTATAACGTATAACGTACAGCGTATAACGTACAGCGTATAACGTATAACGTATAACGTATAACGTACAACGTATAACGTATAAGGTATAACGAACAGCGTATAACGTACAACGTATAACGTATAACGTATAACGTACAGCGTATAACGTACAGCGTATAACGTATAACGTATAACGTATAACGTACAACGTATAACGTATAATGTACAGCGTATAACGTATAACATACAACGTATAACGTACAACGTATAACGTACAACGTATAACGTACAACGTACAACGTGTAACGTATAACGTATAACGTACAGCGTATAACGTATAACGTACAACGTATAACGTACAACGTATAACGTACAACGTATAACGTACAACGTACAACGTGTAACGTATAACGTATAACGTATAACGTACAGCGTATAACGTACAGCGTATAACGTACAGCGTATAACGTACAACGTGTAACGTATAACGTATAACGTACAGCGTATAACGTATAACGTACAACGTATAATGTACAACGTATAACGTACAACGTACAACGTGTAACGTGTAACGTATAACGTATAACTTATAACGTACAGCGTATAACGTACAGCGTATAACGTATAACGTATAACGTATAACGTATAACGTATAACGTACAACGTACAACGTGTCACGTATAACGTATAACGTATAACGTACAGCGTATAACGTACAGCGTATAACGTACAGCGTATAACGTATAACGTATAACGTGTAACGTATAACGTATAACGTACAGCGTATAACGTACAGCGTATAACGTGTAACGTATAAGGTATAACGTACAGCGTATAACGTACAAAGTATAACGTATAACGTATATCGTGTAACGTATAACGTTCAGCGTATAACGTACAGCGTATAACGTACAGCGTATAACGTACAGCGTATAACGTATAACGTATAAAGTTTAACGTATAACGTATAACGTACAGCGTATAACGTACAGCGTATAACGTATAACGTATAAGGTATAACGTACAGCGTATAACGTACAACGTATAACGTATACCGTATAACGTACAGCGTATAACGTACAGCGTATAACGTATAACGTATAACGTATAACGTACAACGTATAACGTATAACGTACAGCGTATAACGTATAACATACAACGTATAACGTACAACGTATAACGTACAACGTATAACGTACAACGTATAACGTACAACGTACAACGTGTAACGTATAACGTATAACGTACAGCGTATAACGTATAACGTACAACGTATAATGTACAATGTATAACGTACAACGTACAACGTGTAACGTATAACGTATAACGTATAACTTATAACGTACAGCGTATAACGTGTAACGTATAACGTATAACGTACAGCGTATAACGTATAACGTACAACGTATAATGTACAACGTATAACGTACAACGTACAACGTGTAACGTATAACGTATAACGTATAACGTATAACGTACAACGTATAACGTATAATGTACAGCGTATAACGTATAACATACAACGTATAACGTACAACGTATAACGTACAACGTATAACGTACAACGTATAACGTACAACGTACAGCGTATAACGTACAGCGTATAACGTATAACGTATAACGTATAACGTACAACGTATAACGTATAAGGTATAACGAACAGCGTATAACGTACAACGTATAACGTATAACGTATAACGTATAACGTACAACGTATAACGTATAAGGTATAACGAACAGCGTATAACGTACAACGTATAACGTATAACGTATAACGTACAGCGTATAACGTACAGCGTATAACGTATAACGTATAACGTACAACGTATAACGTATAAGGTATAACGAACAGCGTATAACGTACAACGTATAACGTATAACGTATAACGTACAGCGTATAACGTACAGCGTATAACGTATAACGTATAACGTATAACGTACAACGTATAACGTATAATGTACAGCGTATAACGTATAACATACAACGTATAACGTACAACGTATAACGTACAACGTATAACGTACAACGTATAACGTACAACGTACAACGTGTAACGTATAACGTATAACGTACAGCGTATAACGTATAACGTACAACGTATAACGTACAACGTATAACGTACAACGTATAACGTACAACGTACAACGTGTAACGTATAACGTATAACGTATAACGTACAGCGTATAACGTACAGCGTATAACGTACAGCGTATAACGTACAACGTGTAACGTATAACGTATAACGTACAGCGTATAACGTATAACGTACAACGTATAATGTACAACGTATAACGTACAACGTACAACGTGTAACGTGTAACGTATAACGTATAACTTATAACGTACAGCGTATAACGTACAGCGTATAACGTATAACGTATAACGTATAACGTATAACGTATAACGTACAACGTACAACGTGTCACGTATAACGTATAACGTATAACGTACAGCGTATAACGTACAGCGTATAACGTACAGCGTATAACGTATAACGTATAACGTGTAACGTATAACGTATAACGTACAGCGTATAACGTACAGCGTATAACGTGTAACGTATAAGGTATAACGTACAGCGTATAACGTACAAAGTATAACGTATAACGTATATCGTGTAACGTATAACGTTCAGCGTATAACGTACAGCGTATAACGTACAGCGTATAACGTACAGCGTATAACGTATAACGTATAAAGTGTAACGTATAACGTATAACGTACAGCGTATAACGTACAGCGTATAACGTATAACGTATAAGGTATAACGTACAGCGTATAACGTACAACGTATAACGTATACCGTATAACGTACAGCGTATAACGTACAGCGTATAACGTATAACGTATAACGTATAACGTACAACGTATAACGTATAACGTACAGCGTATAACGTATAACATACAACGTATAACGTACAACGTATAACGTACAACGTATAACGTACAACATATAACGTACAACGTACAACGTGTAACGTATAACGTATAACGTACAGCGTATAACGTATAACGTACAACGTATAATGTACAACGTATAACGTACAACGTACAACGTGTAACGTATAACGTATAACGTATAACTTATAACGTACAGCGTATAACGTGTAACGTATAACGTATAACGTACAGCGTATAACGTATAACGTACAACGTATAATGTACAACGTATAACGTACAACGTACAACGTGTAACGTATAACGTATAACGTATAACTTATAACGTACAGCGTATAACGTATAACGTATAACGTATAACGTACAGCGTATAACGTATAACGTAAAACGTATAATGTACAACGTATAACGTACAACGTACAACGTGTAACGTATAACGTATAACGTATAACTTATAACGTACAGCGGATAACGTATAACGTATAACGTATAACGTACAACGTATAACGTACAGCGTATAACGTACAGCGTATAACGTGTAACGTATAACGTGTAACGTATAACGTATAACGTACAGCGTATAACGTACAGCGTATAACGTATAACGTATAAGGTATAACGTACAGCGTATAACGTACAACGTATAACGTATACCGTATAACGTACAGCGTATAACGTACAGCGTATAACGTATAACGTATAACGTATAACGTACAACGTATAACGTATAACGTACAGCGTATAACGTATAACATACAACGTATAACGTACAACGTATAACGTACAACGTATAACGTACAACGTATAACGTACAACGTACAACGTGTAACGTATAACGTATAACGTACAGCGTATAACGTATAACGTACAACGTATAATGTACAACGTATAACGTACAACGTACAACGTGTAACGTGTAACCTATAATGTATAACGTATAACGTATAACGTATAACGTACAGCGTATAACGTATAACGTACAACGTATAATGTACAACGTATAACGTACAACGTACAACGTGTAACGTGTAACCTATAATGTATAACGTATAACGTATAACGTATAACGTATAACGTACAGCGTATAACGTATAACGTACAACGTACAACGTATAACGTACAACGTACAACGTGTAACGAATAACGTATAACGTATAACGTATAACGTATAACGTATAACGTACAACGTATATCGTACAACGTATAACGTGTAACGTATAACGTATAACGTACAACGTATAACGTATAACGTACAGCGTATAACGTATAACATACAACGTATAACGTACAACGTATAACGTATAACGTATAACGTATAACGTATAACGTATAACGTATAACGTATAACGTATAACGTATAACGTATAACGTATAACGTATAACGTATAACGTATAACGTATAACGTATAACGTATAACGTATAACGTATAACGTATAACGTATAACGTATAACGTATAACGTATAACGTATAACGTATAACGTACAACGTATAACGTACAACGTATGACGTACAACGTACAACGTGTAACGTATAACGTATAACGTATAACGTACAGCGTATAACGTATAACGTATAACGTGTAACGTGTAACCTATAATGTATAACGTATAACGTATAACGTACAACGTATAACGTACAACGTATAACGTACAACGTATAACGTACAACGTACAACGTGTAACGTATAACGTATAACGTACAGCGTATAACGTACAGCGTATAACGTATAACGTATAACGTATAACGTACAACGTATAACGTATAACGTATAACGTATAACGTATAACGTACAACGTATAACGTACAACGTACAACGTGTAACGTATAACGTATAACGTACAGCGTATAACGTATAACGTACAACGTATAATGTACAACGTATAACGTACCACGTACAACGGGTAACGTATAACGTATAACGTACAGAGTATAACGTACAGCGTATAACGTATAATGTACAACGTATAACGTACAACGTACAACGTGTAACGTATAACATATAACGTATAACTTATAACGTACAGCGTATAACGTATAACGTATAACGTATAACGTATAACGTACAGCGTATAACGTATAACGTACAACGTATAATGTACAACGTATAACGTACAACGTACAACGTGTAACGTATAACGTATAACGTATAACTTATAACGTACAGCGTATAACGTATAACGTATAACGTATAACGTATAACGTATAACGTATAACGTATAATGTATAACGTATAACGTATATCGTATAACGTATAACGTATAATGTATAACGTATAACGTATAACGTATAACGTATAACGTACAGCGTATAACGTATAACGTACAAGGTATAACGTACAACGTACAACGTGTAACGTATAACGTATAACGTATAACGTATAACGTATAACGTATATCGTATAACGTATAACGTATAATGTATAACGTATAACGTATAACGTATAACGTATAACGTACAGCGTATAACGTATAACGTACAAGGTATAACGTACAACGTACAACGTGTAACGTATAACGTACAACGTATAATGTACAACGTATAACGTACAACGTACAACGTGTAACGTGTAACCTATAATGTATAACGTATAACGTATAACGTATAACGTATAACGTACAGCGTATAACGTACAACGTATAACGTATAACGTATATCGTATAACGTATAACGTACAGCGTATAACGTACAGCGTATAACGTATAACGTATAACGTATAACGTACAACGTATAACGTATAAGGTATAACGAACAGCGTATAACGTACAACGTATAACGTATAACGTATAACGTACAGCGTATAACGTACAGCGTATAACGTATAACGTATAACGTATAACGTACAACGTATAACGTATAATGTACAGCGTATAACGTATAACATACAACGTATAACGTACAACGTATAACGTACAACGTATAACGTACAACGTGTAACGTATAACGTATAACGTACAGCGTATAACGTATAACGTACAACGTATAACGTACAACGTATAACGTACAACGTATAACGTACAACGTACAACGTGTAACGTATAACGTATAACGTATAACGTACAGCGTATAACGTACAGCGTATAACGTACAGCGTATAACGTACAACGTGTAACGTATAACGTATAACGTACAGCGTATAACGTATAACGTACAACGTATAATGTACAACGTATAACGTACAACGTACAACGTGTAACGTGTAACGTATAACGTATAACTTATAACGTACAGCGTATAACGTACAGCGTATAACGTATAACGTATAACGTATAACGTATAACGTATAACGTATAAGGTATAACGAACAGCGTATAACGTACAACGTATAACGTATAACGTATAACGTACAGCGTATAACGTACAGCGTATAACGTATAACGTATAACGTATAACGTACAACGTATAACGTATAATGTACAGCGTATAACGTATAACATACAACGTATAACGTACAACGTATAACGTACAACGTATAACGTACAACGTGTAACGTATAACGTATAACGTACAGCGTATAACGTATAACGTACAACGTATAACGTACAACGTATAACGTACAACGTATAACGTACAACGTACAACGTGTAACGTATAACGTATAACGTATAACGTACAGCGTATAACGTACAGCGTATAACGTACAGCGTATAACGTACAACGTGTAACGTATAACGTATAACGTACAGCGTATAACGTATAACGTACAACGTATAATGTACAACGTATAACGTACAACGTACAACGTGTAACGTGTAACGTATAACGTATAACTTATAACGTACAGCGTATAACGTACAGCGTATAACGTATAACGTATAACGTATAACGTATAACGTATAACGTATAACGTACAACGTACAACGTGTCACGTATAACGTATAACGTATAACGTACAGCGTATAACGTACAGCGTATAACGTACAGCGTATAACGTATAACGTATAACGTGTAACGTATAACGTATAACGTACAGCGTATAACGTACAGCGTATAACGTGTAACGTATAAGGTATAACGTACAGCGTATAACGTACAAAGTATAACGTATAACGTATATCGTGTAACGTATAACGTTCAGCGTATAACGTACAGCGTATAACGTACAGCGTATAACGTACAGCGTATAACGTATAACGTATAAAGTGTAACGTATAACGTATAACGTACAGCGTATAATGTACAGCGTATAACGTATAACGTATAAGGTATAACGTACAGCGTATAACGTACAACGTATAACGTATACCGTATAACGTACAGCGTATAACGTACAGCGTATAACGTATAACGTATAACGTACAACGTACAACGTATAACGTATAACGTACAGCGTATAACGTATAACATACAACGTATAACGTACAACGTATAACGTACAACGTATAACGTACAACGTATAACGTACAACGTACAACGTGTAACGTATAACGTATAACGTACAGCGTATAACGTATAACGTACAACGTATAATGTACAACGTATAACGTACAACGTATAACGTGTAACGTATAACGTATAACGTACAACGTATAACGTATAACGTACAGCGTATAACGTATAACGTATAACGTATAACGTATAACGTATAACGTATAACGTATAACGTATAACGTATAACGTATAACGTATAACGTATAACGTATAACGTATAACGTATAACGTATAACGTATAACGTATAACGTATAACGTATAACGTATAACGTATAACGTATAACGTATAACGTATAACGTATAACGTATAACGTATAACGTATAACGTATAACGTATAACGTACAACGTATAACGTACAACGTATGACGTACAACGTACAACGTGTAACGTATAACGTATAACGTATAACGTATAACGTACAGCATATAACGTATAACGTACAAGGTATAACGTACAACGTACAACGTGTAACGTATAACGTATAACGTATAACGTATAACGTATAACGTATATCGTATAACGTATAACGTATAATGTATAACGTATAACGTATAACGTATAACGTATAACGTACAGCGTATAACGTGTAACGTATAACGTATAACGTACAACGTATAACGTATAACGTACAGCGTATAACGTATAACATACAACGTATAACGTACAACGTATAACGTATAACGTATAACGTATAACGTATAACGTATAACGTATAACGTATAACGTATAACGTACAGCGTATAACGTATAACGTATAACGTGTAACGTATAACCTATAATGTATAACGTATAACGTATAACGTACAACGTATAACGTACAACGTATAACGTACAACGTATAACGTACAACGTACAACGTGTAACGTATAACGTATAACGTACAGCGTATAACGTACAGCGTATAACGTATAACGTATAACGTATAACGTACAACGTATAACGTATAACGTATAACGTATAACGTATAACGTACAACGTATAACGTACAACGTACAACGTGTAACGTATAACGTATAACGTACAGCGTATAACGTATAACGTACAACGTATAATGTACAACGTATAACGTACCACGTACAACGGGTAACGTATAACGTATAACGTACAGAGTATAACGTACAGCGTATAACGTATAATGTACAACGTATAACGTACAACGTACAACGTGTAACGTATAACATATAACGTATAACTTATAACGTACAGCGTATAACGTATAACGTATAACGTATAACGTATAACGTACAGCGTATAACGTATAACGTACAACGTATAATGTACAACGTATAACGTACAACGTACAACGTGTAACGTATAACGTATAACGTATAACTTATAACGTACAGCGTATAACGTATAACGTATAACGTATAACGTATAACGTATAACGTATAACGTATAATGTATAACGTATAACGTATATCGTATAACGTATAACGTATAATGTATAACGTATAACGTATAACGTATAACGTATAACGTACAGCATATAACGTATAACGTACAAGGTATAACGTACAACGTACAACGTGTAACGTATAACGTATAACGTATAACGTATAACGTATAACGTATATCGTATAACGTATAACGTATAATGTATAACGTATAACGTATAACGTATAACGTATAACGTACAGCGTATAACGTATAACGTACAAGGTATAACGTACAACGTACAACGTGTAACGTATAACGTACAACGTATAATGTACAACGTATAACGTACAACGTACAACGTGTAACGTGTAACCTATAATGTATAACGTATAACGTATAACGTATAACGTATAACGTACAGCGTATAACGTACAACGTATAACGTATAACGTATATCGTATAACGTATAACGTACAGCGTATAACGTACAGCGTATAACGTATAACGTATAACGTATAACGTACAACGTATAACGTATAAGGTATAACGAACAGCGTATAACGTACAACGTATAACGTATAACGTATAACGTACAGCGTATAACGTACAGCGTATAACGTATAACGTATAACGTATAACGTACAACGTATAACGTATAATGTACAGCGTATAACGTATAACATACAACGTATAACGTACAACGTATAACGTACAACGTATAACGTACAACGTATAACGTACAACGTACAACGTGTAACGTATAACGTATAACGTACAGCGTATAACGTATAACGTACAACGTATAACGTACAACGTATAACGTACAACGTATAACGTACAACGTACAACGTGTAACGTATAACGTATAACGTATAACGTACAGCGTATAACGTACAGCGTATAACGTACAGCGTATAACGTACAACGTGTAACGTATAACGTATAACGTACAGCGTATAACGTATAACGTACAACGTATAATGTACAACGTATAACGTACAACGTACAACGTGTAACGTGTAACGTATAACGTATAACTTATAACGTACAGCGTATAACGTACAGCGTATAACGTATAACGTATAACGTATAACGTATAACGTATAACGTACAACGTACAACGTGTCACGTATAACGTATAACGTATAACGTACAGCGTATAACGTACAGCGTATAACGTACAGCGTATAACGTATAACGTATAACGTGTAACGTATAACGTATAACGTACAGCGTATAACGTACAGCGTATAACGTGTAACGTATAAGGTATAACGTACAGCGTATAACGTACAAAGTATAACGTATAACGTATATCGTGTAACGTATAACGTTCAGCGTATAACGTACAGCGTATAACGTACAGCGTATAACGTACAGCGTATAACGTATAACGTATAAAGTGTAACGTATAACGTATAACGTACAGCGTATAATGTACAGCGTATAACGTATAACGTATAAGGTATAACGTACAGCGTATAACGTACAACGTATAACGTATACCGTATAACGTACAGCGTATAACGTACAGCGTATAACGTATAACGTATAACGTACAACGTACAACGTATAACGTATAACGTACAGCGTATAACGTATAACATACAACGTATAACGTACAACGTATAACGTACAACGTATAACGTACAACGTATAACGTACAACGTACAACGTGTAACGTATAACGTATAACGTACAGCGTATAACGTATAACGTACAACGTATAATGTACAACGTATAACGTACAACGTACAACGTGTAACGTATAACGTATAACGTATAACTTATAACGTACAGCGTATAACGTGTAACGTATAACGTATAACGTACAGCGTATAACGTATAACGTACAACGTATAATGTACAACGTATAACGTACAACGTACAACGTGTAACGTATAACGTATAACGTATAACTTATAACGTACAGCGTATAACGTATAACGTATAACGTATAACGTACAGCGTATAACGTATAACGTAAAACGTATAATGTACAACGTATAACGTACAACGTACAACGTGTAACGTATAACGTATAACGTATAACTTATAACGTACAGCGGATAACGTATAACGTATAATGTACAGCGTATAACGTATAACATACAACGTATAACGTACAACGTATAACGTACAACGTATAACGTACAACGTATAACGTACAACGTACAGCGTATAACGTACAGCGTATAACGTATAACGTATAACGTATAACGTACAACGTATAACGTATAAGGTATAACGAACAGCGTATAACGTACAACGTATAACGTATAACGTATAACGTACAGCGTATAACGTACAGCGTATAACGTATAACGTATAACGTATAACGTACAACGTATAACGTATAATGTACAGCGTATAACGTATAACATACAACGTATAACGTACAACGTATAACGTACAACGTATAACGTACAACGTATAACGTACAACGTACAACGTGTAACGTATAACGTATAACGTACAGCGTATAACGTATAACGTACAACGTATAACGTACAACGTATAACGTACAACGTATAACGTACAACGTACAACGTGTAACGTATAACGTATAACGTATAACGTACAGCGTATAACGTACAGCGTATAACGTACAGCGTATAACGTACAACGTGTAACGTATAACGTATAACGTACAGCGTATAACGTATAACGTACAACGTATAATGTACAACGTATAACGTACAACGTACAACGTGTAACGTGTAACGTATAACGTATAACTTATAACGTACAGCGTATAACGTACAGCGTATAACGTATAACGTATAACGTATAACGTATAACGTACAACGTACAACGTGTCACGTATAACGTATAACGTATAACGTACAGCGTATAACGTACAGCGTATAACGTACAGCGTATAACGTATAACGTATAACGTGTAACGTATAACGTATAACGTACAGCGTATAACGTACAGCGTATAACGTGTAACGTATAAGGTATAACGTACAGCGTATAACGTACAAAGTATAACGTATAACGTGTAACGTATAACGTATAACGTACAGCGTATAACGTACAGCGTATAACGTACAGCGTATAACGTACAGCGTATAACGTATAACGTATAAAGTGTAACGTATAACGTATAACGTACAGCGTATAACGTACAGCGTATAACGTATAACGTATAAGGTATAACGTACAGCGTATAACGTACAACGTATAACGTATACCGTATAACGTACAGCGTATAACGTACAGCGTATAACGTATAACGTATAACGTATAACGTACAACGTATAACGTATAACGTACAGCGTATAACGTATAACATACAACGTATAACGTACAACGTATAACGTACAACGTATAACGTACAACGTATAACGTACAACGTACAACGTGTAACGTATAACGTATAACGTACAGCGTATAACGTATAACGTACAACGTATAATGTACAACGTATAACGTACAACGTACAACGTGTAACGTATAACGTATAACTTATAACGTACAGCGTATAACGTGTAACGTATAACGTATAACGTACAGCGTATAACGTATAACGTACAACGTATAATGTACAACGTATAACGTACAACGTACAACGTGTAACGTATAACGTATAACGTATAACTTATAACGTACAGCGTATAACGTATAACGTATAACGTATAACGTACAGCGTATAACGTATAACGTAAAACGTATAATGTACAACGTATAACGTACAACGTACAACGTGTAACGTATAACGTATAACGTATAACTTATAACGTACAGCGGATAACGTATAACGTATAACGTATAACGTACAACGTATAACGTACAGCGTATAACGTACAGCGTATAACGTGTAACGTATAACGTGTAACGTATAACGTATAACGTACAGCGTATAACGTACAGCGTATAACGTATAACGTATAAGGTATAACGTACAGCGTATAACGTACAACGTATAACGTATACCGTATAACGTACAGCGTATAACGTACAGCGTATAACGTATAACGTATAACGTATAACGTACAACGTATAACGTATAACGTACAGCGTATAACGTATAACATACAACGTATAACGTACAACGTATAACGTACAACGTATAACGTACAACGTATAACGTACAACGTACAACGTGTAACGTATAACGTATAACGTACAGCGTATAACGTATAACGTACAACGTATAATGTACAACGTATAACGTACAACGTACAACGTGTAACGTGTAACCTATAATGTATAACGTATAACGTATAACGTATAACGTACAGCGTATAACGTATAACGTACAACGTATAATGTACAACGTATAACGTACAACGTACAACGTGTAACGTGTAACCTATAATGTATAACGTATAACGTATAACGTATAACGTATAACGTACAGCGTATAACGTATAACGTACAACGTACAACGTATAACGTACAACGTACAACGTGTAACGTATAACGTATAACGTATAACGTATAACGTATAACGTCTAGCGTGTAACGTGTAACGTGTAACGTGTAACGTATAACGTATAACGTACAGCGTATAACGTACAGCGTATAACGTATAACGTATAAGGTATAACGTACAGCGTATAACGTACAACGTATAACGTATACCGTATAACGTACAGCGTATAACGTACAGCGTATAACGTATAACGTATAACGTACAACGTATAACGTACAACGTATAACGTGTAACGTATAACGTATAACGTACAGCGTATAACGTACAGCGTATAACGTATAACGTATAAGGTATAACGTACAGCGTATAACGTACAAAGTATAACGTATAACGTATATCGTGTAACGTATAACGTACAGCGTATAACGTACAGCGTATAACGTACAGCGTATAACGTATAACGTATAACGTGTAACGTATAACGTATAACGTATAACGTATAACGTATAACGTACAACGTATAACGTATAACGTACAGCGTATAACGTATAACATACAACGTATAACGTACAACGTATAACGTATAACGTATAACGTATAACGTATAACGTATAACGTATAACGTATAACGTATAACGTATAACGTATAACGTATAACGTATAACGTATAACGTATAACGTATAACGTATAACGTATAACGTATAACGTATAACGTATAACGTATAACGTATAACGTATAACGTATAACGTATAACGTATAACGTACAACGTATAACGTACAACGTATGACGTACAACGTACAACGTGTAACGTATAACGTATAACGTATAACGTACAGCGTATAACGTATAACGTATAACGTGTAACGTATAACGTATAACGTATAACGTATAACGTATAACGTATAACGTACAACGTATAACGTATAACGTACAGCGTATAACGTATAACATACAACGTATAACGTACAACGTATAACGTACAACGTATAACGTACAACGTATAACGTACAACGTACAACGTGTAACGTATAACGTATAACGTACAGCGTATAACGTACAGCGTATAACGTATAACGTATAACGTATAACGTACAACGTATAACGTATAACGTATAACGTATAACGTATAACGTACAACGTATAACGTACAACGTACAACGTGTAACGTATAACGTATAACGTACAGCGTATAACGTATAACGTACAACGTATAATGTACAACGTATAACGTACCACGTACAACGGGTAACGTATAACGTATAACGTACAGAGTATAACGTACAGCGTATAACGTATAATGTACAACGTATAACGTACAACGTACAACGTGTAACGTATAACATATAACGTATAACTTATAACGTACAGCGTATAACGTATAACGTATAACGTATAACGTATAACGTACAGCGTATAACGTATAACGTACAACGTATAATGTACAACGTATAACGTACAACGTACAACGTGTAACGTATAACGTATAACGTATAACTTATAACGTACAGCGTATAACGTATAACGTATAACGTATAACGTATAACGTATAACGTATAACGTATAATGTATAACGTATAACGTATATCGTATAACGTATAACGTATAATGTATAACGTATAACGTATAACGTATAACGTATAACGTACAGCGTATAACGTATAACGTACAAGGTATAACGTACAACGTACAACGTGTAACGTATAACGTATAACGTATAACGTATAACGTATAACGTATATCGTATAACGTATAACGTATAATGTATAACGTATAACGTATAACGTATAACGTATAACGTACAGCGTATAACGTATAACGTACAAGGTATAACGTACAACGTACAACGTGTAACGTATAACGTACAACGTATAATGTACAACGTATAACGTACAACGTACAACGTGTAACGTGTAACCTATAATGTATAACGTATAACGTATAACGTATAACGTATAACGTACAGCGTATAACGTACAACGTATAACGTATAACGTATATCGTATAACGTATAACGTACAGCGTATAACGTACAGCGTATAACGTATAACGTATAACGTATAACGTACAACGTATAACGTATAAGGTATAACGAACAGCGTATAACGTACAACGTATAACGTATAACGTATAACGTACAGCGTATAACGTACAGCGTATAACGTATAACGTATAACGTATAACGTACAACGTATAACGTATAATGTACAGCGTATAACGTATAACATACAACGTATAACGTACAACGTATAACGTACAACGTATAACGTACAACGTATAACGTACAACGTACAACGTGTAACGTATAACGTATAACGTACAGCGTATAACGTATAACGTACAACGTATAACGTACAACGTATAACGTAAAACGTATAACGTACAACGTACAACGTGTAACGTATAACGTATAACGTATAACGTACAGCGTATAACGTACAGCGTATAACGTACAGCGTATAACGTACAACGTGTAACGTATAACGTATAACGTACAGCGTATAACGTATAACGTACAACGTATAATGTACAACGTATAACGTACAACGTACAACGTGTAACGTGTAACGTATAACGTATAACTTATAACGTACAGCGTATAACGTACAGCGTATAACGTATAACGTATAACGTATAACGTATAACGTATAACGTACAACGTACAACGTGTCACGTATAACGTATAACGTATAACGTACAGCGTATAACGTACAGCGTATAACGTACAGCGTATAACGTATAACGTATAACGTGTAACGTATAACGTATAACGTACAGCGTATAACGTACAGCGTATAACGTGTAACGTATAAGGTATAACGTACAGCGTATAACGTACAAAGTATAACGTATAACGTATATCGTGTAACGTATAACGTTCAGCGTATAACGTACAGCGTATAACGTACAGCGTATAACGTACAGCGTATAACGTATAACGTATAAAGTGTAACGTGTAACGTATAACGTACAGCGTATAATGTACAGCGTATAACGTATAACGTATAAGGTATAACGTACAGCGTATAACGTACAGCGTATAACGTATAACGTGTAACGTATAACGTATAACGTACAGCGTATAACGTACAGCGTATAACGTACAGCGTATAACGTATAACGTATAACGTATAACGTATAACGTACAACGTGTAACGTATAACGTATAACGTATTACTTATAACGTATAACGTATAACGTATAACGTATAACGTATAACGTATAACGTACAACGTATAACGTATAACGTACAACGTATAACGTACAACGTACAACGTGTAACGTATAACGTATAACGTATAACGTGTAACGTATAACGTATAACGTATAACGTATAACGTATAACGTATAACGTATAACGTATAACGTACAACGTACAACGTGTCACGTATAACGTATAACGTATAACGTATAACGAATAACGTATAACGTATAACGTATAACGTATAACGTATAACGTATAACGTATAACGTATAACGTATAACGTATAACGTATAACGTATAACGTATAACGTATAACGTATAACGTATAACGTATAACGTATAACGTATAACGTATAACGTATAACGTATAACGTATAACGTATAACGTATAACGTATAACGTATAACGTATAACGTATAACGTATAACGTATAACGTATAACGTATAACGTATAACGTATACCGTACAGCGTATAACGTATAACATACAACGTATAACGTACAACGTATAACGTACAACGTATAACGTACAACGTATGACGTACAACGTACAACGTGTAACGTATAACGTATAACGTATAACGTACAGCGTATAACGTACAGCGTATAACGTACAGCGTATAACGTATAACGTATAACGTGTAACGTATAACGTATAACGTACAGCGTATAACGTACAGCGTATAACGTATAACGTATAAGGTATAACGTACAGCGTATAACGTACAAAGTATAACGTATAACGTATATCGTGTAACGTATAACGTACAGCGTATAACGTACAGCGTATAACGTACAGCGTATAACGTATAACGTATAACGTGTAACGTGTAACGTATAACGTATAACGTATAACGTATAACGTACAACGTATAACGTATAACGTACAGCGTATAACGTATAACATACAACGTATAACGTACAACGTATAACGTATAACGTATAACGTATAACGTATAACGTATAACGTATAACGTATAACGTATAACGTATAACGTATAACGTATAACGTATAACGTATAACGTATAACGTATAACGTATAACGTATAACGTATAACGTATAACGTATAACGTATAACGTATAACGTATAACGTATAACGTATAACGTATAACGTATAACGTATAACGTATAACGTATAACGTATAACGTATAACGTATAACGTATAACGTATAACGTATAACGTATAACGTATAACGTATAACGTATAACGTATAACGTATAACGTATAACGTATAACGTATAACGTATAACGTATAACGTATAACGTATAACGTATAACGTATAATGTATACCGTACAGCGTATAACGTATAACATACAACGTATAACGTACAACGTATAACGTACAACGTATAACGTACAACGTATGACGTACAACGTACAACGTGTAACGTATAACGTATAACGTATAACGTACAGCGTATAACGTACAGCGTATAACGTACAGCGTATAACGTATAACGTATAACGTGTAACGTATAACGTATAACGTACAGCGTATAACGTACAGCGTATAACGTATAACGTATAAGGTATAACGTACAGCGTATAACGTACAAAGTATAACGTATAACGTATATCGTGTAACGTATAACGTACAGCGTATAACGTACAGCGTATAACGTACAGCGTATAACGTATAACGTATAACGTGTAACGTATAACGTATAACGTATAACGTATAACGTATAACGTATAACGTACAACGTATAACGTATAACGTACAGCGTATAACGTATACCATACAACGTATAACGTACAACGTATAACGTACAACGTATAACGTACAACGAATAACGTACAACGTACAACGTGTAACGTATAACGTATAACGTACAGCGTATAACGTACAGCGTATAACGTATAACGTATAACGTATAACGTACAACGTATAACGTATAATGTATAACGTATAACGTATAACGTATAACGTATAACGTACAGCGTATAACGTATAACGTACAAGGTATAACGTACAACGTACAACGTGTAACGTATAACGTATAACGTATAACGTATAACGTATAACGTATATCGTATAACGTATAACGTATAATGTATAACGTATAACGTATAACGTATAACGTATAACGTACAGCGTATAACGTATAACGTACAAGGTATAACGTACAACGTACAACGTGTAACGTATAACGTACAACGTATAATGTACAACGTATAACGTACAACGTACAACGTGTAACGTGTAACCTATAATGTATAACGTATAACGTATAACGTATAACGTATAACGTACAGCGTATAACGTACAACGTATAACGTATAACGTATATCGTATAACGTATAACGTACAGCGTATAACGTACAGCGTATAACGTATAACGTATAACGTATAACGTACAACGTATAACGTATAAGGTATAACGAACAGCGTATAACGTACAACGTATAACGTATAACGTATAACGTACAGCGTATAACGTACAGCGTATAACGTATAACGTATAACGTATAACGTACAACGTATAACGTATAATGTACAGCGTATAACGTATAACATACAACGTATAACGTACAACGTATAACGTACAACGTATAACGTACAACGTATAACGTACAACGTACAACGTGTAACGTATAACGTATAACGTACAGCGTATAACGTATAACGTACAACGTATAACGTACAACGTATAACGTACAACGTATAACGTACAACGTACAACGTGTAACGTATAACGTATAACGTATAACGTACAGCGTATAACGTACAGCGTATAACGTACAGCGTATAACGTACAACGTGTAACGTATAACGTATAACGTACAGCGTATAACGTATAACGTACAACGTATAATGTACAACGTATAACGTACAACGTACAACGTGTAACGTGTAACGTATAACGTATAACTTATAACGTACAGCGTATAACGTACAGCGTATAACGTATAACGTATAACGTATAACATACAACGTATAACGTATAACGTACAGCGTATAACGTATAACATACAACGTATAACGTACAACGTATAACGTACAACGTATAACGTACAACGTATAACGTACAACGTACAACGTGTAACGTATAACGTATAACGTACAGCGTATAACGTATAACGTACAACGTATAATGTACAACGTATAACGTACAACGTACAACGTATAACGTACAGCGTATAACGTACAGCGTATAACGTGTAACGTATAACGTGTAACGTATAACGTATAACGTACAGCGTATAACGTACAGCGTATAACGTATAACGTATAAGGTATAACGTACAGCGTATAACGTACAACGTATAACGTATACCGTATAACGTACAGCGTATAACGTACAGCGTATAACGTATAACGTATAACGTATAACGTACAACGTATAACGTATAACGTACAGCGTATAACGTATAACATACAACGTATAACGTACAACGTATAACGTACAACGTATAACGTACAGCGTATAACGTACAGCGTATAACGTATAACGTATAACGTATAACGTACAACGTATAACGTATAACGTACAGCGTATAACGTATAACATACAACGTATAACGTACAACGTATAACGTACAACGTATAACGTACAACGTATAACGTACAACGTACAACGTGTAACGTATAACGTATAACGTACAGCGTATAACGTATAACGTACAACGTATAATGTACAACGTATAACGTTCAACGTACAACGTGTAACGTGTAACCTATAATGTATAACGTATAACGTATAACGTATAACGTACAGCGTATAACGTATAACGTACAACGTATAATGTACAACGTATAACGTACAACGTACAACGTGTAACGTGTAACCTATAATGTATAACGTATAACGTATAACGTATAACGTATAACGTACAGCGTATAACGTATAACGTACAACGTACAACGTATAACGTACAACGTACAACGTGTAACGTATAACGTATAACGTATAACGTATAACGTATAACGTCTAGCGTGTAACGTGTAACGTGTAACGTGTAACGTATAACGTATAACGTACAGCGTATAACGTACAGCGTATAACGTATAACGTATAACGTACAACGTACAACGTGTAACGTATAACGTATAACGTACAGCGTATAACGTATAACGTACAACGTATAACGTACAACGTATAACGTACAACGTATAACGTACAACGTACAACGTGTAACGTATAACGTATAACGTATAACGTACAGCGTATAACGTACAGCGTATAACGTACAGCGTATAACGTACAACGTGTAACGTATAACGTATAACGTACAGCGTATAACGTATAACGTACAACGTATAATGTACAACGTATAACGTACAACGTACAACGTGTAACGTGTAACGTATAACGTATAACTTATAACGTACAGCGTATAACGTACAGCGTATAACGTATAACGTATAACGTATAACGTATAACGTACAACGTACAACGTGTCACGTATAACGTATAACGTATAACGTACAGCGTATAACGTACAGCGTATAACGTACAGCGTATAACGTATAACGTATAACGTGTAACGTATAACGTATAACGTACAGCGTATAACGTACAGCGTATAACGTGTAACGTATAAGGTATAACGTACAGCGTATAACGTACAAAGTATAACGTATAACGTATATCGTGTAACGTATAACGTTCAGCGTATAACGTACAGCGTATAACGTACAGCGTATAACGTACAGCGTATAACGTATAACGTATAAAGTGTAACGTATAACGTATAACGTACAGCGTATAATGTACAGCGTATAACGTATAACGTATAAGGTATAACGTACAGCGTATAACGTACAACGTATAACGTATACCGTATAACGTACAGCGTATAACGTACAGCGTATAACGTATAACGTATAACGTATAACGTACAACGTATAACGTATAACGTACAGCGTATAACGTATAACGTACAAGGTATAACGTACAACGTACAACGTGTAACGTATAACGTATAACGTATAACGTATAACGTATAACGTATATCGTATAACGTATAACGTATAATGTATAACGTATAACGTATAACGTATAACGTATAACGTACAGCGTATAACGTATAACGTACAAGGTATAACATACAACGTACAACGTGTAACGTATAACGTACAACGTATAATGTACAACGTATAACGTACAACGTACAACGTGTAACGTGTAACCTATAATGTATAACGTATAACGTATAACGTATAACGTATAACGTACAGCGTATAACGTACAACGTATAACGTATAACGTATATCGTATAACGTATAACGTACAGCGTATAACGTACAGCGTATAACGTATAACGTATAACGTATAACGTACAACGTATAACGTATAAGGTATAACGAACAGCGTATAACGTACAACGCATAACGTATAACGTATAACGTACAGCGTATAACGTATAACGTATAACGTATAACGTACAACGTATAACGTATAATGTACAGCGTATAACGTATAACATACAACGTATAACGTACAACGTATAACGTACAACGTATAACGTACAACGTATAACGTACAACGTATAACGTACAACGTACAACGTGTAACGTATAACGTATAACGTACAGCGTATAACGTATAACGTACAACGTATAACGTACAACGTATAACGTACAACGTATAACGTACAACGTACAACGTGTAACGTATAACGTATAACGTATAACGTACAGCGTATAACGTACAGCGTATAACGTACAGCGTATAACGTACAACGTGTAACGTATAACGTATAACGTACAGCGTATAACGTATAACGTACAACGTATAATGTACAACGTATAACGTACAACGTACAACGTGTAACGTGTAACGTATAACGTATAACTTATAACGTACAGCGTATAACGTACAGCGTATAACGTATAACGTATAACGTATAACGTATAACGTATAACGTACAACGTACAACGTGTCACGTATAACGTATAACGTATAACGTACAGCGTATAACGTACAGCGTATAACGTACAGCGTATAACGTATAACGTATAACGTGTAACGTATAACGTATAACGTACAGCGTATAACGTACAGCGTATAACGTGTAACGTATAAGGTATAACGTACAGCGTATAACGTACAAAGTATAACGTATAACGTATATCGTGTAACGTATAACGTTCAGCGTATAACGTACAGCGTATAACGTACAGCGTATAACGTACAGCGTATAACGTATAACGTATAAAGTGTAACGTATAACGTATAACGTACAGCGTATAATGTACAGCGTATAACGTATAACGTATAAGGTATAACGTACAGCGTATAACGTCCAACGTATAACGTATACCGTATAACGTACAGCGTATAACGTACAGCGTATAACGTATAACGTATAACGTATAACGTACAACGTATAACGTATAACGTACAGCGTATAACGTATAACATACAACGTATAACGTACAACGTATAACGTATAACGTATAACGTACAGCGTATAACGTACAGCGTATAACGTGGAGCGTATAACGTATAACGTATAACGTGTAACGTATAACGTATAACGTACAATGTATAACGTAAAGCGTATAACGTATAACGTATAAGGTATAACGTACAGCGTATAACGTACAACGTATAACGTATAACGTATATCGTATAACGTATAACGTACAGCGTATAACGTACAGCGTATAACGTATAACGTATAACGTATAACGTACAACGTATAACGTATAAGGTATAACGTACAGCGTATAACGTACAACGTATAACGTATAACGTACAGCGTATAACGTACAGCGTATAACGTATAACGTATAACGTATAACGTACAACGTATAACGTATAATGTACAGCGTATAACGTATAACATACAACGTATAACGTACAACGTATAACGTACAACGTATAACGTACAACGTATAACGTACAACGTACAACGTGTAACGTATAACGTATAACGTACAGCGTATAACGTAAAACGTACAACGTATAACGTACAACGTATAACGTACAACGTATAACGTACAACGTACAACGTGTAACGTATAACGTATAACGTATAACGTACAGCGTATTACGTACAGCGTATAACGTACAGCGTATAACGTACAACGTGTAACGTATAACGTATAACGTACAGCGTATAACGAATAACGTACAACGTATAATGTACAACGTATAACGTACAACGTACAACGTGTAACGTGTAACGTATAACGTATAACTTATAAAGTACAGCGTATAACGTACAACGTATAACGTACAACGTACAACGTGTAACGTATAACGTATAACGTATAACGTGTAACGTATAACGTATAACGTATAACGTATAACGTATAACGTATAACGTATAACGTATAACGTATAACGTATAACGTATAACGTATAACGTATAACGTATAACGTATAACGTATAACGTATAACGTATAACGTATAACGTACAGCGTATAACGTACAAAGTATAACGTATAACGTATATCGTGTAACGTATAACGTATAACGTACAGCGTATAACGTACAGCGTATAACGTACAGCGTATAACGTATAACGTATAAAGTGTAACGTATAACGTATAACGTACAGCGTATAACGTACAGCGTATAACGTATAACGTATAAGGTATAACGTACAGCGTATAACGTACAACGTATAACGTATACCGTATAACGTACAGCGTATAACGTACAGCGTATAACGTATAACGTATAACGTATAACGTACAACGTATAACGTATAACGTACAGCGTATAACGTATAACATACAACGTATAACGTACAACGTATAACGTACAACGTATAACGTACAACGTATAACTTACAACGTACAACGTGTAACGTATAACGTATAACGTACAGCGTATAACGTATAACGTACAACGTATAATGTACAACGTATAACGTACAACGTACAACGTGTAACGTATAACGTATAACGTATAACTTATAACGTACAGCGTATAACATGTAACGTATAACGTATAACGTACAGCGTATAACGTATAACGTAAAACGTATAATGTACAACGTATAACGTACAACGTACAACGTGTAACGTATAACTTATAACGTATAACTTATAACGTACAGCGGATAACGTATAACGTATAACGTATAACGTACAACGTATAACGTACAGCGTATAACGTACAGCGTATAACGTGTAACGTATAACGTGTAACGTATAACGTATAACGTACAGCGTATAACGTACAGCGTATAACGTATAACGTATAAGGTATAACGTACAGCGTATAACGTACAACGTATAACGTATACCGTATAACGTACAGCGTATAACGTACAGCGTATAACGTATAACGTATAACGTATAACGTACAACGTATAACGTATAACGTACAGCGTATAACGTATAACATACAACGTATAACGTACAACGTATAACGTACAACGTATAACGTACAACGTATAACGTACAACGTACAACGTGTAACGTATAACGTATAACGTACAGCGTATAACGTATAACGTACAACGTATAATGTACAACGTATAACGTACAACGTACAACGTGTAACGTGTAACCTATAATGTATAACGTATAACGTATAACGTATAACGTACAGCGTATAACGTATAACGTACAACGTATAATGTACAACGTATAACGTACAACGTACAACGTGTAACGTGTAACCTATAATGTATAACGTATAACGTATAACGTATAACGTATAACGTACAGCGTATAACGTATAACGTACAACGTACAACGTATAACGTACAACGTACAACGTGTAACGTATAACGTATAACGTATAACGTATAACGTATAACGTCTAGCGTGTAACGTGTAACGTGTAACGTGTAACGTATAACGTATAACGTACAGCGTATAACGTACAGCGTATAACGTATAACGTATAAGGTATAACGTACAGCGTATAACGTACAACGTATAACGTATACCGTATAACGTACAGCGTATAACGTACAGCGTATAACGTATAACGTATAACGTATAACGTACAACGTATAACGTATAACGTACAGCGTATAACGTATAACATACAACGTATAACGTACAACGTATAACGTACAACGTATAACGTACAACGTATAACGTACAACGTACAACGTGTAACGTATAACGTATAACGTACAGCGTATAACGTATAACGTACAACGTATAATGTACAACGTATAACGTACAACGTACAACGTGTAACGTGTAACCTATAATGTATAACGTATAACGTATAACGTATAACGTACAGCGTATAACGTATAACGTACAACGTATAATGTACAACGTATAACGTACAACGTAAAACGTGTAACGTGTAACCTATAATGTATAACGTATAACGTATAACGTATAACGTATAACGTACAGCGTATAACGTATAACGTACAACGTACAACGTATAACGTACAACGTACAACGTGTAACGTATAACGTATAACGTATAACGTATAACGTACAGCGTATAACGTACAGCGTATAACGTACAGCGTATAACGTATAACGTGTAACGTATAACGTATAACGTACAGCGTATAACGTACAGCGTATAACGTATAACGTATAACGTATAACGTACAACGTGTAACGTATAACGTATAACGTATAACTTATAACGTATAACGTATAACGTATAACGTATAACGTATAACGTATAACGTACAACGTATAACGTACAACGTACAACGTGTAACGTATAACGTATAACGTACAGCGTATAACGTATAACGTACAACGTATAATGTACAACGTATAACGTACCACGTACAACGGGTAACGTATAACGTATAACGTATAACGTATAACGTATAACGTATATCGTATATCGTGTAACGTATAACGTACAGCGTATAACGTACAGCGTATAACGTATAACGTACAACGTATAACGTACAACGTACAACGTGTAACGTATAACGTATAACGTGTAACGTATAACGTATAACGTATAACGTATAACGTATAACGTATAACGTATAACGTATAACGTATAACGTATAACGTATAACGTATAACGTATAACGTATAACGTATAACGTATAACGTATAACGTATAACGTATAACGTATAACGTATAACGTATAACGTATAACGTATAACGTATAACGTATAACGTATAACGTATAACGTATAACGTATAACGTATAACGTATAACGTATAACGTATAACGTATAACGTATAACGTATAACGTATAACGTATAACGTATAACGTATAACGTATAACGTATAACGTATAACGTATAACGTATAACGTATAACGTATAACGTATAACGTATAACGTATAACGTATAACGTATAACGTATAACGTATAACGTATAACGTATAACGTATAACGTATAACGAATAACGTATAACGTATAACGTATAACGTATAACGTATAACGTATAACGTATAACGTATAACGTATAACGTATAACGTATAACGTATAACGTATAACGTATAACGTATAACGTATAACGTATAACGTATAACGTATAACGTATAACGTATAACGTATAACGTATAACGTATAACGTATAACGTATAACGTATAACGTATAACGTATAACGTATAACGTATACCGTACTGCGTATAACGTATAACATACAACGTATAACGTACAACGTATAACGTACAACGTATAACGTACAACGTATGACGTACAACGTACAACGTGTAACGTATAACGTATAACGTATAACGTACAGCGGATAACGTACAGCGTATAACGTACAGCGTATAACGTATAACGTATAACGTGTAACGTATAACGTATAACGTACAGCGTATAACGTACAGCGTATAACGTATAACGTATAAGGTATAACGTACAGCGTATAACGTACAACGTATAACGTATACCGTATAACGTACAGCGTATAACGTATAACGTACAACGTATAATGTACAACGTATAACGTACAACGTACAACGTGTAACGTATAACGTATAACGTATAACTTATAACGTACAGCGTATAACGTATAACGTACAACGTATAACGTACAACGTATGACGTACAACGTACAACGTACAACGTGTAACGTATAACGTATAACGTATAACGTACAGCGTATAACGTACAGCGTATAACGTACAGCGTATAACGTATAACGTATAACGTGTAACGTATAACGTATAACGTACAGCGTATAACGTACAGCGTATAACGTATAACGTATAAGGTATAACGTACAGCGTATAACGTACAAAGTATAACGTATAACGTATATCGTGTAACGTATAACGTACAGCGTATAACGTACAGCGTATAACGTACAGCGTATAACGTATAACGTATAACGTATAACGTGTAACGTATAACGTATAACGTACAGCGTATAACGTACAGCGTATAACGTATAACGTATAACGTACAGCGTATAACGTATAACGTACAACGTATAATGTACAACGTATAACGTATAATGTACAACGTATAACGTACCACGTACAACGGGTAACGTATAACGTATAACGTATAACGTATAACGTATAACGTATAACGTATAACGTATAACGTATAACGTACAACGTATAACGTACAACGTACAACGTGTAACGTATAACGTATAACGTACAGCGTATAACGTATAACGTACAACGTATAATGTACAACGTATAACGTACCACGTACAACGGGTAACGTATAACGTATAACGTATAACGTATAACGTATAACGTATATCGTATATCGTGTAACGTATAACGTACAGCGTATAACGTACAGCGTATAACGTATAACGTACAACGTATAACGTACAACGTACAACGTATAACGTATAACGTATAACGTATAACGTATAACGTATAACGTATAACGTATAACGTATAACGTATAACGTATAACGTATAACGTATAACGTATAACGTATAACGTATAACGTATAACGTATAACGTATAACGTATAACGTATAACGTATAACGTATAACGTATAACGTATAACGTATAACGTATAACGTATAACGTATAACGTATAACGTATAACGTATAACGTATAACGTATAACGTATAACGTATAACGTATAACGTATAACGTATAACGTATAACGTATAACGTATAACTTATAACGTATAACGTATAACGTATAACGTATAACGTATAACGTATAACGTATAACGTATAACGTATAACGTATAACGTATAACGTATAACGTATAACGTATAACGAATAACGTATAACGTATAACGTATAACGTATAACGTATAACGTATAACGTATAACGTATAACGTATAACGTATAACGTATAACGTATAACGTATAACGTATAACGTATAACGTATAACGTATAACGTATAACGTATAACGTATAACGTATAACGTATAACGTATAACGTATAACGTATAACGTATACCGTACAGCGTATAACGTATAACATACAACGTATAACGTACAACGTATAACGTACAACGTATAACGTACAACGTATGACGTACAACGTACAACGTGTAACGTATAACGTATAACGTACAGCGTATAACGTATAACGTACAACGTATAATGTACAACGTATAACGTACAACGTACAACGTGTAACGTATAACGTATAACGTATAACTTATAACGTACAGCGTATAACGTACAACGTACAACGTGTAACGTATAACGTATAACGTACAGCGTATAACGTATAACGTACAACGTATAATGTACAACGTATAACGTACAACGTACAACGTGTAACGTATAACGTATAACGTATAACTTATAACGTACAGCGTATAACGTACAACGTACAACGTGTAACGTATAACGTATAACGTACAGCGTATAACGTATAACGTACAACGTATAACGTATAACGTATAACGTATAACGTATAACGTATAACGTATAACGTACAGCGTATAACGTACAGCGTATAACGTATAACGTATAACGTATAACGTACAACGTGTAACGTATAACGTATAACGTATAACTTATAACGTATAACGTATAACGTATAACGTATAACGTATAACGTATAACGTACAACGTATAACGTACAACGTACAACGTGTAACGTATAACGTATAACGTACAGCGTATAACGTATAACGTACAACGTATAATGTACAACGTATAACGTACCACGTACAACGGGTAACGTATAACGTATAACGTATAACGTATAACGTATAACGTATATCGTATATCGTGTAACGTATAACGTACAGCGTATAACGTACAGCGTATAACGTATAACGTACAACGTATAACGTACAACGTACAACGTGTAACGTATAACGTATAACGTGTAACGTATAACGTATAACGTATAACGTATAACGTATAACGTATAACGTATAACGTATAACGTATAACGTATAACGTATAACGTATAACGTATAACGTATAACGTATAACGTATAACGTATAACGTATAACGTATAACGTATAACGTATAACGTATAACGTATAACGTATAACGTATAACGTATAACGTATAACGTATAACGTATAACGTATAACGTATAACGTATAACGTATAACGTATAACGTATAACGTATAACGTATAACGTATAACGTATAACGTATAACGTATAACGTATAACGTATAACGTATAACGTATAACGTATAACGTATAACGTATAACGTATAACGTATAACGTATAACGTATAACGTATAACGTATAACGTATAACGTATAACGTATAACGTATAACGTATAACGTATAACGAATAACGTATAACGTATAACGTATAACGTATAACGTATAACGTATAACGTATAACGTATAACGTATAACGTATAACGTATAACGTATAACGTATAACGTATAACGTATAACGTATAACGTATAACGTATAACGTATAACGTATAACGTATAACGTATAACGTATAACGTATAACGTATAACGTATAACGTATAACGTATAACGTATAACGTATAACGTATACCGTACTGCGTATAACGTATAACATACAACGTATAACGTACAACGTATAACGTACAACGTATAACGTACAACGTATGACGTACAACGTACAACGTGTAACGTATAACGTATAACGTATAACGTACAGCGGATAACGTACAGCGTATAACGTACAGCGTATAACGTATAACGTATAACGTGTAACGTATAACGTATAACGTACAGCGTATAACGTACAGCGTATAACGTATAACGTATAAGGTATAACGTACAGCGTATAACGTACAACGTATAACGTATACCGTATAACGTACAGCGTATAACGTATAACGTACAACGTATAATGTACAACGTATAACGTACAACGTACAACGTGTAACGTATAACGTATAACGTATAACTTATAACGTACAGCGTATAACGTATAACGTACAACGTATAACGTACAACGTATGACGTACAACGTACAACGTACAACGTATAACGTATAACGTATAACGTATAACGTACAGCGTATAACGTACAGCGTATAACGTACAGCGTATAACGTATAACGTATAACGTGTAACGTATAACGTATAACGTACAGCGTATAACGTACAGCGTATAACGTATAACGTATAAGGTATAACGTACAGCGTATAACGTACAAAGTATAACGTATAACGTATATCGTGTAACGTATAACGTACAGCGTATAACGTACAGCGTATAACGTACAGCGTATAACGTATAACGTATAACGTATAACGTGTAACGTATAACGTATAACGTACAGCGTATAACGTACAGCGTATAACGTATAACGTATAACGTACAGCGTATAACGTATAACGTACAACGTATAATGTACAACGTATAACGTATAATGTACAACGTATAACGTACCACGTACAACGGGTAACGTATAACGTATAACGTATAACGTATAACGTATAACGTATAACGTATAACGTATAACGTATAACGTACAACGTATAACGTACAACGTACAACGTGTAACGTATAACGTATAACGTACAGCGTATAACGTATAACGTACAACGTATAATGTACAACGTATAACGTACCACGTACAACGGGTAACGTATAACGTATAACGTATAACGTATAACGTATAACGTATATCGTATATCGTGTAACGTATAACGTACAGCGTATAACGTACAGCGTATAACGTATAACGTACAACGTATAACGTACAACGTACAACGTATAACGTATAACGTATAACGTATAACGTATAACGTATAACGTATAACGTATAACGTATAACGTATAACGTATAACGTATAACGTATAACGTATAACGTATAACGTATAACGTATAACGTATAACGTATAACGTATAACGTATAACGTATAACGTATAACGTATAACGTATAACGTATAACGTATAACGTATAACGTATAACGTATAACGTATAACGTATAACGTATAACGTATAACGTATAACGTATAACGTATAACGTATAACGTATAACGTATAACGTATAACGTATAACGTATAACGTATAACGTATAACGTATAACGTATAACGTATAACGTATAACGTATAACGTATAACGTATAACGTATAACGTATAACGTATAACGTATAACGTATAACGTATAACGTATAACGTATAACGAATAACGTATAACGTATAACGTATAACGTATAACGTATAACGTATAACGTATAACGTATAACGTATAACGTATAACGTATAACGTATAACGTATAACGTATAACGTATAACGTATAACGTATAACGTATAACGTATAACGTATAACGTATAACGTATAACGTATAACGTATAACGTATACCGTACAGCGTATAACGTATAACATACAACGTATAACGTACAACGTATAACGTACAACGTATAACGTACAACGTATGACGTACAACGTACAACGTGTAACGTATAACGTATAACGTACAGCGTATAACGTATAACGTACAACGTATAATGTACAACGTATAACGTACAACGTACAACGTGTAACGTATAACGTATAACGTATAACTTATAACGTACAGCGTATAACGTATAACGTACAACGTATAACGTACAACGTATGACGTACAACGTACAACGTGTAACGTATAACGTATAACGTATAACGTACAGCGTATAACGTACAGCGTATAACGTACAGCGTATAACGTATAACGTATAACGTGTAACGTATAACGTATAACGTACAGCGTATAACGTACAGCGTATAACGTATAACGTATAAGGTATAACGTACAGCGTATAACGTACAAAGTATAACGTATAACGTATATCGTGTAACGTATAACGTACAGCGTATAACGTACAGCGTATAACGTACAGCGTATAACGTATAACGTATAACGTATAACGTGTAACGTATAACGTATAACGTACAGCGTATAACGTACAGCGTATAACGTATAACGTATAAGGTATAACGTACAGCGTATAACGTACAACGTATAACGTATACCGTATAACGTACAGCGTATAACGTACAGCGTATAACGTATAACGTATAACGTATAACGTACAACGTATAACGTATAACGTACAGCGTATAACGTATAACATACAACGTATAACGTACAACGTATAACGTACAACGTATAACGTACAACGTATAACGTACAACGTACAACGTGTAACGTATAACGTACAACGTACAACGTGTAACGTATAACGTATAACGTACAGCGTATAACGTATAACGTACAACGTATAATGTACAACGTATAACGTACAACGTACAACGTGTAACGTATAACGTATAACGTATAACTTATAACGTACAGCGTATAACGTATAACGTATAACGTATAACGTACCGCGTATAACGTATAACGTACAACGTATAATGTACAACGTATAACGTACAACGTACAACGTGTAACGTATAACGTATAACGTATAACTTATAACGTACAGCGGATAACGTATAACGTATAACGTATAACGTACAACGTATAACGTACAGCGTATAACGTACAGCGTATAACGTATAACGTATAACGTGTAACGTATAACGTATAACGTACAGCGTATAACGTACAGCGTATAACGTATAACGTATAACGTGTAACGTATAACGTATAACGTACAGCGTATAACGTACAGCGTATAACGTATAACGTATAAGGTATAACGTACAGCGTATAACGTACAACGTATAACGTATACCGTATAACGTACAGCGTATAACGTACAGCGTATAACGTACAGCGTATAACGTATAACGTGTAACGTATAACGTATAACGTACAGCGTATAACGTACAACGTATAACGTACAACGTATATCGTACAACGTATAACGTACAACGTATAACGTACAACGTACAACGTGTAACGTATAACGTATAACGTACAGCGTATAACGTATAACGTACAACGTATAATGTACAACGTATAACGTACAACGTACAACGTGTAACGTGTAACGTATAATGTATAACGTATAACGTATAACGTATAACGTATAACGTACAGCGTATAACGTATAACGTACAACGTATAACGTACAACGTACAAGGTGTAACGTATAACGTATAACGTATAACGTATAACGTATAACGTATAACGTACAACGTGTAACGTATAACGTATAACGTATAACTTATAACGTATAACGTATAACGTATAACGTATAACGTATAACGTATAACGTATAACGTATAACGTACAACGTATAACGTACAACGTACAACGTGTAACGTATAACGTATAACGTACAGCGTATAACGTATAACGTATAACGTATAATGTACAACGTATAACGTACCACGTACAACGGGTAACGTATAACGTATAACGTATAACGTATAACGTATAACGTATATCGTATATCGTGTAACGTATAACGTACAGCGTATAACGTACAGCGTATAACGTATAACGTACAACGTATAACGTACAACGTACAACGTGTAACGTATAACGTATAACGTATAACGTATAACGTATAACGTATAACGTATAACGTATACCGTACAGCGTATAACGTATAACATACAACGTATAACGTACAACGTATAACGTACAACGTATAACGTACAACGTATAACGTACAACGTATAACGTACAACGTACAACGTGTAACGTATAACGTATAACGTACAGCGTATAACGTATAACGTACAACGTATAATGTACAACGTATAACGTACAACGTACAACGTGTAACGTGTAACGTATAATGTATAACGTATAACGTATAACGTATAACGTATAACGTATAACGTATAACGTACAGCGTATAACGTATAACGTGTAACGTATAACGTACAGCGTATAACGTACAGCGTATAACTTATAACTTATAACGTATAACGTATAACGTATAACGTATAACGTATAACGTATAACGTACAGCGTATAACGTACAGCGTATAACGTGGAGCGTATAACGTATAACGTATAACGTGTAACGTATAACGTATAACGTACAATGTATAACGTAAAGCGTATAACGTATAACGTATAAGGTATAACGTACAGCGTATAACGTACAACGTATAACGTATAACGTATATCGTATAACGTATAACGTATAACGTATAACGTACAACGTATAACGTATAAGGTATAACGTACAGCGTATAACGTACAACGTATAACGTATAACGTACAGCGTATAACGTACAGCGTATAACGTATAACGTATAACGTATAACGTACAACGTATAACGTATAATGTACAGCGTATAACGTATAACATACAACGTATAACGTACAACGTATAACGTACAACGTATAACGTACAACGTATAACGTACAACGTACAACGTGTAACGTATAACGTATAACGTACAGCGTATAACGTAAAACGTACAACGTATAACGTACAACGTATAACGTACAACGTATAACGTACAACGTACAACGTGTAACGTATAACGTATAACGTATAACGTACAGCGTATAACGTACAGCGTATAACGTACAGCGTATAACGTACAACGTGTAACGTATAACGTATAACGTACAGCGTATAACGAATAACGTACAACGTATAATGTACAACGTATAACGTACAACGTACAACGTGTAACGTGTAACGTATAACGTATAACTTATAACGTACAGCGTATAACGTACAACGTATAACGTACAACGTACAACGTGTAACGTATAACGTATAACGTATAACGTGTAACGTATAACGTATAACGTATAACGTATAACGTATAACGTATAACGTATAACGTATAACGTATAACGTATAACGTATAACGTATAACGTATAACGTATAACGTATAACGTATAACGTATAACGTATAACGTATAACGTATAACGTATAACGTATAACGTACAGCGTATAACGTACAAAGTATAACGTATAACGTATATCGTGTAACGTATAACGTATAACGTACAGCGTATAACGTACAGCGTATAACGTACAGCGTATAACGTATAACGTATAAAGTGTAACGTATAACGTATAACGTACAGCGTATAACGTACAGCGTATAACGTATAACGTATAAGGTATAACGTACAGCGTATAACGTACAACGTATAACGTATACCGTATAACGTACAGCGTATAACGTACAGCGTATAACGTATAACGTATAACGTATAACGTACAACGTATAACGTATAACGTACAGCGTATAACGTATAACATACAACGTATAACGTACAACGTATAACGTACAACGTATAACGTACAACGTATAACTTACAACGTACAACGTGTAACGTATAACGTATAACGTACAGCGTATAACGTATAACGTACAACGTATAATGTACAACGTATAACGTACAACGTACAACGTGTAACGTATAACGTATAACGTATAACTTATAACGTACAGCGTATAACGTGTAACGTATAACGTATAACGTACAGCGTATAACGTATAACGTACAACGTATAATGTACAACGTATAACGTACAACGTACAACGTGTAACGTATAACGTATAACGTATAACTTATAACGTACAGCGTATAACGTATAACGTATAACGTATAACGTACAGCGTATAACGTATAACGTAAAACGTATAATGTACAACGTATAAGGTACAACGTACAACGTGTAACGTATAACGTATAACGTATAACTTATAACGTACAGCGGATAACGTATAACGTATAACGTATAACGTACAACGTATAACGTACAGCGTATAACGTACAGCGTATAACGTATAACGTATAACGTGTAACGTATAACGTATAACGTACAGCGTATAACGTACAACGTATAACGTACAACGTACAACGTGTAACGTATAACGTATAACGTACAGCGTATAACGTACAGCGTATAACGTATAACGTATAACGTATAACGTACAACGTATAACGTATAACGTATAACGTATAACGTATAACGTATAACGTACAACGTATAACGTACAACGTACAACGTGTAACGTATAACGTATAACGTACAGCGTATAACGTATAACGTACAACGTATAATGTACAACGTATAACGTACCACGTACAACGGGTAACGTATAACGTATAACGTACAGAGTATAACGTACAGCGTATAACGTATAATGTACAACGTATAACGTACAACGTACAACGTGTAACGTATAACATATAACGTATAACTTATAACGTACAGCGTATAACGTATAACGTATAACGTACAGCGTATAACGTATAACGTACAACGTATAATGTACAACGTATAACGTACAACGTACAACGTGTAACGTATAACGTATAACGTATAACGTATAACTTATAACGTACAGCGTATAACGTATAACGTATAACGTATAACGTATAACGTATAACGTATAACGTATAACGTATAACGTATATCGTATAACGTATAACGTATAATGTATAACGTATAACGTATAACGTATAACGTACAGCGTATAACGTATAACGTACAAGGTATAACGTACAACGTACAACGTGTAACGTATAACGTATAACGTATAACGTATAACGTATAACGTATATCGTATAACGTATAACGTATAATGTATAACGTATAACGTATAACGTATATCGTATAACGTATAACGTATAATGTATAACGTATAACGTATAACGTATAACGTATAACGTACAGCGTATAACGTATAACGTACAAGGTATAACGTACAACGTACAACGTGTAACGTATAACGTACAACGTATAATGTACAACGTATAACGTACAACGTACAACGTGTAACGTGTAACCTATAATGTATAACGTATAACGTATAACGTATAACGTATAACGTATAACGTACAGCGTATAACGTACAACGTATAACGTATAACGTATATCGTATAACGTATAACGTACAGCGTATAACGTACAGCGTATAACGTATAACGTATAACGTATAACGTACAACGTATAACGTATAAGGTATAACGTACAGCGTATAACGTACAACGTATAACGTATAACGTATAACGTACAGCGTATAACGTACAGCGTATAACGTATAACGTATAACGTATAACGTACAACGTATAACGTATAATGTACAGCGTATAACGTATAACATACAACGTATAACGTACAACGTATAACGTACAACGTATAACGTACAACGTATAACGTACAACGTACAACGTGTAACGTATAACGTATAACGTACAGCGTATAACGTATAACGTACAACGTATAACGTACAACGTATAACGTACAACGTATAACGTACAACGTACAACGTGTAACGTATAACGTATAACGTATAACGTACAGCGTATAACGTACAGCGTATAACGTACAGCGTATAACGTACAACGTATAACGTACAACGTATATCGTACAACGTATAACGTACAACGTATAACGTACAACGTACAACGTGTAACGTATAACGTATAACGTACAGCGTATAACGTATAACGTACAACGTATAATGTACAACGTATAACGTACAACGTACAACGTGTAACGTGTAACGTATAATGTATAACGTATAACGTATAACGTATAACGTATAACGTACAGCGTATAACGTATAACGTACAACGTATAACGTACAACGTACAAGGTGTAACGTATAACGTATAACGTATAACGTATAACGTATAACGTATAACGTACAACGTGTAACGTATAACGTATAACGTATAACTTATAACGTATAACGTATAACGTATAACGTATAACGTATAACGTATAACGTATAACGTATAACGTACAACGTATAACGTACAACGTACAACGTGTAACGTATAACGTATAACGTACAGCGTATAACGTATAACGTATAACGTATAATGTACAACGTATAACGTACCACGTACAACGGGTAACGTATAACGTATAACGTATAACGTATAACGTATAACGTATATCGTATATCGTGTAACGTATAACGTACAGCGTATAACGTACAGCGTATAACGTATAACGTACAACGTATAACGTACAACGTACAACGTGTAACGTATAACGTATAACGTATAACGTATAACGTATAACGTATAACGTATAACGTATACCGTACAGCGTATAACGTATAACATACAACGTATAACGTACAACGTATAACGTACAACGTATAACGTACAACGTATAACGTACAACGTATAACGTACAACGTACAACGTGTAACGTATAACGTATAACGTACAGCGTATAACGTATAACGTACAACGTATAATGTACAACGTATAACGTACAACGTACAACGTGTAACGTGTAACGTATAATGTATAACGTATAACGTATAACGTATAACGTATAACGTACAGCGTATAACGTATAACGTGTAACGTATAACGTATAACGTACAGCGTATAACGTACAGCGTATAACGTACAGCGTATAACGTATAACGTATAACGTATAACGTACAACGTGTAACGTATAACGTATAACTTATAACTTATAACGTATAACGTATAACGTATAACGTATAACGTATAACGTATAACGTACAGCGTATAACGTACAGCGTATAACGTGGAGCGTATAACGTATAACGTATAACGTGTAACGTATAACGTATAACGTACAATGTATAACGTAAAGCGTATAACGTATAACGTATAAGGTATAACGTACAGCGTATAACGTACAACGTATAACGTATAACGTATATCGTATAACGTATAACGTACAGCGTATAACGTACAGCGTATAACGTATAACGTATAACGTATAACGTACAACGTATAACGTATAAGGTATAACGTACAGCGTATAACGTACAACGTATAACGTATAACGTACAGCGTATAACGTATAACGTATAACGTATAACGTACAACGTATAACGTATAATGTACAGCGTATAACGTATAACATACAACGTATAACGTACAACGTATAACGTACAACGTATAACGTACAACGTATAACGTACAACGTACAACGTGTAACGTATAACGTATAACGTACAGCGTATAACGTATAACGTACAACGTATAACGTACAACGTATAACGTACAACGTATAACGTACAACGTACAACGTGTAACGTATAACGTATAACGTATAACGTACAGCGTATAACGTACAGCGTATAACGTACAGCGTATAACGTACAACGTGTAACGTATAACGTATAACGTACAGCGTATAACGAATAACGTACAACGTATAATGTACAACGTATAACTTACAACGTACAACGTGTAACGTGTAACGTATAACGTATAACTTATAACGTACAGCGTATAACGTACAGCGTATAACGTATAACGTATAACGTATAACGTACAACGTACAACGTGTCACGTATAACGTATAACGTATAACGTACAGCGTATAACGTACAGCGTATAACGTACAGCGTATAACGTATAACGTATAACGTGTAACGTATAACGTATAACGTACAGCGTATAACGTACAGCGTATAACGTATAAGGTATAACGTACAGCGTATAACGTACAAAGTATAACGTATAACGTATATCGTGTAACGTATAACGTATAACGTACAGCGTATAACGTACAGCGTATAACGTACAGCGTATAACGTATAACGTATAAAGTGTAACGTATAACGTATAACGTACAGCGTATAACGTACAGCGTATAACGTATAACGTATAAGGTATAACGTACAGCGTATAACGTACAACGTATAACGTATACCGTATAACGTACAGCGTATAACGTACAGCGTATAACGTATAACGTATAACGTATAACGTACAACGTATAACGTATAACGTACAGCGTATAACGTATAACATACAACGTATAACGTACAACGTATAACGTACAACGTATAACGTACAACGTATAACTTACAACGTACAACGTGTAACGTATAACGTATAACGTACAGCGTATAACGTATAACGTACAACGTATAATGTACAACGTATAACGTACAACGTACAACGTGTAACGTATAACGTATAACGTATAACGTATAACTTATAACGTACAGCGTATAACGTGTAACGTATAACGTATAACGTACAGCGTATAACGTATAACGTACAACGTATAATGTACAACGTATAACGTACAACGTACAACGTGTAACGTATAACGTATAACGTATAACTTATAACGTACAGCGTATAACGTATAACGTATAACGTATAACGTACAGCGTATAACGTATAACGTAAAACGTATAATGTACAACGTATAAGGTACAACGTACAACGTGTAACGTATAACGTATAACGTATAACTTATAACGTACAGCGGATAACGTATAACGTATAACGTATAACGTACAACGTATAACGTACATCGTATAACGTACAGCGTATAACGTATAACGTATAACGTGTAACGTATAACGTATAACGTACAGCGTATAACGTACAGCGTATAACGTATAACGTATAAGGTATAACGTACAGCGTATAACGTACAACGTATAACGTATACCGTATAACGTACAACGTATAACGTACAGCGTATAACGTATAACGTATAACGTATAACGTACAACGTATAACGTACAACGTATAACGTATAACGTACAGCGTATAACGTATAACATACAACGTATAACGTACAACGTATAACGTACAACGTATAACGTACAACGTATAACGTACAACGTACAACGTGTAACGTATAACGTATAACGTATAACGTATAACGTATAACGTACAACGTATAACGTACAGCGTATAACGTATAACGTATAACGTATAACGTACAACGTACAACGTGTCACGTATAACGTATAACGTATAACGTACAGCGTATAACGTACAGCGTATAACGTACAGCGTATAACGTATAACGTATAACGTACAGCGTATAACGTACAACGTATAATGTACAACGTATAACGTACCACGTACAACGGGTAACGTATAACGTATAACGTACAGAGTATAACGTACAGCGTATAACGTATAATGTACAACGTATAACGTACAACGTACAACGTGTAACGTATAACATATAACGTATAACTTATAACGTACAGCGTATAACGTATAACGTATAACGTATAACGTATAACGTACAGCGTATAACGTATAACGTACAACGTATAATGTACAACGTATAACGTACAACGTACAACGTGTAACGTATAACGTATAACGTATAACGTATAACTTATAACGTACAGCGTATAACGTATAACGTATAACGTATAACGTATAACGTATAACGTATAACGTATAACGTATAACGTATATCGTATAACGTATAACGTATAATGTATAACGTATAACGTATAACGTATAACGTACAGCGTATAACGTATAACGTACAAGGTATAACGTACAACGTACAACGTGTAACGTATAACGTATAACGTATAACGTATAACGTATAACGTATATCGTATAACGTATAACGTATAATGTATAACGTATAACGTATAACGTATAACGTATAACGTACAGCGTATAACGTATAACGTACAAGGTATAACGTACAACGTACAACGTGTAACGTATAACGTACAACGTATAATGTACAACGTATAACGTACAACGTACAACGTGTAACGTGTAACCTATAATGTATAACGTATAACGTATAACGTATAACGTATAACGTATAACGTATAACGTACAGCGTATAACGTACAACGTATAACGTATAACGTATATCGTATAACGTATAACGTACAGCGTATAACGTACAGCGTATAACGTATAACGTATAACGTATAACGTACAACGTATAACGTATAAGGTATAACGTACAGCGTATAACGTACAACGTATAACGTATAACGTATATCGTATAACGTATAACGTACAGCGTATAACGTACAGCGTATAACGTATAACGTATAACGTATAACGTACAACGTATAACGTATAAGGTATAACGTACAGCGTATAACGTACAACGTATAACGTATAACGTACAGCGTATAACGTACAGCGTATAACGTATAACGTATAACGTATAACGTACAACGTATAACGTATAATGTACAGCGTATAACGTATAACATACAACGTATAACGTACAACGTATAACGTACAACGTATAACGTACAACGTATAACGTACAACGTACAACGTGTAACGTATAACGTACAATGTATAACGTAAAGCGTATAACGTATAACGTATAAGGTATAACGTACAGCGTATAACGTACAACGTATAACGTATAACGTATATCGTATAACGTATAACGTACAGCGTATAACGTACAGCGTATAACGTATAACGTATAACGTATAACGTACAACGTATAACGTATAAGGTATAACGTACAGCGTATAACGTACAACGTATAACGTATAACGTACAGCGTATAACGTACAGCGTATAACGTATAACGTATAACGTATAACGTACAACGTATAACGTATAATGTACAGCGTATAACGTATAACATACAACGTATAACGTACAACGTATAACGTACAACGTATAACGTACAACGTATAACGTACAACGTACAACGTGTAACGTATAACGTATAACGTACAGCGTATAACGTATAACGTACAACGTATAACGTACAACGTATAACGTACAACGTATAACGTACAACGTACAACGTGTAACGTATAACGTATAACGTATAACGTACAGCGTATAACGTACAGCGTATAACGTACAGCGTATAACGTACAACGTGTAACGTATAACGTATAACGTACAGCGTATAACGAATAACGTACAACGTATAATGTACAACGTATAACTTACAACGTACAACGTGTAACGTGTAACGTATAACGTATAACTTATAACGTACAGCGTATAACGTACAGCGTATAACGTATAACGTATAACGTATAACGTACAACGTACAACGTGTCACGTATAACGTATAACGTATAACGTACAGCGTATAACGTACAGCGTATAACGTACAGCGTATAACGTATAACGTATAACGTGTAACGTATAACGTATAACGTACAGCGTATAACGTACAGCGTATAACGTATAAGGTATAACGTACAGCGTATAACGTACAAAGTATAACGTATAACGTATATCGTGTAACGTATAACGTATAACGTACAGCGTATAACGTACAGCGTATAACGTACAGCGTATAACGTATAACGTATAAAGTGTAACGTATAACGTATAACGTACAGCGTATAACGTACAGCGTATAACGTATAACGTATAAGGTATAACGTACAGCGTATAACGTACAACGTATAACGTATACCGTATAACGTACAGCGTATAACGTACAGCGTATAACGTATAACGTATAACGTATAACGTACAACGTATAACGTATAACGTACAGCGTATAACGTATAACATACAACGTATAACGTACAACGTATAACGTACAACGTATAACTTACAACGTACAACGTGTAACGTATAACGTATAACGTACAGCGTATAACGTATAACGTACAACGTATAATGTACAACGTATAACGTACAACGTACAACGTGTAACGTATAACGTATAACGTATAACGTATAACTTATAACGTACAGCGTATAACGTGTAACGTATAACGTATAACGTACAGCGTATAACGTATAACGTACAACGTATATTGTACAACGTATAACGTACAACGTACAACGTGTAACGTATAACGTATAACGTATAACTTATAACGTACAGCGTATAACGTATAACGTATAACGTATAACGTACAGCGTATAACGTATAACGTAAAACGTATAATGTACAACGTATAAGGTACAACGTACAACGTGTAACGTATAACGTATAACGTATAACTTATAACGTACAGCGGATAACGTATAACGTATAACGTATAACGTACAACGTATAACGTACAGCGTATAACGTACAGCGTATAACGTATAACGTATAACGTGTAACGTATAACGTATAACGTACAGCGTATAACGTACAGCGTATAACGTATAACGTATAAGGTATAACGTACAGCGTATAACGTACAACGTATAACGTATACCGTATAACGTACAGCGTATAACGTACAGCGTATAACGTATAACGTATAACGTATAACGTACAACGTATAACGTACAACGTATAACGTATAACGTACAGCGTATAACGTATAACATACAACGTATAACGTACAACGTATAACGTACAACGTATAACGTACAACGTATAACGTACAACGTACAACGTGTAACGTATAACGTATAACGTATAACGTATAACGTATAACGTACAACGTATAACGTACAGCGTATAACGTATAACGTATAACGTATAACGTACAACGTACAACGTGTCACGTATAACGTATAACGTATAACGTACAGCGTATAACGTACAGCGTATAACGTACAGCGTATAACGTATAACGTATAACGTACAGCGTATAACGTACAACGTATAATGTACAACGTATAACGTACCACGTACAACGGGTAACGTATAACGTATAACGTACAGAGTATAACGTACAGCGTATAACGTATAATGTACAACGTATAACGTACAACGTACAACGTGTAACGTATAACATATAACGTATAACTTATAACGTACAGCGTATAACGTATAACGTATAACGTATAACGTATAACGTACAGCGTATAACGTATAACGTACAACGTATTATGTACAACGTATAACGTACAACGTACAACGTGTAACGTATAACGTATAACGTATAACGTATAACTTATAACGTACAGCGTATAACGTATAACGTATAACGTATAACGTATAACGTATAACGTATAACGTATAACGTATAACGTATATCGTATAACGTATAACGTATAATGTATAACGTATAACGTATAACGTATAACGTACAGCGTATAACGTATAACGTACAAGGTATAACGTACAACGTACAACGTGTAACGTATAACGTATAACGTATAACGTATAACGTATAACGTATATCGTATAACGTATAACGTATAATGTATAACGTATAACGTATAACGTATAACGTATAACGTACAGCGTATAACGTATAACGTACAAGGTATAACGTACAACGTACAACGTGTAACGTATAACGTACAACGTATAATGTACAACGTATAACGTACAACGTACAACGTGTAACGTGTAACCTATAATGTATAACGTATAACGTATAACGTATAACGTATAACGTATAACGTATAACGTACAGCGTATAACGTACAACGTATAACGTATAACGTATATCGTATAACGTATAACGTACAGCGTATAACGTACAGCGTATAACGTATAACGTATAACGTATAACGTACAACGTATAACGTATAAGGTATAACGTACAGCGTATAACGTACAACGTATAACGTATAACGTATAACGTACAGCGTATAACGTACAGCGTATAACGTATAACGTATAACGTATAACGTACAACGTATAACGTATAATGTACAGCGTATAACGTATAACATACAACGTATAACGTACAACGTATAACGTACAACGTACAACGTATAACGTACAACGTATAACGTACAACGTACAACGTGTAACGTATAACGTATAACGTACAGCGTATAACGTATAACGTACAACGTATAACGTACAACGTATAACGTACAACGTATAACGTACAACGTACAACGTGTAACGTATAACGTATAACGTATAACGTACAGCGTATAACGTACAGCGTATAACGTACAGCGTATAACGTACAACGTGTAACGTATAACGTATAACGTACAGCGTATAACGTATAACGTACAACGTATAATGTACAACGTATAACGTACAACGTACAACGTGTAACGTGTAACGTATAACGTATAACTTATAACGTACAGCGTATAACGTACAGCGTATAACGTATAACGTATAACGTATAACGTACAACGTACAACGTGTCACGTATAACGTATAACGTATAACGTACAGCGTATAACGTACAGCGTATAACGTACAGCGTATAACGTATAACGTATAACGTACAGCGTATAACGTACAGCGTATAACGTATAACGTATAAAGTGTAACGTATAACGTATAACGTACAGCGTATAACGTACAGCGTATAACGTATAACGTATAAAGTGTAACGTATAACGTATAACGTACAGCGTATAACGTACAGCGTATAACGTATAACGTATAAGGTATAACGTACAGCGTATAACGTACAACGTATAACGTATACCGTATAACGTACAGCGTATAACGTACAGCGTATAACGTATAACGTATAACGTATAACGTACAACGTATAACGTATAACGTACAGCGTATAACGTATAACATACAACGTATAACGTACAACGTATAACGTACAACGTATAACGTACAACGTATAACGTACAACGTACAACGTGTAACGTATAACGTATAACGTACAGCGTATAACGTATAACGTACAACGTATAATGTACAACGTATAACGTACAACGTACAACGTGTAACGTATAACGTATAACGTATAACTTATAACGTACAGCGTATAACGTGTAACGTATAACGTATAACGTACAGCGTATAACGTATAACGTACAACGTATAATGTACAACGTATAACGTACAACGTACAACGTGTAACGTATAACGTATAACGTATAACTTATAACGTACAGCGTATAACGTATAACGTATAACGTATAACGTACAGCGTATAACGTATAACGTAAAACGTATAATGTACAACGTATAACGTACAACGTACAACGTGTAACGTATAACGTATAACGTATAACTTATAACGTACAGCGGATAACGTATAACGTATAACGTACAACGTATAACGTACAGCGTATAACGTACAGCGTATAACGTGTAACGTATAACGTGTAACGTATAACGTATAACGTACAGCGTATAACGTACAGCGTATAACGTATAACGTATAAGGTATAACGTACAGCGTATAACGTACAACGTATAACGTTTACCGTATAACGTACAGCGTATAACGTACAGCGTATAACGTATAACGTATAACGTATAACGTACAACGTATAACGTATAACGTACAGCGTATAACGTATAACATACAACGTATAACGTACAACGTATAACGTACAACGTATAACGTACAACGTATAACGTACAACGTACAACGTGTAACGTATAACGTATAACGTACAGCGTATAACGTATAACGTACAACGTATAATGTACAACGTATAACGTATAACGTACAACGTACAACGTGTAACGTGTAACCTATAATGTATAACGTATAACGTATAACGTATAACGTATAACGTACAGCGTATAACGTATAACGTACAACGTACAACGTATAACGTACAACGTACAACGTGTAACGTATAACGTATAACGTATAACGTATAACGTACAGCGTATAACGTACAGCGTATAACGTACAGCGTATAACGTATAACGTGTAACGTATAACGTATAACGTACAGCGTATAACGTACAGCGTATAACGTATAACGTATAACGTATAACGTATAACGTACAACGTGTAACGTATAACGTATAACGTATAACTTATAACGTATAACGTATAACGTATAACGTATAACGTATAACGTATAACGTATAACGTACAACGTATAACGTACAACGTACAACGTGTAACGTATAACGTATAACGTACAGCGTATAACGTATAACGTACAACGTATAATGTACAACGTATAACGTACCACGTACAACGGGTAACGTATAACGTATAACGTATAACGTATAACGTATAACGTATATCGTATATCGTGTAACGTATAACGTACAGCGTATAACGTACAGCGTATAACGTATAACGTACAACGTATAACGTACAACGTACAACGTGTAACGTATAACGTATAACGTATAACGTGTAACGTATAACGTATAACGTATAACGTATAACGTATAACGTAAAACGTATAACGTATAACGTACAGCGTATAACGTATAACATACAACGTATAACGTACAACGTATAACGTACAACGTATAACGTACAACGTATAACGTACAACGTACAACGTGTAACGTATAACGTATAACGTACAGCGTATAACGTACAGCGTATAACGTATAACGTATAACGTATAACGTACAACGTATAACGTATAACGTATAACGTATAACGTATAACGTATAACGTACAACGTATAACGTACAACGTACAACGTGTAACGTATAACGTATAACGTACAGCGTATAACGTATAACATACAACGTATAACGTACAACGTATAACGTACAACGTATAACGTACAACGTATAACGTACAACGTACAACGTGTAACGTATAACGTATAACGTACAGCGTATAACGTACAGCGTATAACGTATAACGTATAACGTATAACGTACAGCGTATAACGTATAACGTATAACGTACAACGTATAACGTATAACGTACAACGTATAACGTACAACGTACAACGTGTAACGTATAACGTATAACGTACAGCGTATAACGTATAACGTACAACGTATAATGTACAACGTATAACGTACCACGTACAACGGGTAACGTATAACGTATAACGTACAGAGTATAACGTACAGCGTATAACGTATAATGTACAACGTATAACGTACAACGTACAACGTGTAACGTATAACATATAACGTATAACTTATAACGTACAGCGTATAACGTGTAACGTATAACGTATAACGTACAGCGTATAACGTATAACGTACAACGTATAATGTACAACGTATAACGTACAACGTACAACGTGTAACGTATAACGTATAACGTATAACGTATAACTTATAACGTACAGCGTATAACGTGTAACGTATAACGTATAACGTACAGCGTATAACGTATAACGTACAACGTATAATGTACAACGTATAACGTACAACGTACAACGTGTAACGTATAACGTATAACGTATAACTTATAACGTACAGCGTATAACGTATAACGTATAACGTATAACGTACAGCGTATAACGTATAACGTAAAACGTATAATGTACAACGTATAAGGTACAACGTACAACGTGTAACGTATAACGTATAACGTATAACTTATAACGTACAGCGGATAACGTATAACGTATAACGTATAACGTACAACGTATAACGTACAGCGTATAACGTACAGCGTATAACGTATAACGTATAACGTGTAACGTATAACGTATAACGTACAGCGTATAACGTACAGCGTATAACGTATAACGTATAAGGTATAACGTACAGCGTATAACGTACAACGTATAACGTATACCGTATAACGTACAGCGTATAACGTACAGCGTATAACGTATAACGTACAACGTATAACGTACAACGTATAACGTACAACGTATAACGTATAACGTACAGCGTATAACGTATAACATACAACGTATAACGTACAACGTATAACGTACAACGTATAACGTACAACGTATAACGTACAACGTACAACGTGTAACGTATAACGTATAACGTACAGCGTATAACGTATAACGTACAACGTATAATGTACAACGTATAACGTACAACGTACAACGTGTAACGTGTAACGTATAATGTATAACGTATAACGTATAACGTATAACGTATAACGTACAGCGTATAACGTATAACGTACAACGTATAACGTACAACGTACAACGTGTAACGTATAACGTATAACGTATAACGTATAACGTACAGCGTATAACGTACAGCGTATAACGTACAGCGTATAACGTATAACGTGTAACGTATAACGTATAACGTACAGCGTATAACGTACAGCGTATAACGTACAGCGTATAACGTATAACGTATAACGTATAACGTATAACGTATAACGTACAACGTGTAACGTATAACGTATAACGTATTACTTATAACGTATAACGTATAACGTATAACGTATAACGTATAACGTATAACGTATAACGTATAACGTATAACGTACAACGTATAACGTATAACGTACAACGTATAACGTACAACGTACAACGTGTAACGTATAACGTATAACGTATAACGTGTAACGTATAACGTATAACGTATAACGTATAACGTATAACGTATAACGTATAACGTATAACGTATAACGTATAACGTATAACGTATAACGTATAACGTATAACGTATAACGTATAACGTATAACGTATAACGTATAACGTATAACGTATAACGTATAACGTATAACGTATAACGTATAACGTATAACGTATAACGTATAACGTATAACGTATAACGTATAACGTATAACGTATAACGTATAACGTATAACGTATAACGTATAACGTATAACGTATAACGTATAACGTATAACGTATAACGTATAACGTATAACGTATAACGTATAACGTATAACGTATAACGTATAACGTATAACGTATAACGTATAACGTATAACGTATAACGTATAACGTATAACGTATAACGTATACCGTACAGCGTATAACGTATAACATACAACGTATAACGTACAACATATAACGTACAACGTATAACGTACAACGTATGACGTACAACGTACAACGTGTAACGTATAACGTATAACGTATAACGTACAGCGTATAACGTACAGCGTATAACGTACAGCGTATAACGTATAACGTATAACGTGTAACGTATAACGTATAACGTACAGCGTATAACGTACAGCGTATAACGTATAACGTATAAGGTATAACGTACAGCGTATAACGTACAAAGTATAACGTATAACGTATATCGTGTAACGTATAACGTACAGCGTATAACGTACAGCGTATAACGTACAGCGTATAACGTATAACGTATAACGTGTAACGTATAACGTATAACGTATAACGTATAACGTATAACGTAAAACGTATAACGTATAACGTACAGCGTATAACGTATAACATACAACGTATAACGTACAACGTATAACGTACAACGTATAACGTACAACGTATAACGTACAACGTACAACGTGTAACGTATAACGTATAACGTACAGCGTATAACGTACAGCGTATAACGTATAACGTATAACGTATAACGTACAACGTATAACGTATAACGTATAACGTATAACGTATAACGTATAACGTACAACGTATAACGTACAACGTACAACGTGTAACGTATAACGTATAACGTACAGCGTATAACGTATAACGTACAACGTATAATGTACAACGTATAACGTACCACGTACAACGGGTAACGTATAACGTATAACGTACAGAGTATAACGTACAGCGTATAACGTATAATGTACAACGTATAACGTACAACGTACAACGTGTAACGTATAACATATAACGTATAACTTATAACGTACAGCGTATAACGTATAACGTATAACGTACAACGTATAACGTATAACGTATAACGTATAACGTATAACGTATAACGTACAACGTATAACGTACAACGTACAACGTGTAACGTATAACGTATAACGTACAGCGTATAACGTATAACGTACAACGTATAATGTACAACGTATAACGTACCACGTACAACGGGTAACGTATAACGTATAACGTACAGAGTATAACGTACAGCGTATAACGTATAATGTACAACGTATAACGTACAACGTACAACGTGTAACGTATAACATATAACGTATAACTTATAACGTACAGCGTATAACGTATAACGTATAACGTATAACGTATAACGTACAGCGTATAACGTATAACGTACAACGTATAATGTACAACGTATAACGTACAACGTACAACGTGTAACGTATAACGTATAACGTATAACGTATAACTTATAACGTACAGCGTATAACGTATAACGTATAACGTATAACGTATAACGTATAACGTATAACGTATAACGTATAACGTATAACGTATATCGTATAACGTATAACGTATAATGTATAACGTATAACGTATAACGTATAACGTACAGCGTATAACGTATAACGTACAAGGTATAACGTACAACGTACAACGTGTAACGTATAACGTATAACGTATAACGTATAACGTATAACGTATATCGTATAACGTATAACGTATAATGTATAACGTATAACGTATAACGTATAACGTATAACGTATAACGTACAGCGTATAACGTATAACGTACAAGGTATAACGTACAACGTACAACGTGTAACGTATAACGTACAACGTATAATGTACAACGTATAACGTACAACGTACAACGTGTAACGTGTAACCTATAATGTATAACGTATAACGTATAACGTATAACGTATAACGTATAACGTACAGCGTATAACGTACAGCGTATAACGTATAACGTATAACGTATAACGTACAACGTATAACGTATAACGTATAACGTATAACGTATAACGTATAACGTACAACGTATAACGTACAACGTACAACGTGTAACGTATAACGTATAACGTACAGCGTATAACGTATAATGTACAACGTATAACGTACCACGTACAACGGGTAACGTATAACGTATAACGTACAGAGTATAACGTACAGCGTATAACGTATAATGTACAACGTATAACGTACAACGTACAACGTGTAACGTATAACATATAACGTATAACTTATAACGTACAGCGTATAACGTATAACGTATAACGTATAACGTATAACGTACAGCGTATAACGTATAACGTACAACGTATAATGTACAACGTATAACGTACAACGTACAACATGTAACGTATAACGTATAACGTATAACTTATAACGTACAGCGTATAACGTATAACGTATAACGTATAACGTATAACGTATAACGTATAACGTATAACGTATAACGTATAACGTATAACGTATAACGTATAACGTATAACGTATAACGTATAACGTATAACGTATAACGTATAACGTATAACGTATAACGTACAGCGTATAACGTATAACGTACAAGGTATAACGTACAACGTACAACGTGTAACGTATAACGTACAACGTATAATGTACAACGTATAACGTACAACGTACAACGTGTAACGTGTAACCTATAATGTATAACGTATAACGTATAACGTACAACGTATAACGTACAACGTACAACGTGTAACGTATAACGTACAGCGTATAACGTATAACGTACAACGTATAATGTACAACGTATAACGTACAACGTACAACATGTAACGTATAACGTATAACGTATAATGTACAACGTATAACGTACAACGTACAACGTGTAACGTGTAACCTATAATGTATAACGTATAACGTATAACGTATAACGTATAACGTATAACGTATAACGTACAACGTATAACGTATAAGGTATAACGTACAGCGTATAACGTACAACGTATAACGTATAACGTATAACGTACAGCGTATAACGTACAGCGTATAACGTATAACGTATAACGTATAACGTACAACGTATAACGTATAATGTACAGCGTATAACGTATAACATACAACGTATAACGTACAACGTATAACGTACAACGTATAACGTACAACGTATAACGTACAACGTACAACGTGTAACGTATAACGTATAACGTACAGCGTATAACGTATAACGTACAACGTATAACGTACAACGTATAAGGTACAACGTATAACGTACAACGTACAACGTGTAACGTATAACGTATAACGTATAACGTACAGCGTATAACGTACAGCGTATAACGTACAGCGTATAACGTACAACGTGTAACGTATAACGTATAACGTACAGCGTATAACGTATAACGTACAACGTATAATGTACAACGTATAACGTACAACGTACAACGTGTAACGTGTAACGTATAACGTATAACTTATAACGTACAGCGTATAACGTACAGCGTATAACGTATAACGTATAACGTATAACGTACAACGTACAACGTGTCACGTATAACGTATAACGTATAACGTACAGCGTATAACGTACAGCGTATAACGTACAGCGTATAACGTATAACGTATAACGTACAGCGTATAACGTACAGCGTATAACGTATAACGTATAAAGTGTAACGTATAACGTATAACGTACAGCGTATAACGTACAGCGTATAACGTATAACGTATAAGGTATAACGTACAGCGTATAACGTACAACGTATAACGTTTACCGTATAACGTACAGCGTATAACGTACAGCGTATAACGTATAACGTATAACGTATAACGTACAACGTATAACGTATAACGTATAACGTATAACGTATAACATACAACGTATAACGTACAACGTATAACGTACAACGTATAACGTACAACGTACAACGTACAACGTACAACGTACAACGTGTAACGTATAACGTATAACGTACAGCGTATAACGTATAACGTACAACGTATAATGTACAACGTATAACGTACAACGTACAACGTGTAACGTGTAACCTATAATGTATAACGTATAACGTATAACGTATAACGTATAACGTACAGCGTATAACGTATAACGTACAACGTACAACGTATAACGTACAACGTACAACGTGTAACGTATAACGTATAACGTATAACGTATAACGTACAGCGTATAACGTACAGCGTATAACGTACAGCGTATAACGTATAACGTGTAACGTATAACGTATAACGTACAGCGTATAACGTACAGCGTATAACGTATAACGTATAACGTATAACGTACAACGTGTAACGTATAACGTATAACGTATAACTTATAACGTATAACGTATAACGTATAACGTATAACGTATAACGTATAACGTACAACGTATAACGTACAACGTACAACGTGTAACGTATAACGTATAACGTACAGCGTATAACGTATAACGTACAACGTATAATGTACAACGTATAACGTACCACGTACAACGGGTAACGTATAACGTATAACGTACAACGTACAACGTGTCACGTATAACGTATAACGTATAACGTACAGCGTATAACGTACAGCGTATAACGTACAGCGTATAACGTATAACGTATAACGTGTAACGTATAACGTATAACGTACAGCGTATAACGTACAGCGTATAACGTATAAGGTATAACGTACAGCGTATAACGTACAAAGTATAACGTATAACGTATATCGTGTAACGTATAACGTATAACGTACAGCGTATAACGTACAGCGTATAACGTACAGCGTATAACGTATAACGTATAAAGTGTAACGTATAACGTATAACGTACAGCGTATAACGTACAGCGTATAACGTATAACGTATAAGGTATAACGTACAGCGTATAACGTACAACGTATAACGTATACCGTATAACGTACAGCGTATAACGTACAGCGTATAACGTATAACGTATAACGTATAACGTACAACGTATAACGTATAACGTACAGCGTATAACGTATAACATACAACGTATAACGTACAACGTATAACGTACAACGTATAACGTACAACGTATAACTTACAACGTACAACGTGTAACGTATAACGTATAACGTACAGCGTATAACGTATAACGTACAACGTATAATGTACAACGTATAACGTACAACGTACAACGTGTAACGTATAACGTATAACGTATAACGTATAACTTATAACGTACAGCGTATAACGTGTAACGTATAACGTATAACGTACAGCGTATAACGTATAACGTACAACGTATATTGTACAACGTATAACGTACAACGTACAACGTGTAACGTATAACGTATAACGTATAACTTATAACGTACAGCGTATAACGTATAACGTATAACGTATAACGTACAGCGTATAACGTATAACGTAAAACGTATAATGTACAACGTATAAGGTACAACGTACAACGTGTAACGTATAACGTATAACGTATAACTTATAACGTACAGCGGATAACGTATAACGTATAACGTATAACGTACAACGTATAACGTACAGCGTATAACGTACAGCGTATAACGTATAACGTATAACGTGTAACGTATAACGTATAACGTACAGCGTATAACGTACAGCGTATAACGTATAACGTATAAGGTATAACGTACAGCGTATAACGTACAACGTATAACGTATACCGTATAACGTACAGCGTATAACGTACAGCGTATAACGTATAACGTATAACGTATAACGTACAACGTATAACGTACAACGTATAACGTATAACGTACAGCGTATAACGTATAACATACAACGTATAACGTACAACGTATAACGTACAACGTATAACGTACAACGTATAACGTACAACGTACAACGTGTAACGTATAACGTATAACGTATAACGTATAACGTATAACGTACAACGTATAACGTACAGCGTATAACGTATAACGTATAACGTATAACGTACAACGTACAACGTGTCACGTATAACGTATAACGTATAACGTACAGCGTATAACGTACAGCGTATAACGTACAGCGTATAACGTATAACGTATAACGTACAGCGTATAACGTACAACGTATAATGTACAACGTATAACGTACCACGTACAACGGGTAACGTATAACGTATAACGTACAGAGTATAACGTACAGCGTATAACGTATAATGTACAACGTATAACGTACAACGTACAACGTGTAACGTATAACATATAACGTATAACTTATAACGTACAGCGTATAACGTATAACGTATAACGTATAACGTATAACGTACAGCGTATAACGTATAACGTACAACGTATAATGTACAACGTATAACGTACAACGTACATCGTGTAACGTATAACGTATAACGTATAACGTATAACTTATAACGTACAGCGTATAACGTATAACGTATAACGTATAACGTATAACGTATAACGTATAACGTATAACGTATAACGTATATCGTATAACGTATAACGTATAATGTATAACGTATAACGTATAACGTATAACGTACAGCGTATAACGTATAACGTACAAGGTATAACGTACAACGTACAACGTGTAACGTATAACGTATAACGTATAACGTATAACGTATAACGTATAACGTATAACGTATAACGTATAATGTATAACGTATAACGTATAACGTATAACGTATAACGTACAGCGTATAACGTATAACGTACAAGGTATAACGTACAACGTACAACGTGTAACGTATAACGTACAACGTATAATGTACAACGTATAACGTACAACGTACAACGTGTAACGTGTAACCTATAATGTATAACGTATAACGTATAACGTATAACGTATAACGTATAACGTATAACGTACAGCGTATAACGTACAACGTATAACGTATAACGTATATCGTATAACGTATAACGTACAGCGTATAACGTACAGCGTATAACGTATAACGTATAACGTATAACGTACAACGTATAACGTATAAGGTATAACGTACAGCGTATAACGTACAACGTATAACGTATAACGTATAACGTACAGCGTATAACGTACAGCGTATAACGTATAACGTATAACGTATAACGTACAACGTATAACGTATAACGTACAGCGTATAACGTATAACATACAACGTATAACGTACAACGTATAACGTACAACGTACAACGTATAACGTACAACGTATAACGTACAACGTACAACGTGTAACGTATAACGTATAACGTACAGCGTATAACGTATAACGTACAACGTATAACGTACAACGTATAACGTACAACGTATAACGTACAACGTACAACGTGTAACGTATAACGTATAACGTATAACGTACAGCGTATAACGTACAGCGTATAACGTACAGCGTATAACGTACAACGTGTAACGTATAACGTATAACGTACAGCGTATAACGTATAACGTACAACGTATAATGTACAACGTATAACGTACAACGTACAACGTGTAACGTGTAACGTATAACGTATAACTTATAACGTACAGCGTATAACGTACAGCGTATAACGTATAACGTATAACGTATAACGTACAACGTACAACGTGTCACGTATAACGTATAACGTATAACGTACAGCGTATAACGTACAGCGTATAACGTACAGCGTATAACGTATAACGTATAACGTACAGCGTATAACGTACAGCGTATAACGTATAACGTATAAAGTGTAACGTATAACGTATAACGTACAGCGTATAACGTACAGCGTATAACGTATAACGTATAAAGTGTAACGTATAACGTATAACGTACAGCGTATAACGTACAGCGTATAACGTATAACGTATAAGGTATAACGTACAGCGTATAACGTACAACGTATAACGTATACCGTATAACGTACAGCGTATAACGTACAGCGTATAACGTATAACGTATAACGTATAACGTACAACGTATAACGTATAACGTACAGCGTATAACGTATAACATACAACGTATAACGTACAACGTATAACGTACAACGTATAACGTACAACGTATAACGTACAACGTACAACGTGTAACGTATAACGTATAACGTACAGCGTATAACGTATAACGTACAACGTATAATGTACAACGTATAACGTACAACGTACAACGTGTAACGTATAACGTATAACGTATAACTTATAACGTACAGCGTATAACGTGTAACGTATAACGTATAACGTACAGCGTATAACGTATAACGTACAACGTATAATGTACAACGTATAACGTACAACGTACAACGTGTAACGTATAACGTATAACGTATAACTTATAACGTACAGCGTATAACGTATAACGTATAACGTATAACGTACAGCGTATAACGTATAACGTAAAACGTATAATGTACAACGTATAACGTACAACGTACAACGTGTAACGTATAACGTATAACGTATAACTTATAACGTACAGCGGATAACGTATAACGTATAACGTACAACGTATAACGTACAGCGTATAACGTACAGCGTATAACGTGTAACGTATAACGTGTAACGTATAACGTATAACGTACAGCGTATAACGTACAGCGTATAACGTATAACGTATAAGGTATAACGTACAGCGTATAACGTACAACGTATAACGTTTACCGTATAACGTACAGCGTATAACGTACAGCGTATAACGTATAACGTATAACGTATAACGTACAACGTATAACGTATAACGTACAGCGTATAACGTATAACATACAACGTATAACGTACAACGTATAACGTACAACGTATAACGTACAACGTATAACGTACAACGTACAACGTGTAACGTATAACGTATAACGTACAGCGTATAACGTATAACGTACAACGTATAATGTACAACGTATAACGTATAACGTACAACGTACAACGTGTAACGTGTAACCTATAATGTATAACGTATAACGTATAACGTATAACGTATAACGTACAGCGTATAACGTATAACGTACAACGTACAACGTATAACGTACAACGTACAACGTGTAACGTATAACGTATAACGTATAACGTATAACGTACAGCGTATAACGTACAGCGTATAACGTACAGCGTATAACGTATAACGTGTAACGTATAACGTATAACGTACAGCGTATAACGTACAGCGTATAACGTATAACGTATAACGTATAACGTATAACGTACAACGTGTAACGTATAACGTATAACGTATAACTTATAACGTATAACGTATAACGTATAACGTATAACGTATAACGTATAACGTATAACGTACAACGTATAACGTACAACGTACAACGTGTAACGTATAACGTATAACGTACAGCGTATAACGTATAACGTACAACGTATAATGTACAACGTATAACGTACCACGTACAACGGGTAACGTATAACGTATAACGTATAACGTATAACGTATAACGTATATCGTATATCGTGTAACGTATAACGTACAGCGTATAACGTACAGCGTATAACGTATAACGTACAACGTATAACGTACAACGTACAACGTGTAACGTATAACGTATAACGTATAACGTGTAACGTATAACGTATAACGTATAACGTATAACGTATAACGTAAAACGTATAACGTATAACGTACAGCGTATAACGTATAACATACAACGTATAACGTACAACGTATAACGTACAACGTATAACGTACAACGTATAACGTACAACGTACAACGTGTAACGTATAACGTATAACGTACAGCGTATAACGTACAGCGTATAACGTATAACGTATAACGTATAACGTACAACGTATAACGTATAACGTATAACGTATAACGTATAACGTATAACGTACAACGTATAACGTACAACGTACAACGTGTAACGTATAACGTATAACGTACAGCGTATAACGTATAACATACAACGTATAACGTACAACGTATAACGTACAACGTATAACGTACAACGTATAACGTACAACGTACAACGTGTAACGTATAACGTATAACGTACAGCGTATAACGTACAGCGTATAACGTATAACGTATAACGTATAACGTACAACGTATAACGTATAACGTATAACGTATAACGTATAACGTATAACGTACAACGTATAACGTACAACGTACAACGTGTAACGTATAACGTATAACGTACAGCGTATAACGTATAACGTACAACGTATAATGTACAACGTATAACGTACCACGTACAACGGGTAACGTATAACGTATAACGTACAGAGTATAACGTACAGCGTATAACGTATAATGTACAACGTATAACGTACAACGTACAACGTGTAACGTATAACATATAACGTACAACATATAACGTACAACGTATAACGTGTAACGTATAACGTATAACGTACAGCGTATAACGTATAACGTACAACGTATAATGTACAACGTATAACGTACAACGTACAACGTGTAACGTATAACGTATAACGTATAACGTATAACTTATAACGTACAGCGTATAACGTGTAACGTATAACGTATAACGTACAGCGTATAACGTATAACGTACAACGTATAATGTACAACGTATAACGTACAACGTACAACGTGTAACGTATAACGTATAACGTATAACTTATAACGTACAGCGTATAACGTATAACGTATAACGTATAACGTACAGCGTATAACGTATAACGTAAAACGTATAATGTACAACGTATAAGGTACAACGTACAACGTGTAACGTATAACGTATAACGTATAACTTATAACGTACAGCGGATAACGTATAACGTATAACGTATAACGTACAACGTATAACGTACAGCGTATAACGTACAGCGTATAACGTATAACGTATAACGTGTAACGTATAACGTATAACGTACAGCGTATAACGTACAGCGTATAACGTATAACGTATAAGGTATAACGTACAGCGTATAACGTACAACGTATAACGTATACCGTATAACGTACAGCGTATAACGTACAGCGTATAACGTATAACGTATAACGTATAACGTACAACGTATAACGTACAACGTATAACGTATAACGTACAGCGTATAACGTATAACATACAACGTATAACGTACAACGTATAACGTACAACGTATAACGTACAACGTATAACGTACAACGTACAACGTGTAACGTATAACGTATAACGTACAGCGTATAACGTATAACGTACAACGTATAATGTACAACGTATAACGTACAACGTACAACGTGTAACGTGTAACGTATAATGTATAACGTATAACGTATAACGTATAACGTATAACGTACAGCGTATAACGTATAACGTACAACGTATAACGTACAACGTACAACGTGTAACGTATAACGTATAACGTATAACGTATAACGTACAGCGTATAACGTACAGCGTATAACGTACAGCGTATAACGTATAACGTGTAACGTATAACGTATAACGTACAGCGTATAACGTACAGCGTATAACGTACAGCGTATAACGTATAACGTATAACGTATAACGTATAACGTATAACGTACAACGTGTAACGTATAACGTATAACGTATTACTTATAACGTATAACGTATAACGTATAACGTATAACGTATAACGTATAACGTATAACGTACAACGTATAACGTATAACGTACAACGTATAACGTACAACGTACAACGTGTAACGTATAACGTATAACGTATAACGTGTAACGTATAACGTATAACGTATAACGTATAACGTATAACGTATAACGTATAACGTATAACGTATAACGTATAACGTATAACGTATAACGTATAACGTATAACGTATAACGTATAACGTATAACGTATAACGTATAACGTATAACGTATAACGTATAACGTATAACGTATAACGTATAACGTATAACGTATAACGTATAACGTATAACGTATAACGTATAACGTATAACGTATAACGTATAACGTATAACGTATAACGTATAACGTATAACGTATAACGTATAACGTATAACGTATAACGTATAACGTATAACGTATAACGTATAACGTATAACGTATAACGTATAACGTATAACGTATAACGTATAACGTATAACGTATAACGTATAACGTATACCGTACAGCGTATAACGTATAACATACAACGTATAACGTACAACATATAACGTACAACGTATAACGTACAACGTATGACGTACAACGTACAACGTGTAACGTATAACGTATAACGTATAACGTACAGCGTATAACGTACAGCGTATAACGTACAGCGTATAACGTATAACGTATAACGTGTAACGTATAACGTATAACGTACAGCGTATAACGTACAGCGTATAACGTATAACGTATAAGGTATAACGTACAGCGTATAACGTACAAAGTATAACGTATAACGTATATCGTGTAACGTATAACGTACAGCGTATAACGTACAGCGTATAACGTACAGCGTATAACGTATAACGTATAACGTGTAACGTATAACGTATAACGTATAACGTATAACGTATAACGTAAAACGTATAACGTATAACGTACAGCGTATAACGTATAACATACAACGTATAACGTACAACGTATAACGTACAACGTATAACGTACAACGTATAACGTACAACGTACAACGTGTAACGTATAACGTATAACGTACAGCGTATAACGTACAGCGTATAACGTATAACGTATAACGTATAACGTACAACGTATAACGTATAACGTATAACGTATAACGTATAACGTATAACGTACAACGTATAACGTACAACGTACAACGTGTAACGTATAACGTATAACGTACAGCGTATAACGTATAACGTACAACGTATAATGTACAACGTATAACGTACCACGTACAACGGGTAACGTATAACGTATAACGTACAGAGTATAACGTACAGCGTATAACGTATAATGTACAACGTATAACGTACAACGTACAACGTGTAACGTATAACATATAACGTATAACTTATAACTTATAACGTACAGCGTATAACGTATAACGTATAACGTACAACGTATAACGTATAACGTATAACGTATAACGTATAACGTATAACGTACAACGTATAACGTACAACGTACAACGTGTAACGTATAACGTATAACGTACAGCGTATAACGTATAACGTACAACGTATAATGTACAACGTATAACGTACCACGTACAACGGGTAACGTATAACGTATAACGTACAGAGTATAACGTACAGCGTATAACGTATAATGTACAACGTATAACGTACAACGTACAACGTGTAACGTATAACATATAACGTATAACTTATAACGTACAGCGTATAACGTATAACGTATAACGTATAACGTATAACGTACAGCGTATAACGTATAACGTACAACGTATAATGTACAACGTATAACGTACAACGTACAACGTGTAACGTATAACGTATAACGTATAACGTATAACTTATAACGTACAGCGTATAACGTATAACGTATAACGTATAACGTATAACGTATAACGTATAACGTATAACGTATAACGTATAACGTATATCGTATAACGTATAACGTATAACATAACGTATAACGTATAACGTATAACGTACAGCGTATAACGTATAACGTACAAGGTATAACGTACAACGTACAACGTGTAACGTATAACGTATAACGTATAACGTATAACGTATAACGTATATCGTATAACGTATAACGTATAATGTATAACGTATAACGTATAACGTATAACGTATAACGTATAACGTACAGCGTATAACGTATAACGTACAAGGTATAACGTACAACGTACAACGTGTAACGTATAACGTACAACGTATAATGTACAACGTATAACGTACAACGTACAACGTGTAACGTGTAACCTATAATGTATAACGTATAACGTATAACGTATAACGTATAACGTATAACGTACAGCGTATAACGTACAGCGTATAACGTATAACGTATAACGTATAACGTACAACGTATAACGTATAACGTATAACGTATAACGTATAACGTATAACGTACAACGTATAACGTACAACGTACAACGTGTAACGTATAACGTATAACGTACAGCGTATAACGTATAATGTACAACGTATAACGTACCACGTACAACGGGTAACGTATAACGTATAACGTACAGAGTATAACGTACAGCGTATAACGTATAATGTACAACGTATAACGTACAACGTACAACGTGTAACGTATAACATATAACGTATAACTTATAACGTACAGCGTATAACGTATAACGTATAACGTATAACGTATAACGTACAGCGTATAACGTATAACGTACAACGTATAATGTACAACGTATAACGTACAACGTACAACATGTAACGTATAACGTATAACGTATAACTTATAACGTACAGCGTATAACGTATAACGTATAACGTATAACGTATAACGTATAACGTATAACGTATAACGTATAACGTATAACGTATAACGTATAACGTATAACGTATAACGTATAACGTATAACGTATAACGTATAACGTATAACGTATAACGTATAACGTACAGCGTATAACGTATAACGTACAAGGTATAACGTACAACGTACAACGTGTAACGTATAACGTACAACGTATAATGTACAACGTATAACGTACAACGTACAACGTGTAACGTGTAACCTATAATGTATAACGTATAACGTATAACGTACAACGTATAACGTACAACGTACAACGTGTAACGTATAACGTACAGCGTATAACGTATAACGTACAACGTATAATGTACAACGTATAACGTACAACGTACAACATGTAACGTATAACGTATAACGTATAATGTACAACGTATAACGTACAACGTACAACGTGTAACGTGTAACCTATAATGTATAACGTATAACGTATAACGTATAACGTATAACGTATAACGTATAACGTACAACGTATAACGTATAAGGTATAACGTACAGCGTATAACGTACAACGTATAACGTATAACGTATAACGTACAGCGTATAACGTACAGCGTATAACGTATAACGTATAACGTATAACGTACAACGTATAACGTATAATGTACAGCGTATAACGTATAACATACAACGTATAACGTACAACGTATAACGTACAACGTATAACGTACAACGTATAACGTACAACGTACAACGTGTAACGTATAACGTATAACGTACAGCGTATAACGTATAACGTACAACGTATAACGTACAACGTATAAGGTACAACGTATAACGTACAACGTACAACGTGTAACGTATAACGTATAACGTATAACGTACAGCGTATAACGTACAGCGTATAACGTACAGCGTATAACGTACAACGTGTAACGTATAACGTATAACGTACAGCGTATAACGTATAACGTACAACGTATAATGTACAACGTATAACGTACAACGTACAACGTGTAACGTGTAACGTATAACGTATAACTTATAACGTACAGCGTATAACGTACAGCGTATAACGTATAACGTATAACGTATAACGTACAACGTACAACGTGTAACGTATAACGTATAACGTATAACGTACAGCGTATAACGTACAGCGTATAACGTACAGCGTATAACGTATAACGTATAACGTACAGCGTATAACGTACAGCGTATAACGTATAACGTATAAAGTGTAACGTATAACGTATAACGTACAGCGTATAACGTACAGCGTATAACGTATAACGTATAAGGTATAACGTACAGCGTATAACGTACAACGTATAACGTTTACCGTATAACGTACAGCGTATAACGTACAGCGTATAACGTATAACGTATAACGTATAACGTACAACGTATAACGTATAACGTACAGCGTATAACGTATAACATACAACGTATAACGTACAACGTATAACGTACAACGTATAACGTACAACGTACAACGTACAACGTACAACGTACAACGTGTAACGTATAACGTATAACGTACAGCGTATAACGTATAACGTACAACGTATAATGTACAACGTATAACGTACAACGTACAACGTGTAACGTGTAACCTATAATGTATAACGTATAACGTATAACGTATAACGTATAACGTACAGCGTATAACGTATAACGTACAACGTACAACGTATAACGTACAACGTACAACGTGTAACGTATAACGTATAACGTATAACGTATAACGTACAGCGTATAACGTACAGCGTATAACGTACAGCGTATAACGTATAACGTGTAACGTATAACGTATAACGTACAGCGTATAACGTACAGCGTATAACGTATAACGTATAACGTATAACGTACAACGTGTAACGTATAACGTATAACGTATAACTTATAACGTATAACGTATAACGTATAACGTATAACGTATAACGTATAACGTATAACGTACAACGTATAACGTACAACGTACAACGTGTAACGTATAACGTATAACGTACAGCGTATAACGTATAACGTACAACGTATAATGTACAACGTATAACGTACCACGTACAACGGGTAACGTATAACGTATAACGTATAACGTATAACGTATAACGTATAACGTATAACGTATAACGTATAACGTATAACGTATAACGTATAACGTATAACGTATAACGTATAACGTATAACGAATAACGTATAACGTATAACGTATAACGTATAACGTATAACGTATAACGTATAACGTATAACGTATAACGTATAACGTATAACGTATAACGTATAACGTATAACGTATAACGTATACCGTACAGCGTATAACGTATAACATACAACGTATAACGTACAACGTATAACGTACAACGTATAACGTACAACGTATGACGTACAACGTACAACGTGTAACGTATAACGTATAACGTATAACGTACAGCGGATAACGTACAGCGTATAACGTACAGCGTATAACGTATAACGTATAACGTGTAACGTATAACGTATAACGTACAGCGTATAACGTACAGCGTATAACGTATAACGTATAAGGTATAACGTACAGCGTATAACGTACAACGTATAACGTATACCGTATAACGTACAGCGTATAACGTACAGCGTATAACGTATAACGTACAACGTATAACGTACAACGTATGACGTACAACGTACAACGTGTAACGTATAACGTATAACGTATAACGTACAGCGTATAACGTACAGCGTATAACGTACAGCGTATAACGTATAACGTATAACGTGTAACGTATAACGTATAACGTACAGCGTATAACGTACAGCGTATAACGTATAACGTATAAGGTATAACGTACAGCGTATAACGTACAAAGTATAACGTATAACGTATATCGTGTAACGTATAACGTACAGCGTATAACGTACAGCGTATAACGTACAGCGTATAACGTATAACGTATAACGTATAACGTGTAACGTATAACGTATAACGTACAGCGTATAACGTACAGCGTATAACGTATAACGTATAAGGTATAACGTACAGCGTATAACGTACAACGTATAACGTATACCGTATAACGTACAGCGTATAACGTATAACGTACAACGTATAACGTACAGCGTATAACGTATAACATACAACGTATAACGTACAACGTATAACGTACAACGTATAACGTACAACGTATAACGTACAACGTACAACGTGTAACGTATAACGTATAACGTACAGCGTATAACGTATAACGTACAACGTATAATGTACAACGTATAACGTACAACGTACAACGTGTAACGTGTAACCTATAATGTATAACGTATAACGTATAACGTATAACGTATAACGTACAGCGTATAACGTATAACGTACAACGTACAACGTATAACGTACAACGTACAACGTGTAACGTATAACGTATAACGTATAACGTATAACGTACAGCGTATAACGTACAGCGTATAACGTACAGCGTATAACGTATAACGTGTAACGTATAACGTATAACGTACAGCGTATAACGTACAGCGTATAACGTATAACGTATAACGTATAACGTATAACGTACAACGTGTAACGTATAACGTATAACGTATAACTTATAACGTATAACGTATAACGTATAACGTATAACGTATAACGTATAACGTACAACGTATAACGTACAACGTACAACGTGTAACGTATAACGTATAACGTACAGCGTATAACGTATAACGTACAACGTATAATGTACAACGTATAACGTACCACGTACAACGGGTAACGTATAACGTATAACGTATAACGTATAACGTATAACGTATATCGTATATCGTGTAACGTATAACGTACAGCGTATAACGTACAGCGTATAACGTATAACGTACAACGTATAACGTACAACGTACAACGTGTAACGTATAACGTATAACGTATAACGTGTAACGTATAACGTATAACGTATAACGTATAACGTATAACGTATAACGTATAACGTATAACGTATAACGTATAACGTATAACGTATAACGTATAACGTATAACGTATAACGTATAACGTATAACGTATAACGTATAACGTATAACGTATAACGTATAACGTATAACGTATAACGTATAACGTATAACGTATAACGTATAACGTATAACGTATAACGTATAACGTATAACGTATAACGTATAACGTATAACGTATAACGTATAACGTATAACGTATAACGTATAACGTATAACGTATAACGTATAACGTATAACGTATAACGTATAACGTATAACGTATAACGTATAACGTATAACGTATAACGTATAACGTATAACGTATAACGTATAACGTATAACGTATAACGTATAACGAATAACGTATAACGTATAACGTATAACGTATAACGTATAACGTATAACGTATAACGTATAACGTATAACGTATAACGTATAACGTATAACGTATAACGTATAACGTATACCGTACAGCGTATAACGTATAACATACAACGTATAACGTACAACGTATAACGTACAACGTACAACGTGTAACGTATAACGTATAACGTATAACGTGTAACGTATAACGTATAACGTATAACGTATAACGTATAACGTATAACGTATAACGTATGACGTATAACGTATAACGTATAACGTATAACGTATAACGTATAACGTATAACGTATAACGTATAACGTATAACGTATAACGTATAACGTATAACGTATAACGTATAACGTATAACGTATAACGTATAACGTATAACGTATAACGTATAACGTATAACGTATAACGTATAACGTATAACGTATAACGTATAACGTATAACGTATAACGTATAACGTATAACGTATAACGTATAACGTATAACGTATAACGTATAACGTATAACGTATAACGAATAACGTATAACGTATAACGTATAACGTACAACGTACAACGTGTAACGTATAACGTATAACGTATAACGTATAACGTACAGCGTATAACGTACAGCGTATAACGTACAGCGTATAACGTATAACGTGTAACGTATAACGTATAACGTACAGCGTATAACGTACAGCGTATAACGTATAACGTATAACGTATAACGTATAACGTACAACGTGTAACGTATAACGTATAACGTATAACTTATAACGTATAACGTATAACGTATAACGTATAACGTATAACGTATAACGTACAACGTATAACGTACAACGTACAACGTGTAACGTATAACGTATAACGTACAGCGTATAACGTATAACGTACAACGTATAATGTACAACGTATAACGTACCACGTACAACGGGTAACGTATAACGTATAACGTATAACGTATAACGTATAACGTATATCGTATATCGTGTAACGTATAACGTACAGCGTATAACGTACAGCGTATAACGTATAACGTACAACGTATAACGTACAACGTACAACGTGTAACGTATAACGTATAACGTATAACGTGTAACGTATAACGTATAACGTATAACGTATAACGTATAACGTATAACGTATAACGTATAACGTATAACGTATAACGTATAACGTATAACGTATAACGTATAACGTATAACGTATAACGTATAACGTATAACGTATAACGTATAACGTATAACGTATAACGTATAACGTATAACGTATAACGTATAACGTATAACGTATAACGTATAACGTATAACGTATAACGTATAACGTATAACGTATAACGTATAACGTATAACGTATAACGTATAACGTATAACGTATAACGTATAACGTATAACGTATAACGTATAACGTATAACGTATAACGTATAACGTATAACGTATAACGTATAACGTATAACGTATAACGTATAACGTATAACGTATAACGAATAACGTATAACGTATAACGTATAACGTATAACGTATAACGTATAACGTATAACGTATAACGTATAACGTATAACGTATAACGTATAACGTATAACGTATAACGTATAACGTATAACGTATACCGTACAGCGTATAACGTATAACATACAACGTATAACGTACAACGTATAACGTACAACGTATAACGTACAACGTATGACGTACAACGTACAACGTGTAACGTATAACGTATAACGTATAACGTACAGCGGATAACGTACAGCGTATAACGTACAGCGTATAACGTATAACGTATAACGTGTAACGTATAACGTATAACGTACAGCGTATAACGTACAGCGTATAACGTATAACGTATAAGGTATAACGTACAGCGTATAACGTACAACGTATAACGTATACCGTATAACGTACAGCGTATAACGTACAGCGTATAACGTATAACGTACAACGTACAACGTGTAACGTATAACGTATAACGTACAGCGTATAACGTATAACGTACAACGTATAATGTACAACGTATAACGTACAACGTACAACGTGTAACGTATAACGTATAACGTATAACTTATAACGTACAGCGTATAACGTATAACGTACAACGTATAACGTACAACGTATGACGTACAACGTACAACGTGTAACGTATAACGTATAACGTATAACGTACAGCGTATAACGTACAGCGTATAACGTGCAGCGTATAACGTATAACGTATAACGTGTAACGTATAACGTATAACGTACAGCGTATAACGTACAGCGTATAACGTATAACGTATAAGGTATAACGTACAGCGTATAACGTACAAAGTATAACGTATAACGTATATCGTGTAACGTATAACGTACAGCGTATAACGTACAGCGTATAACGTACAGCGTATAACGTATAACGTATAACGTATAACGTGTAACGTATAACGTATAACGTACAGCGTATAACGTACAGCGTATAACGTATAACGTATAAGGTATAACGTACAGCGTATAACGTACAACGTATAACGTATACCGTATAACGTACAGCGTATAACGTATAACGTACAACGTATAACGTATAACGTACAGCGTATAACGTATAACATACAACGTATAACGTACAACGTATAACGTACAACGTATAACGTACAACGTATAACGTACAACGTACAACGTGTAACGTATAACGTATAACGTACAGCGTATAACGTATAACGTACAACGTATAATGTACAACGTATAACGTACAACGTACAACGTGTAACGTGTAACCTATAATGTATAACGTATAACGTATAACGTATAACGTATAACGTACAGCGTATAACGTATAACGTACAACGTACAACGTATAACGTACAACGTACAACGTGTAACGTATAACGTATAACGTATAACGTATAACGTACAGCGTATAACGTACAGCGTATAACGTACAGCGTATAACGTATAACGTGTAACGTATAACGTATAACGTACAGCGTATAACGTACAGCGTATAACGTATAACGTATAACGTATAACGTATAACGTACAACGTGTAACGTATAACGTATAACGTATAACTTATAACGTATAACGTATAACGTATAACGTATAACGTATAACGTATAACGTACAACGTATAACGTACAACGTACAACGTGTAACGTATAACGTATAACGTACAGCGTATAACGTATAACGTACAACGTATAATGTACAACGTATAACGTACCACGTACAACGGGTAACGTATAACGTATAACGTATAACGTATAACGTATAACGTATATCGTATATCGTGTAACGTATAACGTACAGCGTATAACGTACAGCGTATAACGTATAACGTACAACGTATAACGTACAACGTACAACGTGTAACGTATAACGTATAACGTATAACGTGTAACGTATAACGTATAACGTATAACGTATAACGTATAACGTATAACGTATAACGTATAACGTATAACGTATAACGTATAACGTATAACGTATAACGTATAACGTATAACGTATAACGTATAACGTATAACGTATAACGTATAACGTATAACGTATAACGTATAACGTATAACGTATAACGTATAACGTATAACGTATAACGTATAACGTATAACGTATAACGTATAACGTATAACGTATAACGTATAACGTATAACGTATAACGTATAACGTATAACGTATAACGTATAACGTATAACGTATAACGTATAACGTATAACGTATAACGTATAACGTATAACGTATAACGTATAAAGTATAACGAATAACGTATAACGTATAACGTATAACGTATAACGTATAACGTATAACGTATAACGTATAACGTATAACGTATAACGTATAACGTATAACGTATAACGTATAACGTATACCGTACAGCGTATAACGTATAACATACAACGTATAACGTACAACGTATAACGTACAACGTACAACGTGTAACGTATAACGTATAACGTATAACGTATAACGTATAACGTATAACGTATAACGTATAACGTATAACGTATAACGTATAACGTATAACGTATAACGTATAACGTATAACGTATAACGTATAACGTATAACGTATAACGTATAACGTATAACGTATAACGTATAACGTATAACGTATAACGTATAACGTATAACGTATAACGTATAACGTATAACGTATAACGTATAACGTATAACGTATAACGTATAACGTATAACGTATAACGTATAACGTATAACGTATAACGTATAACGTATAACGTATAACGTATAACGTACAACGTGTAACGTATAACGTATAACGTATAACGTGTAACGTATAACGTATAACGTATAACGTATAACGTATAACGTATAACGTATAACGTATAACGTATAACGTATAACGTATAACGTATAACGTATAACGTATAACGTATAACGTATAACGTATAACGTACAACGTATAACGTATAACATACAACGTATAACGTACAACGTATAACGTACAACGTACAACGTGTAACGTACAACGTATAACGTATAACGTATAACGTATAACGTATAACGTATAACGTATAACGTATAACGTATAACGTATACCGTACAGCGTATAACGTATAACATACAACGTATAACGTACAACGTATAACGTACAACGTATAACGTACAACGTATGACGTACAACGTACAACGTGTAACGTATAACGTATAACGTATAACGTACAGCGGATAACGTACAGCGTATAACGTACAGCGTATAACGTATAACGTATAACGTGTAACGTATAACGTATAACGTACAGCGTATAACGTACAGCGTATAACGTATAACGTATAAGGTATAACGTACAGCGTATAACGTACAACGTATAACGTATACCGTATAACGTACAGCGTATAACGTACAGCGTATAACGTATAACGTACAACGTACAACGTGTAACGTATAACGTATAACGTACAGCGTATAACGTAAAACGTACAACGTACAACGTGTAACGTATAACGTATAACGTATAACTTATAACGTACAGCGTATAACGTATAACGTACAACGTATAACGTACAACGTATAACGTATAACGTACAACGTACAACGTATAACGTACAACGTACAACGTGTAACGTATAACGTATAACGTATAACGTATAACGTACAGCGTATAACGTACAGCGTATAACGTACAGCGTATAACGTATAACGTGTAACGTATAACGTATAACGTACAGCGTATAACGTACAGCGTATAACGTATAACGTATAACGTATAACGTATAACGTATAACGTATAACGTATAACGTATAACGAATAACGTATAACGTATAACGTATAACGTATAACGTATAACGTATAACGTATAACGTATAACGTATAACGTATAACGTATAACGTATAACGTATAACGTATAACGTATAACGTATAACGTATACCGTACAGCGTATAACGTATAACATACAACGTATAACGTACAACGTATAACGTACAACGTATAACGTACAACGTATGACGTACAACGTACAACGTGTAACGTATAACGTATAACGTATAACGTACAGCGGATAACGTACAGCGTATAACGTACAGCGTATAACGTATAACGTATAACGTGTAACGTATAACGTATAACGTACAGCGTATAACGTACAGCGTATAACGTATAACGTATAAGGTATAACGTACAGCGTATAACGTACAACGTATAACGTATACCGTATAACGTACAGCGTATAACGTACAGCGTATAACGTATAACGTACAACGTACAACGTGTAACGTATAACGTATAACGTACAGCGTATAACGTATAACGTACAACGTATAATGTACAACGTATAACGTACAACGTACAACGTGTAACGTATAACGTATAACGTACAGCGTATAACGTATAACGTACAACGTATAATGTACAACGTATAACGTACAACGTACAACGTGTAACGTATAACGTATAACGTATAACTTATAACGTACAGCGTATAACGTATAACGTACAACGTATAACGTACAACGTATGACGTACAACGTACAACGTGTAACGTATAACGTATAACGTATAACGTACAGCGTATAACGTACAGCGTATAACGTGCAGCGTATAACGTATAACGTATAACGTGTAACGTATAACGTATAACGTACAGCGTATAACGTACAGCGTATAACGTATAACGTATAAGGTATAACGTACAGCGTATAACGTACAAAGTATAACGTATAACGTATATCGTGTAACGTATAACGTACAGCGTATAACGTACAGCGTATAACGTACAGCGTATAACGTATAACGTATAACGTATAACGTGTAACGTATAACGTATAACGTACAGCGTATAACGTACAGCGTATAACGTATAACGTATAAGGTATAACGTACAGCGTATAACGTACAACGTATAACGTATACCGTATAACGTACAGCGTATAACGTATAACGTACAACGTATAACGTATAACGTACAGCGTATAACGTATAACATACAACGTATAACGTACAACGTATAACGTACAACGTATAACGTACAACGTATAACGTACAACGTACAACGTGTAACGTATAACGTATAACGTACAGCGTATAACGTATAACGTACAACGTATAATGTACAACGTATAACGTACAACGTACAACGTGTAACGTGTAACCTATAATGTATAACGTATAACGTATAACGTATAACGTATAACGTACAGCGTATAACGTATAACGTACAACGTACAACGTATAACGTACAACGTACAACGTGTAACGTATAACGTATAACGTATAACGTATAACGTACAGCGTATAACGTACAGCGTATAACGTACAGCGTATAACGTATAACGTGTAACGTATAACGTATAACGTACAGCGTATAACGTACAGCGTATAACGTATAACGTATAACGTATAACGTATAACGTACAACGTGTAACGTATAACGTATAACGTATAACTTATAACGTATAACGTATAACGTATAACGTATAACGTATAACGTATAACGTACAACGTATAACGTACAACGTACAACGTGTAACGTATAACGTATAACGTACAGCGTATAACGTATAACGTACAACGTATAATGTACAACGTATAACGTACCACGTACAACGGGTAACGTATAACGTATAACGTATAACGTATAACGTATAACGTATATCGTATATCGTGTAACGTATAACGTACAGCGTATAACGTACAGAGTATAACGTATAACGTACAACGTATAACGTACAACGTACAACGTGTAACGTATAACGTATAACGTATAACGTGTAACGTATAACGTATAACGTATAACGTATAACGTATAACGTATAACGTATAACGTATAACGTATAACGTATAACGTATAACGTATAACGTATAACGTATAACGTATAACGTATAACGTATAACGTATAACGTATAACGTATAACGTATAACGTATAACGTATAACGTATAACGTATAACGTATAACGTATAACGTATAACGTATAACGTATAACGTATAACGTATAACGTATAACGTATAACGTATAACGTATAACGTATAACGTATAACGTATAACGTATAACGTATAACGTATAACGTATAACGTATAACGTATAACGTATAACGTATAACGTATAACGTATAACGAATAACGTATAACGTATAACGTATAACGTATAACGTATAACGTATAACGTATAACGTATAACGTATAACGTATAACGTATAACGTATAACGTATAACGTATAACGTATAACGTACAGCGTATAACGTATAACATACAACGTATAACGTACAACGTATAACGTACAACGTACAACGTGTAACGTATAACGTATAACGTATAACGTGTAACGTATAACGTATAACGTATAACGTATAACGTATAACGTATAACGTATAACGTATAACGTATAACGTATAACGTATAACGTATAACGTATAACGTATAACGTATAACGTATAACGTATAACGTATAACGTATAACGTATAACGTATAACGTATAACGTATAACGTATAACGTATAACGTATAACGTATAACGTATAACGTATAACGTATAACGTATAACGTATAACGTATAACGTATAACGTATAACGTATAACGTATATCGTATAACGTATAACGTACAACGTGTAACGTATAACGTATAACGTATAACGTGTAACGTATAACGTATTACGTATAACGTATAACGTATAACGTATAACGTATAACGTATAACGTATAACGTATAACGTATAACGTATAACGTATAACGTATAACGTATAACGTATAACGTATAACGTACAACGTATAACGTATAACATACAACGTATAACGTACAACGTATAACGTACAACGTACAACGTGTAACGTACAACGTATAACGTATAACGTATAACGTATAACGTATAACGTATAACGTATAACGTATAACGTATAACGTATACCGTACAGCGTATAACGTATAACATACAACGTATAACGTACAACGTATAACGTACAACGTATAACGTACAACGTATGACGTACAACGTACAACGTGTAACGTATAACGTATAACGTATAACGTACAGCGGATAACGTACAGCGTATAACGTACAGCGTATAACGTATAACGTATAACGTGTAACGTATAACGTATAACGTACAGCGTATAACGTACAGCGTATAACGTATAACGTATAAGGTATAACGTACAGCGTATAACGTACAACGTATAACGTATACCGTATAACGTACAGCGTATAACGTACAGCGTATAACGTATAACGTACAACGTACAACGTGTAACGTATAACGTATAACGTACAGCGTATAACGTATAACGTACAACGTACAACGTGTAACGTATAACGTATAACGTATAACTTATAACGTACAGCGTATAACGTATAACGTACAACGTATAACGTACAACGTATAACGTATAACGTACAACGTACAACGTATAACGTACAACGTACAACGTGTAACGTATAACGTATAACGTATAACGTATAACGTACAGCGTATAACGTACAGCGTATAACGTACAGCGTATAACGTATAACGTGTAACGTATAACGTATAACGTACAGCGTATAACGTACAGCGTATAACGTATAACGTATAACGTATAACGTATAACGTACAACGTGTAACGTATAACGTATAACGTATAACTTATAACGTATAACGTATAACGTATAACGTATAACGTATAACGTATAACGTACAACGTATAACGTACAACGTACAACGTGTAACGTATAACGTATAACGTACAGCGTATAACGTATAACGTACAACGTATAATGTACAACGTATAACGTACCACGTACAACGGGTAACGTATAACGTATAACGTATAACGTATAACGTATAACGTATATCGTATATCGTGTAACGTATAACGTACAGCGTATAACGTACAGCGTATAACGTATAACGTACAACGTATAACGTACAACGTACAACGTGTAACGTATAACGTATAACGTATAACGTGTAACGTATAACGTATAACGTATAACGTATAACGTATAACGTATAACGTATAACGTATAACGTATAACGTATAACGTATAACGTATAACGTATAACGTATAACGTATAACGTATAACGTATAACGTATAACGTATAACGTATAACGTATAACGTATAACGTATAACGTATAACGTATAACGTATAACGTATAACGTATAACGTATAACGTATAACGTATAACGTATAACGTATAACGTATAACGTATAACGTATAACGTATAACGTATAACGTATAACGTATAACGTATAACGTATAACGTATAACGTATAACGTATAACGTATAACGTATAACGAATAACGTATAACGTATAACGTATAACGTATAACGTATAACGTATAACGTATAACGTATAACGTATAACGTATAACGTATAACGTATAACGTATAACGTATAACGTATACCGTACAGCGTATAACGTATAACATACAACGTATAACGTACAACGTATAACGTACAACGTACAACGTGTAACGTATAACGTATAACGTATAACGTGTAACGTATAACGTATAACGTACAACGTATAACGTATAACGTATAACGTATAACGTATAACGTATAACGTATAACGTATAACGTATAACGTATAACGTATAACGTATAACGTATAACGTATAACGTATAACGTATAACGTATAACGTATAACGTATAACGTATAACGTATAACGTATAACGTATAACGTATAACGTATAACGTATAACGTATAACGTATAACGTATAACGTATAACGTATAACGTATAACGTATAACGTATAACGTATAACGTATAACGTATAACGTACAACGTGTAACGTATAACGTATAACGTATAACGTGTAACGTATAACGTATAACGTATAACGTATAACGTATAACGTATAACGTATAACGTATAACGTATAACGTATAACGTATAACGTATAACGTATAACGTATAACGTATAACGTATAACGTATAACGTACAACGTATAACGTATAACATACAACGTATAACGTACAACGTATAACGTACAACGTACAACGTGTAACGTACAACGTATAACGTATAACGTATAACGTATAACGTATAACGTATAACGTATAACGTATAACGTATAACGTATACCGTACAGCGTATAACGTATAACATACAACGTATAACGTACAACGTATAACGTACAACGTATAACGTACAACGTATGACGTACAACGTACAACGTGTAACGTATAACGTATAACGTATAACGTACAGCGGATAACGTACAGCGTATAACGTACAGCGTATAACGTATAACGTATAACGTGTAACGTATAACGTATAACGTACAGCGTATAACGTACAGCGTATAACGTATAACGTATAAGGTATAACGTACAGCGTATAACGTACAACGTATAACGTATACCGTATAACGTACAGCGTATAACGTACAGCGTATAACGTATAACGTACAACGTACAACGTGTAACGTATAACGTATAACGTACAGCGTATAACGTATAACGTACAACGTATAATGTACAACGTATAACGTACAACGTACAACGTGTAACGTATAACGTATAACGTATAACTTATAACGTACAGCGTATAACGTATAACGTACAACGTATAACGTACAACGTATGACGTACAACGTACAACGTGTAACGTATAACGTATAACGTATAACGTACAGCGTATAACGTACAGCGTATAACGTACAGCGTATAACGTATAACGTATAACGTGTAACGTATAACGTATAACGTACAGCGTATAACGTACAGCGTATAACGTATAACGTATAAGGTATAACGTACAGCGTATAACGTACAAAGTATAACGTATAACGTATATCGTGTAACGTATAACGTACAGCGTATAACGTACAGCGTATAACGTACAGCGTATAACGTATAACGTATAACGTATAACGTGTAACGTATAACGTATAACGTACAGCGTATAACGTACAGCGTATAACGTATAACGTATAAGGTATAACGTACAGCGTATAACGTACAACGTATAACGTATACCGTATAACGTACAGCGTATAACGTATAACGTACAACGTATAACGTATAACGTACAGCGTATAACGTATAACATACAACGTATAACGTACAACGTATAACGTACAACGTATAACGTACAACGTATAACGTACAACGTACAACGTGTAACGTATAACGTATAACGTACAGCGTATAACGTATAACGTACAACGTATAATGTACAACGTATAACGTACAACGTACAACGTGTAACGTGTAACCTATAATGTATAACGTATAACGTATAACGTATAACGTACAGCGTATAACGTATAACGTACAACGTACAACGTATAACGTACAACGTACAACGTGTAACGTATAACGTATAACGTATAACGTATAACGTACAGCGTATAACGTACAGCGTATAACGTACAGCGTATAACGTATAACGTGTAACGTATAACGTATAACGTACAGCGTATAACGTACAGCGTATAACGTATAACGTATAACGTATAACGTATAACGTACAACGTGTAACGTATAACGTATAACGTATAACTTATAACGTATAACGTATAACGTATAACGTATAACGTATAACGTATAACGTACAACGTATAATGTACAACGTATAACGTACCACGTACAACGGGTAACGTATAACGTATAACGTATAACGTATAACGTATAACGTATATCGTATATCGTGTAACGTATAACGTACAGCGTATAACGTACAGCGTATAACGTATAACGTACAACGTATAACGTACAACGTACAACGTGTAACGTATAACGTATAACGTATAACGTGTAACGTATAACGTATAACGTATAACGTATAACGTATAACGTATAACGTATAACGTATAACGTATAACGTATAACGTATAACGTATAACGTATAACGTATAACGTATAACGTATAACGTATAACGTATAACGTATAACGTATAACGTATAACGTATAACGTATAACGTATAACGTATAACGTATAACGTATAACGTATAACGTATAACGTATAACGTATAACGTATAACGTATAACGTATAACGTATAACGTATAACGTATAACGTATAACGTATAACGTATAACGTATAACGTATAACGTATAACGTATAACGTATAACGTATAACGTATAACGTATAACGTATAACGTATAACGTATAACGTATAACGAATAACGTATAACGTATAACGTATAACGTATAACGAATAACGTATAACGTATAACGTATAACGTATAACGTATAACGTATAACGTATAACGTATACCGTACAGCGTATAACGTATAACATACAACGTATAACGTACAACGTATAACGTACAACGTACAACGTGTAACGTATAACGTATAACGTATAACGTGTAACGTATAACGTATAACGTATAACGTATAACGTATAACGTATAACGTATAACGTATAACGTATAACGTATAACGTATAACGTATAACGTATAACGTATAACGTATAACGTATAACGTATAACGTATAACGTATAACGTATAACGTATAACGTATAACGTATAACGTATAACGTATAACGTATAACGTATAACGTATAACGTATAACGTATAACGTATAACGTATAACGTATAACGTATAACGTATAACGTATAACGTATAACGTATAACGTATAACGTATAACGTATAACGTATAACGTATAACGTATAACGTATAACGTATAACGTATAACGTATAACGAATAACGTATAACGTATAACGTATAACGTATAACGTATAACGTATAACGTATAACGTATAACGTATAACGTATAACGTATAACGTATAACGTATAACGTATAACGTATACCGTACAGCGTATAACGTATAACATACAACGTATAACGTACAACGTATAACGTACAACGTATAACGTACAACGTATGACGTACAACGTACAACGTGTAACGTATAACGTATAACGTATAACGTACAGCGGATAACGTACAGCGTATAACGTACAGCGTATAACGTATAACGTATAACGTGTAACGTATAACGTATAACGTACAGCGTATAACGTACAGCGTATAACGTATAACGTATAAGGTATAACGTACAGCGTATAACGTACAACGTATAACGTATACCGTATAACGTACAGCGTATAACGTACAGCGTATAACGTATAACGTACAACGTACAACGTGTAACGTATAACGTATAACGTACAGCGTATAACGTATAACGTACAACGTATAATGTACAACGTATAACGTACAACGTACAACGTGTAACGTATAACGTATAACGTATAACTTATAACGTACAGCGTATAACGTATAACGTACAACGTATAACGTACAACGTATGACGTACAACGTACAACGTGTAACGTATAACGTATAACGTATAACGTACAGCGTATAACGTACAGCGTATAACGTATAACGTGTAACGTATAACGTATAACGTATAACGTATAACGTATAACGTATAACGTATAACGTATAACGTATAACGTATAACGTATAACGTATAACGTATAACGTATAACGTATAACGTATAACGTATAACGTATAACTTATAACGTACAGCGTATAACGTATAACGTACAACGTATAACGTACAACGTATAACGTATAACATACAACGTATAACGTACAACGTATAACGTACAACGTACAACGTGTAACGTATAACGTATAACGTATAACGTGTAACGTATAACGTATAACGTATAACGTATAACGTATAACGTATAACGTATAACGTATAACGTATAACGTATAACGTATAACGTATAACGTATAACGTATAACGTATAACGTATAACGTATAACGTATAACGTATAACGTATAACGTATCACGTATAACGTATAACGTATAACGTATAACGTATAACGTATAACGTATAACGTATAACGTATAACGTATAACGTATAACGTATAACGTATAACGTATAACGTATAACGTATAACGTATAACGTATAACGTATAACGTATAACGTATAACGTATAACGTATAACGAATAACGTATAACGTATAACGTATAACGTATAACGTATAACGTATAACGTATAACGTATAACGTATAACGTATAACGTATAACGTATAACGTATACCGTACAGCGTATAACGTATAACATACAACGTATAACGTACAACGTATAACGTACAACGTATAACGTACAACGTATGACGTACAACGTACAACGTGTAACGTATAACGTATAACGTATAACGTACAGCGGATAACGTACAGCGTATAACGTACAGCGTATAACGTATAACGTATAACGTGTAACGTATAACGTATAACGTACAGCGTATAACGTACAGCGTATAACGTATAACGTATAAGGTATAACGTACAGCGTATAACGTACAACGTATAACGTATACCGTATAACGTACAGCGTATAACGTACAGCGTATAACGTATAACGTACAACGTACAACGTGTAACGTATAACGTATAACGTACAGCGTATAACGTATAACGTACAACGTATAATGTACAACGTATAACGTACAACGTACAACGTGTAACGTATAACGTATAACGTATAACTTATAACGTACAGCGTATAACGTATAACGTACAACGTATAACGTACAACGTATGACGTACAACGTACAACGTGTAACGTATAACGTATAACGTATAACGTACAGCGTATAACGTACAGCGTATAACGTACAGCGTATAACGTATAACGTATAACGTGTAACGTATAACGTATAACGTACAGCGTATAACGTACAGCGTATAACGTATAACGTATAAGGTATAACGTACAGCGTATAACGTACAAAGTATAACGTATAACGTATATCGTGTAACGTATTACGTACAGCGTATAACGTACAGCGTATAACGTACAGCGTATAACGTATAACGTATAACGTATAACGTGTAACGTATAACGTATAACGTACAGCGTATAACGTACAGCGTATAACGTATAACTTATAAGGTATAACGTACAGCGTATAACGTACAACGTATAACGTATACCGTATAACGTACAGCGTATAACGTACAGCGTATAACGTATAACGTATAACGTATAACGTACAACGTATAACGTATAACGTACAGCGTATAACGTATAACATACAACGTATAACGTACAACGTATAACGTACAACGTATAACGTACAACGTAAAACGTACAACGTACAACGTGTAACGTATAACGTATAACGTACAGCGTATAACGTATAACGTACAACGTATAATGTACAACGTATAACGTACAACGTACAACGTGTAACGTATAACGTATAACGTATAACTTATAACGTACAGCGTATAACGTACAACGTATAACGTACAACGTATATCGTACAACGTATAACGTACAACGTACAACGTATAACGTACAACGTACAACGTGTAACGTATAACGTATAACGTACAGCGTATAACGTATAACGTACAACGTATAATGTACAACGTATAACGTACAACGTACAACGTGTAACGTGTAACGTATAATGTATAACGTATAACGTATAACGTATAACGTATAACGTACAGCGTATAACGTATAACGTACAACGTATAACGTACAACGTACAAGGTGTAACGTATAACGTATAACGTATAACGTATAACGTATAACGTACAGCGTATAACGTACAGCGTATAACGTACAGCGTATAACGTATAACGTATAACGTGTAACGTATAACGTATAACGTACAGCGTATAACGTACAGCGTATAACGTATAACGTATAACGTATAACGTATAACGTATAACGTACAACGTGTAACGTATAACGTATAACGTATAACTTATAACGTATAACGTATAACGTATAACGTATAACGTATAACGTATAACGTATAACGTACAACGTATAACGTACAACGTACAACGTGTAACGTATAACGTATAACGTACAGCGTATAACGTATAACGTATAACGTATAATGTACAACGTATAACGTACCACGTACAACGGGTAACGTATAACGTATATCGTATAACGTATAACGTATAACGTATATCGTATATCGTGTAACGTATAACGTACAGCGTATAACGTACAGCGTATAACGTATAACGTACAACGTATAACGTACAACGTACAACGTGTAACGTATAACGTATAACGTATAACGTATAACGTATAACGTATAACGTATAACGTATACCGTACAGCGTATAACGTATAACATACAACGTATAACGTACAACGTATAACGTACAACGTATAACGTACAACGTATACCGTACAGCGTATAACGTATAACATACAACGTATAACGTACAACGTATAACGTACAACGTATAACGTACAACGTATAACGTACAGCGTATAACGTACAGCGTATAACGTACAGCGTATAACGTATAACGTATAACGTGTAACGTATAACGTATAACGTACAGCGTATAACGTACAGCGTATAACGTATAACGTATAACGTATAACGTATAACGTATAACGTACAACGTGTAACGTATAACGTATAACGTATAACTTATAACGTATAACGTATAACGTATAACGTATAACGTATAACGTATAACGTATAACGTATAACGTACAGCGTATAACGTATAACATACAACGTATAACGTACAACGTATAACGTACAACGTATAACGTACAACGTATAACGTACAACGTATAACGTACAACGTACAACGTGTAACGTATAACGTATAACGTACAGCGTATAACGTATAACGTACAGCGTATAACGTACAGCGTATAACGTATAACGTACAACGTATAACGTACAACGTACAACGTGTAACGTATAACGTATAACGTATAACGTATAACGTATAACGTATAACGTATAACGTATACCGTACAGCGTATAACGTATAACATACAACGTATAACGTACAACGTGTAACGTATAACGTATAACGTATAACTTATAACGTACAGCGTATAACGTATAACGTACAACGTATAACGTACAACGTATGACGTACAACGTACAACGTGTAACGTATAACGTATAACGTATAACGTACAGCGTATAACGTACAGCGTATAACGTACAGCGTATAACGTATAACGTATAACGTGTAACGTATAACGTATAACGTACAGCGTATAACGTACAGCGTATAACGTATAACGTATAAGGTATAACGTACAGCGTATAACGTACAAAGTATAACGTATAACGTATATCGTGTAACGTATAACGTACAGCGTATAACGTACAGCGTATAACGTACAGCGTATAACGTATAACGTATAACGTATAACGTGTAACGTATAACGTATAACGTACAGCGTATAACGTACAGCGTATAACGTATAACGTATAAGGTATAACGTACAGCGTATAACGTACAACGTATAACGTATACCGTATAACGTACAGCGTATAACGTACAGCGTATAACGTATAACGTATAACGTATAACGTACAACGTATAACGTATAACGTACAGCGTATAACGTATAACATACAACGTATAACGTACAACGTATAACGTACAACGTATAACGTACAACGTATAACGTACAACGTACAACGTGTAACGTATAACGTATAACGTACAGCGTATAACGTATAACGTACAACGTATAATGTACAACGTATAACGTACAACGTACAACGTGTAACGTATAACGTATAACGTATAACTTATAACGTACAGCGTATAACGTACAACGTATAACGTACAACGTATAACGTACAACGTATAACGTACAACGTATAACGTACAACGTACAACGTGTAACGTATAACGTATAACGTACAGCGTATAACGTATAACGTACAACGTATAATGTACAACGTATAACGTACAACGTACAACGTGTAACGTGTAACGTATAATGTATAACGTATAACGTATAACGTATAACGTATAACGTACAGCGTATAACGTATAACGTACAACGTATAACGTACAACGTACAAGGTGTAACGTATAACGTATAACGTATAACGTATAACGTATAACGTACAGCGTATAACGTACAGCGTATAACGTACAGCGTATAACGTATAACGTATAACGTGTAACGTATAACGTATAACGTACAGCGTATAACGTACAGCGTATAACGTATAACGTATAACGTATAACGTATAACGTATAACGTACAACGTGTAACGTATAACGTATAACGTATAACTTATAACGTATAACGTATAACGTATAACGTATAACGTATAACGTATAACGTATAACGTACAACGTATAACGTACAACGTACAACGTGTAACGTATAACGTATAACGTACAGCGTATAACGTATAACGTATAACGTATAATGTACAACGTATAACGTACCACGTACAACGGGTAACGTATAACGTATATCGTATAACGTATAACGTATAACGTATATCGTATATCGTGTAACGTATAACGTACAGCGTATAACGTACAGCGTATAACGTATAACGTACAACGTATAACGTACAACGTACAACGTGTAACGTATAACGTATAACGTATAACGTATAACGTATAACGTATAACGTATACCGTACAGCGTATAACGTATAACATACAACGTATAACGTACAACGTATAACGTACAACGTATAACGTACAACGTATAACGTACAACGTATAACGTACAACGTACAACGTGTAACGTATAACGTATAACGTACAGCGTATAACGTATAACGTACAACGTATAATGTACAACGTATAACGTACAACGTACAACGTGTAACGTGTAACGTATAATGTATAACGTATAACGTATAACGTATAACGTACAGCGTATAACGTATAACGTGTAACGTATAACGTATAACGTACAGCGTATAACGTACAGCGTATAACGTATAACGTATAACGTACAACGTGTAACGTATAACGTATAACTTATAACTTATAACGTATAACATATAACGTATAACGTATAACGTATAACGTATAACGTACAACGTATAACGTACAACGTACAACGTGTAACGTATAACGTATAACGTACAGCGTATAACGTACAACGTATAACGTACAACGTACAACGTGTAACGTATAACGTATAACGTACAGCGTATAACGTATAACGTACAACGTATAATGTACAACGTATAACGTACCACGTACAACGGATAACGTATAACGTATAACGTATAACGTATAACGTATAACGTATAACGTATAACGTATAACGTATACCGTACAGCGTATAACGTATAACATACAACGTATAACGTACAACGTATAACGTACAACGTATAACGTACAACGTATGACGTACAACGTACAACGTGTAACGTATAACGTATAACGTACCACGTACAACGGGTAACGTATAACGTATAACGTATAACGTATAACGTATAACGTATATCGTATATCGTGTAACGTATAACGTACAGCGTATAACGTACAGCGTATAACGTACAGCGTATAACGTATAACGTATAACGTATAACGTGTAACGTATAACGTATAACGTACAGCGTATAACGTACAGCGTATAACGTATAACGTATAAGGTATAACGTACAGCGTATAACGTACAACGTATAACGTATACCGTATAACGTACAGCGTATAACGTACAGCGTATAACGTATAACGTATAACGTATAACGTACAACGTATAACGTATAACGTACAGCGTATAACGTATAACGTACAACGTATAATGTACAACGTATAACGTATAACGTATAACGTATAACGTACAACGTATAACGTATAACGTACAGCGTATAACGTATAACATACAACGTATAACGTACAACGTATAACGTACAACGTATAACGTACAACGTATAACGTACAACGTACAACGTACAACGTGTAACGTATAACGTATAACGTACAGCGTATAACGTATAACGTACAACGTACAACGTACAGCGTATAACGTACAGCGTATAACGTATATCGTATATCGTGTAACGTATAACGTACAGCGTATAACGTACAGCGTATAACGTATAACGTACAACGTATAACGTACAACGTACAACGTGTAACGTATAACGTATAACGTATAACGTGTAACGTATAACGTATAACGTATAACGTACAACGTATAACGTACAACGTATGACGTACAACGTACAACGTGTAACGTATAACGTATAACGTATAACGTACAGCGGATAACGTACAGCGTATAACGTACAGCGTATAACGTATAACGTATAACGTGTAACGTATAACGTATAACGTATAACGTATAACGTATAACGTATAACGTATAACGTATAACGTATAACGTATAACGTATAACGTATAACGTATAACGTATAACGTATAACGTATAACGTATAACGTATAACGTATAACGTATAACGTATAACGTATAACGAATAACGTATAACGTATAACGTATAACGTACAACGTACAACGTGTAACGTATAACGTATAACGTATAACGTATAACGTACAGCGTATAACGTACAGCGTATAACGTACAGCGTATAACGTATAACGTGTAACGTATAACGTATAACGTACAGCGTATAACGTACAGCGTATAACGTATAACGTATAACGTATAACGTATAACGTACAACGTGTAACGTATAACGTATAACGTATAACTTATAACGTATAACGTATAACGTATAACGTATAACGTATAACGTATAACGTACAACGTATAACGTACAACGTACAACGTGTAACGTATAACGTATAACGTACAGCGTATAACGTATAACGTACAACGTATAATGTACAACGTATAACGTACCACGTACAACGGGTAACGTATAACGTATAACGTATAACGTATAACGTATAACGTATATCGTATATCGTGTAACGTATAACGTACAGCGTATAACGTACAGCGTATAACGTATAACGTACAACGTATAACGTACAACGTACAACGTGTAACGTATAACGTATAACGTATAACGTGTAACGTATAACGTATAACGTATAACGTATAACGTATAACGTATAACGTATAACGTATAACGTATAACGTATAACGTATAACGTATAACGTATAACGTATAACGTATAACGTATAACGTATAACGTATAACGTATAACGTATAACGTATAACGTATAACGTATAACGTATAACGTATAACGTATAACGTATAACGTATATCGTATAACGTATAACGTATAACGTATAACGTATAACGTATAACGTATAACGTATAACGTATAACGTATAACGTATAACGTATAACGTATAACGTATAACGTATAACGTATAACGTATAACGTATAACGTATAACGTATAACGTATAACGAATAACGTATAACGTATAACGTATAACGTATAACGTATAACGTATAACGTATAACGTATAACGTATAACGTATAACGTATAACGTATAACGTATAACGTATAACGTATACCGTACAGCGTATACCGTACAGCGTATAACGTATAACATACAACGTATAACGTACAACGTATAACGTACAACGTATAACGTACAACGTATGACGTACAACGTACAACGTGTAACGTATAACGTATAACGTATAACGTACAGCGGATAACGTACAGCGTATAACGTACAGCGTATAACGTATAACGTATAACGTGTAACGTATAACGTATAACGTACAGCGTATAACGTACAGCGTATGACGTATAACGTATAAGGTATAACGTACAGCGTATAACGTACAATGTATAACGCATACCGTATAACGTACAGCGTATAACGTACAGCGTATAACGTATAACGTACAACGTACAACGTGTAACGTATAACGTATAACGTACAGCGTATAACGTATAACGTACAACGTATAATGTACAACGTATAACGTACAACGTACAACGTGTAACGTATAACGTATAACGTATAACTTATAACGTACAGCGTATAACGTATAACGTACAACGTATAACGTACAACGTATGACGTACAACGTACAACGTGTAACGTATAACGTATAACGTATAACGTACAGCGTATAACGTACAGCGTATAACGTACAGCGTATAACGTATAACGTATAACGTGTAACGTATAACGTATAACGTACAGCGTATAACGTACAGCGTATAACGTATAACGTATAAGGTATAACGTACAGCGTATAACGTACAAAGTATAACGTATAACGTATATCGTGTAACGTATAACGTACAGCGTATAACGTACAGCGTATAACGTACAGCGTATAACGTATAACGTATAACGTATAACGTGTAACGTATAACGTATAACGTACAGCGTATAACGTACAGCGTATAACGTATAACGTATAAGGTATAACGTACAGCGTATAACGTACAACGTATAACGTATACCGTATAACGTACAGCGTATAACGTATAACGTACAACGTATAACGTATAACGTACAGCGTATAACGTATAACATACAACGTATAACGTACAACGTATAACGTACAACGTATAACGTACAACGTATAACGTACAACGTACAACGTGTAAAGTATAACGTATAACGTACAGCGTATAACGTATAACGTACAATGTATAATGTACAACGTATAACGTACAACGTACAACGTGTAACGTGTAACCTATAATGTATAACGTATAACGTATAACGTATAACGTATAACGTACAGCGTATAACGTATAACGTACAACGTACAACGTATAACGTACAACGTACAACGTGTAACGTATAACGTATAACGTATAACGTATAACGTACAGCGTATAACGTACAGCGTATAACGTACAGCGTATAACGTATAACGTGTAACGTATAACGTATAACGTACAGCGTATAACGTACAGCGTATAACGTATAACGTATAACGTATAACGTATAACGTACAACGTGTAACGTATAACGTATAACGTATAACGTATAACGTATAACGTATAACGTATAACGTATAACGTATAACGTATAACGTATAACGTACAACGTATAACGTACAACGTACAACGTGTAACGTATAACGTATAACGTACAGCGTATAACGTATAACGTACAACGTATAATGTACAACGTATAACGTACCACGTACAACGGGTAACGTATAACGTATAACGTATAACGTATAACGTATAACGTATATCGTATATCGTGTAACGTATAACGTACAGCGTATAACGTACAGCGTATAACGTATAACGTACAACGTATAACGTACAACGTACAACGTGTAACGTATAACGTATAACGTATAACGTGTAACGTATAACGTATAACGTATAACGTATAACGTATAACGTATAACGTATAACGTATAACGTATAACGTATAACGTATAACGTATAACGTATAACGTATAACGTATAACGTATAACGTATAACGAATAACGTATAACGTATAACGTATAACGTATAACGTATAACGTATAACGTATAACGTATAACGTATAACGTATAACGTATAACGTATAACGTATAACGTATAACGTATACCGTACAGCGTATAACGTATAACATACAACGTATAACGTACAGCGTATAACGTATAACGTACAACGTATAATGTACAACGTATAACGTACCACGTACAACGGATAACGTATAACGTATAACGTATAACGTATAACGTATAACGTATAACGTATAACGTATAACGTATACCGTACAGCGTATAACGTATAACATACAACGTATAACGTACAACGTATAACGTACAACGTATAACGTACAACGTACAACGTGTAACGTATAACGTATAACGTACAGCGTATAACGTATAACGTACAACGTATAATGTACAACGTATAACGTACAACGTACAACGTGTAACGTGTAACGTATAATGTATAACGTATAACGTATAACGTATAACGTACAGCGTATAACGTATAACGTGTAACGTATAACGTATAACGTACAGCGTATAACGTACAGCGTATAACGTATAACGTATAACGTATAACGTACAACGTGTAACGTATAACGTACAGCGTATAACGTACAACGTATAACGTATACCGTATAACGTACAGCGTATAACGTACAGCGTATAACGTATAACGTATAACGTATAACGTACAACGTATAACGTATAACGTACAGCGTATAACGTATAACATACAACGTATAACGTACAACGTATAACGTACAACGTATAACGTACAACGTATAACGTACAACGTACAACGTGTAACGTATAACGTATAACGTACAGCGTATAACGTATAACGTACAACGTATAATGTACAACGTATAACGTACAACGTGTAACGTATAACGTATAACGTATAACTTATAACGTACAGCGTATAACGTACAACGTATAACGTACAACGTATATCGTACAACGTATAACGTACAACGTATAACGTACAACGTACAACGTGTAACGTATAACGTATAACGTACAGCGTATAACGTATAACGTACAACGTATAATGTACAACGTATAACGTACAACGTACAACGTGTAACGTGTAACGTATAATGTATAACGTATAACGTATAACGTATAACGTATAACGTACAGCGTATAACGTATAACGTACAACGTATAACGTACAACGTACAAGGTGTAACGTATAACGTATAACGTATAACGTATAACGTATAACGTACAGCGTATAACGTACAGCGTATAACGTACAGCGTATAACGTATAACGTATAACGTGTAACGTATAACGTATAACGTACAGCGTATAACGTACAGCGTATAACGTATAACGTATAACGTATAACGTATAACGTACAACGTGTAACGTATAACGTATAACGTATAACTTATAACGTATAACGTATAACGTATAACGTATAACGTATAACGTATAACGTATAACGTACAACGTATAACGTACAACGTACAACGTGTAACGTATAACGTATAACGTACAGCGTATAACGTATAACGTATAACGTATAATGTACAACGTATAACGTACCACGTACAACGGGTAACGTATAACGTATATCGTATAACGTATAACGTATAACGTATATCGTATATCGTGTAACGTATAACGTACAGCGTATAACGTACAGCGTATAACGTATAACGTACAACGTATAACGTACAACGTACAACGTGTAACGTATAACGTATAACGTATAACGTATAACGTATAACGTATAACGTATACCGTACAGCGTATAACGTATAACATACAACGTATAACGTACAACGTATAACGTACAACGTATAACGTACAACGTATAACGTACAACGTATAACGTACAACGTACAACGTGTAACGTATAACGTATAACGTACAGCGTATAACGTATAACGTACAACGTATAATGTACAACGTATAACGTACAACGTACAACGTGTAACGTGTAACGTATAATGTATAACGTATAACGTATAACGTATAACGTACAGCGTATAACGTATAACGTGTAACGTATAACGTATAACGTACAGCGTATAACGTACAGCGTATAACGTATAACGTATAACGTATAACGTACAACGTGTAACGTATAACGTATAACTTATAACTTATAACGTATAACATATAACGTATAACGTATAACGTATAACGTATAACGTATAACGTACAACGTATAACGTACAACGTACAACGTGTAACGTATAACGTATAACGTACAGCGTATAACGTACAACGTATAACGTACAACGTACAACGTGTAACGTATAACGTATAACGTACAGCGTATAACGTATAACGTACAACGTATAATGTACAACGTATAACGTACCACGTACAACGGATAACGTATAACGTATAACGTATAACGTATAACGTATAACGTATAACGTATAACGTATAACGTATAACGTATACCGTACAGCGTATAACGTATAACATACAACGTATAACGTACAACGTATAACGTACAACGTATAACGTACAACGTATGACGTACAACGTACAACGTGTAACGTATAACGTATAACGTACCACGTACAACGGGTAACGTATAACGTATAACGTATAACGTATAACGTATAACGTATAACGTATATCGTATATCGTGTAACGTATAACGTACAGCGTATAACGTACAGCGTATAACGTACAACGTATAACGTACAACGTACAACGTGTAACGTATAACGTATAACGTACAGCGTATAACGTATAACGTACAGCGTATAACGTACAACGTATAACGTACAACGTATATCGTACAACGTATAACGTACAACGTATAACGTACAACGTACAACGTGTAACGTATAACGTATAACGTACAGCGTATAACGTATAACGTACAACGTATAATGTACAACGTATAACGTACAACGTATGACGTACAACGTACAACGTGTAACGTATAACGTATAACGTATAACGTACAGCGTATAACGTACAGCGTATAACGTACAGCGTATAACGTATAACGTATAACGTGTAACGTATAACGTATAACGTACAGCGTATAACGTACAGCGTATAACGTATAACGTATAAGGTATAACGTACAGCGTATAACGTATAACGTATAACGTATAACGTATAACGTATAACGTATAACGTATAACGTATAACGTATAACGTATAACGTATAACGTATAACGTATAACGTATAACGTATAACGTATAACGTACAGCGTATAACGTACAGCGTATAACGTACAGCGTATAACGTATAACGTATAACGTGTAACGTATAACGTATAACGTACAGCGTATAACGTACAGCGTATAACGTACAGCGTATAACGTATAACGTATAACGTATAACGTATAACGTATAACGTATAACGTATAACGTATAACGTATAACGTATAACGTATAACGTATAACGTATAACGTATAACGTATAACGTATAACGTATAACGTATAACGTATAACGTATAACGTATAACGTATAACGTATAACGTATAACGTATAACGTATAACGTATAACGTATAACGTATAACGAATAACGTATAACGTATAACGTATAACGTATAACGTATAACGTATAACGTATAACGTATAACGTGTAACGTATAACGTATAACTTATAACTTATAACGTATAACATATAACGTATAACGTATAACGTATAACGTATAACGTATAACGTACAACGTATAACGTACAACGTACAACGTGTAACGTATAACGTATAACGTACAGCGTATAACGTACAACGTATAACGTACAACGTACAACGTGTAACGTATAACGTATAACGTACAGCGTATAACGTATAACGTACAGCGTATAACGTACAACGTATAACGTACAACGTATAACGTACAACGTATGACGTACAACGTACAACGTGTAACGTATAACGTATAACGTATAACGTACAGCGGATAACGTACAGCGTATAACGTACAGCGTATAACGTATAACGTATAACGTGTAACGTATAACGTATAACGTACAGCGTATAACGTACAGCGTATAACGTATAACGTATAAGGTATAACGTACAGCGTATAACGTACAACGTATAACGTATACCGTATAACGTACAGCGTATAACGTACAGCGTATAACGTATAACGTACAACGTACAACGTGTAACGTATAACGTATAACGTACAGCGTATAACGTATAACGTACAACGTATAATGTACAACGTATAACGTACAACGTACAACGTGTAACGTATAACGTACAACGTGTAACGTATAACGTATAACGTACAGCGTATAACGTACAACGTATAACGTACAACGTACAACGTGTAACGTACAACGTATGACGTACAACGTACAACGTGTAACGTATAACGTATAACGTATAACGTACAGCGGATAACGTACAGCGTATAACGTACAGCGTATAACGTATAACGTATAACGTGTAACGTATAACGTATAACGTACAGCGTATAACGTACAGCGTATAACGTATAACGTATAAGGTATAACGTACAGCGTATAACGTACAACGTATAACGTATACCGTATAACGTACAGCGTATAACGTACAGCGTATAACATATAACGTATAACGTACAACGTGTAACGTATAACGTACAACGTATAACGTACAACGTACAACGTGTAACGTATAACGTATAACGTACAGCGTATAACGTACAACGTATAACGTACAACGTACAACGTGTAACGTATAACGTATAACGTACAGCGTATAACGTACAGCGTATAACGTACAGCGTATAACGTATAACGTATAACGTATAACGTATAACGTATAACGTATAACGTATAACGTATAACGTATAACGTATAACGTATAACGTATAACGTATAACGTATAACGTATAACGTATAACGTATAACGTATAACGTATAACGTATAACGTATAACGTATAACGTATAACGTATAACGTATAACGTATAACGTATAACGTATAACGTATAACGTATAACGTATAACGAATAACGTATAACGTATAACGTATAACGTATAACGTATAACGTATAACGTATAACGTATAACGTGTAACGTATAACGTATAACTTATAACTTATAACGTATAACATATAACGTATAACGTATAACGTATAACGTATAACGTATAACGTACAACGTATAACGTACAACGTACAACGTGTAACGTATAACGTATAACGTACAGCGTATAACGTACAACGTATAACGTACAACGTACAACGTGTAACGTATAACGTATAACGTACAGCGTATAACGTATAACGTACAGCGTATAACGTACAACGTATAACGTACAACGTATAACGTACAACGTATGACGTACAACGTACAACGTGTAACGTATAACGTATAACGTATAACGTACAGCGGATAACGTACAGCGTATAACGTACAGCGTATAACGTATAACGTATAACGTGTAACGTATAACGTATAACGTACAGCGTATAACGTACAGCGTATAACGTATAACGTATAAGGTATAACGTACAGCGTATAACGTACAACGTATAACGTATACCGTATAACGTACAGCGTATAACGTACAGCGTATAACGTATAACGTACAACGTACAACGTGTAACGTATAACGTATAACGTACAGCGTATAACGTATAACGTACAACGTATAATGTACAACGTATAACGTACAACGTACAACGTGTAACGTATAACGTATAACGTATAACTTATAACGTACAGCGTATAACGTATAACGTACAACGTATAACGTACAACGTATGACGTATAACGTATAACGTGTAACGTATAACGTATAACGTACAGCGTATAACGTACAGCGTATAACGTATAACGTATAAGGTATAACGTACAGCGTATAACGTACAAAGTATAACGTATAACGTATATCGTGTAACGTATTACGTACAGCGTATAACGTACAGCGTATAACGTACAGCGTATAACGTATAACGTATAACGTATAACGTGTAACGTATAACGTATAACGTACAGCGTATAACGTACAGCGTATAACGTATAACTTATAAGGTATAACGTACAGCGTATAACGTACAACGTATAACGTATACCGTATAACGTACAGCGTATAACGTACAGCGTATAACGTATAACGTATAACGTATAACGTACAACGTATAACGTATAACGTACAGCGTATAACGTATAACATACAACGTATAACGTACAACGTATAACGTACAACGTATAACGTACAACGTATAACGTACAACGTACAACGTGTAACGTATAACGTATAACGTACAGCGTATAACGTATAACGTACAACGTATAATGTACAACGTATAACGTACAACGTACAACGTGTAACGTATAACGTATAACGTATAACTTATAACGTACAGCGTATAACGTACAACGTATAACGTACAACGTATATCGTACAACGTATAACGTACAACGTATAACGTACAACGTACAACGTGTAACGTATAACGTATAACGTACAGCGTATAACGTATAACGTACAACGTATAATGTACAACGTATAACGTACAACGTACAACGTGTAACGTGTAACGTATAATGTATAACGTATAACGTATAACGTATAACGTATAACGTACAGCGTATAACGTATAACGTACAACGTATAACGTACAACGTACAAGGTTTAACGTATAACGTATAACGTATAACGTATAACGTATAACGTATAACGTACAGCGTATAACGTACAGCGTATAACGTACAGCGTATAACGTATAACGTATAACGTGTAACGTATAACGTATAACGTACAGCGTATAACGTACAGCGTATAACGTATAACGTATAACGTATAACGTATAACGTATAACGTATAACGTATAACGTACAACGTACAACGTGTAACGTACAACGTGTAACGTATAACGTATAACGTATAACGTACAGCGGATAACGTACAGCGTATAACGTACAGCGTATAACGTACAACGTGTAACGTATAACGTATAACGTATAACGTACAGCGTATAACGTACAGCGTATAACGTACAGCGTATAACGTATAACGTATAACGTGTAACGTATAACGTATAACGTACAGCGTATAACGTACAGCGTATAACGTATAACGTATAAGGTATAACGTACAGCGTATAACGTACAAAGTATAACGTATAACGTATATCGTGTAACGTATTACGTACAGCGTATAACGTACAGCGTATAACGTACAGCGTATAACGTATAACGTATAACGTATAACGTGTAACGTATAACGTATAACGTACAGCGTATAACGTACAGCGTATAACGTATAACTTATAAGGTATAACGTACAGCGTATAACGTACAACGTATAACGTATACCGTATAACGTACAGCGTATAACGTACAGCGTATAACGTATAACGTATAACGTATAACGTACAACGTATAACGTATAACGTACAGCGTATAACGTATAACATACAACGTATAACGTACAACGTATAACGTACAACGTATAACGTACAACGTATAACGTACAACGTACAACGTGTAACGTATAACGTATAACGTACAGCGTATAACGTATAACGTACAACGTATAATGTACAACGTATAACGTACAACGTACAACGTGTAACGTATAACGTATAACGTATAACTTATAACGTACAGCGTATAACGTACAACGTATAACGTACAACGTATATCGTACAACGTATAACGTACAACGTATAACGTACAACGTACAACGTGTAACGTATAACGTATAACGTACAGCGTATAACGTATAACGTACAACGTATAATGTACAACGTATAACGTACAACGTACAACGTGTAACGTGTAACGTATAATGTATAACGTATAACGTATAACGTATAACGTATAACGTATAACGTACAGCGTATAACGTACAGCGTATAACGTACAGCGTATAACGTATAACGTATAACGTGTAACGTATAACGTATAACGTACAGCGTATAACGTACAGCGTATAACGTATAACGTATAACGTATAACGTATAACGTATAACGTACAACGTGTAACGTATAACGTATAACGTATAACTTATAACGTATAACGTATAACGTATAACGTATAACGTATAACGTATAACGTATAACGTACAACGTATAACGTTCAACGTACAACGTGTAACGTATAACGTATAACGTACAGCGTATAACGTATAACGTATAACGTATAATGTACAACGTATAACGTACCACGTACAACGGGTAACGTATAACGTATATCGTATAACGTATAACGTATAACGTATATCGTATATCGTGTAACGTATAACGTACAGCGTATAACGTACAGCGTATAACGTATAACGTACAACGTATAACGTACAACGTACAACGTGTAACGTATAACGTATAACGTATAACGTATAACGTATAACGTATAACGTATAACGTATACCGTACAGCGTATAACGTATAACATACAACGTATAACGTACAACGTATAACGTACAACGTATAACGTACAACGTATAACGTACAACGTATAACGTACAACGTACAACGTGTAACGTATAACGTATAACGTACAGCGTATAACGTATAACGTACAACGTATAATGTACAACGTATAACGTACAACGTACAACGTGTAACGTGTAACGTATAATGTATAACGTATAACGTATAACGTATAACGTACAGCGTATAACGTATAACGTGTAACGTATAACGTATAACGTACAGCGTATAACGTACAGCGTATAACGTATAACGTATAACGTACAACGTGTAACGTATAACGTATAACTTATAACTTATAACGTATAACATATAACGTATAACGTATAACGTATAACGTATAACGTACAACGTATAACGTACAACGTACAACGTGTAACGTATAACGTATAACGTACAGCGTATAACGTACAACGTATAACGTACAACGTACAACGTGTAACGTATAACGTATAACGTACAGCGTATAACGTATAACGTACAACGTATAATGTACAACGTATAACGTACCACGTACAACGGATAACGTATAACGTATAACGTATAACGTATAACGTATAACGTATAACGTATAACGTATAACGTATAACGTATACCGTACAGCGTATAACGTATAACATACAACGTATAACGTACAACGTATAACGTACAACGTATAACGTACAACGTATGACGTACAACGTACAACGTGTAACGTATAACGTATAACGTACCACGTACAACGGGTAACGTATAACGTATAACGTATAACGTATAACGTATAACGTATATCGTATATCGTGTAACGTATAACGTACAGCGTATAACGTACAGCGTATAACGTACAGCGTATAACGTATAACGTATAACGTATAACGTGTAACGTATAACGTATAACGTACAGCGTATAACGTACAGCGTATAACGTATAACGTATAAGGTATAACGTACAGCGTATAACGTACAACGTATAACGTATACCGTATAACGTACAGCGTATAACGTACAGCGTATAACGTATAACGTATAACGTATAACGTACAACGTATAACGTATAACGTACAGCGTATAACGTATAACGTACAACGTATAATGTACAACGTATAACGTATAACGTATAACGTATAACGTATAACGTACAACGTATAACGTATAACGTACAGCGTATAACGTATAACATACAACGTATAACGTACAACGTATAACGTACAACGTATAACGTACAACGTATAACGTACAACGTACAACGTACAACGTGTAACGTATAACGTATAACGTACAGCGTATAACGTATAACGTACAACGTACAACGTACAGCGTATAACGTACAGCGTATAACGTATATCGTATATCGTGTAACGTATAACGTACAGCGTATAACGTACAGCGTATAACGTATAACGTACAACGTATAACGTACAACGTACAACGTGTAACGTATAACGTATAACGTATAACGTGTAACGTATAACGTATAACGTATAACGTACAACGTATAACGTACAACGTATGACGTACAACGTACAACGTGTAACGTATAACGTATAACGTATAACGTACAGCGGATAACGTACAGCGTATAACGTACAGCGTATAACGTATAACGTATAACGTGTAACGTATAACGTATAACGTACAGCGTATAACGTACAGCGTATAACGTATAACGTATAAGGTATAACGTACAGCGTATAACGTACAACGTATAACGTATACCGTATAACGTACAGCGTATAACGTACAGCGTATAACGTATAACGTACAACGTACAACGTGTAACGTATAACGTATAACGTACAGCGTATAACGTATAACGTACAACGTATAATGTACAACGTATAACGTACAACGTACAACGTGTAACGTATAACGTATAACGTATAACTTATAACGTACAGCGTATAACGTATAACGTACAACGTATAACGTACAACGTATGACGTACAACGTACAACGTGTAACGTATAACGTATAACGTATAACGTACAGCGTATAACGTACAGCGTATAACGTACAGCGTATAACGTATAACGTATAACGTGTAACGTATAACGTATAACGTACAGCGTATAACGTACAGCGTATAACGTATAACGTATAAGGTATAACGTACAGCGTATAACGTACAAAGTATAACGTATAACGTATATCGTGTAACGTATAACGTACAGCGTATAGCGTACAGCGTATAACGTACAGCGTATAACGTATAACGTATAACGTATAACGTGTAACGTATAACGTATAACGTACAGCGTATAACGTACAGCGTATAACGTATAACGTATAAGGTATAACGTACAGCGTATAACGTACAACGTATAACGTATACCGTATAACGTACAGCGTATAACGTACAGCGTATAACGTATAACGTATAACGTATAACGTACAACGTATAACGTATAACGTACAGCGTATAACGTATAACATACAACGTATAACGTACAACGTATAACGTACAACGTATAACGTACAACGTATAACGTACAACGTACAACGTGTAACGTATAACGTATAACGTACAGCGTATAACGTATAACGTACAACGTATAATGTACAACGTATAACGTACAACGTGTAACGTATAACGTATAACGTATAACTTATAACGTACAGCGTATAACGTACAACGTATAACGTACAACGTATATCGTACAACGTATAACGTACAACGTATAACGTACAACGTACAACGTGTAACGTATAACGTATAACGTACAGCGTATAACGTATAACGTACAACGTATAATGTACAACGTATAACGTACAACGTACAACGTGTAACGTGTAACGTATAATGTATAACGTATAACGTATAACGTATAACGTATAACGTACAGCGTATAACGTATAACGTACAACGTATAACGTACAACGTACAAGGTGTAACGTATAACGTATAACGTATAACGTATAACGTATAACGTACAGCGTATAACGTACAGCGTATAACGTACAGCGTATAACGTATAACGTATAACGTGTAACGTATAACGTATAACTTACAGCGTATAACGTACAGCGTATAACGTATAACGTATAACGTATAACGTATAACGTATAACGTACAACGTGTAACGTATAACGTATAACGTATAACTTATAACGTATAACGTATAACGTATAACGTATAACGTATAACGTATAACGTATAACGTACAACGTATAACGTACAACGTACAACGTGTAACGTATAACGTATAACGTACAGCGTATAACGTATAACGTATAACGTATAATGTACAACGTATAACGTACCACGTACAACGGGTAACGTATAACGTATATCGTATAACGTATAACGTATAACGTATATCGTATATCGTGTAACGTATAACGTACAGCGTATAACGTACAGCGTATAACGTATAACGTACAACGTATAACGTACAACGTACAACGTGTAACGTATAACGTATAACGTATAACGTATAACGTATAACGTGTAACGTATAATGTATAACGTATAACGTATAACGTATAACGTAAAGCGTATAACGTATAACGTACAACGTATAACGTACAACGTACAAGGTGTAACGTATAACGTATAACGTATAACGTATAACGTGTAACGTATAACGTATAACGTATAACGTATAACGTATAACGTATAACGTATACCGTACAGCGTATAACGTATAACATACAACGTATAACGTACAACGTATAACGTACAACGTATAACGTACAACGTATAACGTACAACGTATAACGTACAACGTACAACGTGTAACGTATAACGTATAACGTACAGCGTATAACGTATAACGTACAACGTATAATGTACAACGTATAACGTACAACGTACAACGTGTAACGTGTAACGTATAATGTATAACGTATAACGTATAACGTATAACGTACAGCGTATAACGTATAACGTGTAACGTATAACGTATAACGTACAGCGTATAACGTACAGCGTATAACGTATAACGTATAACGTATAACGTACAACGTGTAACGTATAACGTATAACTTATAACTTATAACGTATAACATATAACGTATAACGTATAACGTATAACGTATAACGTACAACGTATAACGTACAACGTACAACGTGTAACGTATAACGTATAACGTACAGCGTATAACGTACAACGTATAACGTACAACGTACAACGTGTAACGTATAACGTATAACGTACAGCGTATAACGTATAACGTACAACGTATAATGTACAACGTATAACGTACCACGTACAACGGATAACGTATAACGTATAACGTATAACGTATAACGTATAACGTATAACGTATAACGTATACCGTACAGCGTATAACGTATAACATACAACGTATAACGTACAACGTATAACGTACAACGTATAACGTACAACGTATGACGTACAACGTACAACGTGTAACGTATAACGTATAACGTACCACGTACAACGGGTAACGTATAACGTATAACGTATAACGTATAACGTATAACGTATATCGTATATCGTGTAACGTATAACGTACAGCGTATAACGTACAGCGTATAACGTACAGCGTATAACGTATAACGTATAACGTATAACGTGTAACGTATAACGTATAACGTACAGCGTATAACGTACAGCGTATAACGTATAACGTATAAGGTATAACGTACAGCGTATAACGTACAACGTATAACGTATACCGTATAACGTACAGCGTATAACGTACAGCGTATAACGTATAACGTATAACGTATAACGTACAACGTATAACGTATAACGTACAGCGTATAACGTATAACATACAACGTATAACGTACAACGTATAACGTACAACGTATAACGTACAACGTATAACGTACAACGTACAACGTGTAACGTATAACGTATAACGTACAGCGTATAACGTATAACGTACAACGTATAATGTACAACGTATAACGTATAACGTATAACGTATAACGTATAACGTACAACGTATAACGTATAACGTACAGCGTATAACGTATAACATACAACGTATAACGTACAACGTATAACGTACAACGTACAACGTACAGCGTATAACGTACAGCGTATAACGTATATCGTATATCGTGTAACGTATAACGTACAGCGTATAACGTACAGCGTATAACGTATAACGTACAACGTATAACGTACAACGTACAACGTGTAACGTATAACGTATAACGTATAACGTGTAACGTATAACGTATAACGTATAACGTATAACGTATAACGTATAACGTACAACGTATAACGTACAACGTACAACGTGTAACGTATAACGTATAACGTACAGCGTATAACGTATAACGTACAACGTATAATGTACAACGTATAACGTACAACGTACAACGTGTAACGTGTAACGTATAATGTATAACGTATAACGTATAACGTATAACGTATAACGTATAACGTACAGCGTATAACGTATAACGTACAACGTATAACGTACAACGTACAAGGTGTAACGTATAACGTATAACGTATAACGTATAACGTATAACGTACAGCGTATAACGTACAGCGTATAACGTACAGCGTATAACGTATAACGTATAACGTGTAACGTATAACGTATAACGTACAGCGTATAACGTACAGCGTATAACGTATAACGTATAACGTATAACGTATAACGTATAACGTACAACGTGTAACGTATAACGTATAACGTATAACTTATAACGTATAACGTATAACGTATAACGTATAACGTATAACGTATAACGTATAACGTACAACGTATAACGTACAACGTACAACGTGTAACGTATAACGTATAACGTACAGCGTATAACGTATAACGTATAACGTATAATGTACAACGTACAACGTACCACGTACAACGGGTAACGTATAACGTATATCGTATAACGTATAACGTATAACGTATATCGTATATCGTGTAACGTATAACGTACAGCGTATAACGTACAGCGTATAACGTATAACGTACAACGTATAACGTACAACGTACAACGTGTAACGTATAACGTATAACGTATAACGTATAACGTATAACGTATAACGTATAACGTATACCGTACAGCGTATAACGTATAACATACAACGTATAACGTACAACGTATAACGTACAACGTATAACGTACAACGTATAACGTACAACGTATAACGTACAACGTACAACGTGTAACGTATAACGTATAACGTACAGCGTATAACGTATAACGTACAACGTATAATGTACAACGTATAACGTACAACGTACAACGTGTAACGTGTAACGTATAATGTATAACGTATAACGTATAACGTATAACGTACAGCGTACAACGTACAACGTGTAACGTATAACGTATAACGTACAGCGTATAACGTACAACGTATAACGTACAACGTACAACGTGTAACGTATAACGTATAACGTACAGCGTATAACGTATAACGTACAACGTATAATGTACAACGTATAACGTACCACGTACAACGGATAACGTATAACGTATAACGTATAACGTATAACGTATAACGTATAACGTATAACGTATAACGTATACCGTACAGCGTATAACGTATAACATACAACGTATAACGTACAACGTATAACGTACAACGTATAACGTACAACGTATGACGTACAACGTACAACGTGTAACGTATAACGTATAACGTACCACGTACAACGGGTAACGTATAACGTATAACGTATAACGTATAACGTATAACGTATATCGTATATCGTGTAACGTATAACGTACAGCGTATAACGTACAGCGTATAACGTACAGCGTATAACGTATAACGTATAACGTATAACGTGTAACGTATAACGTATAACGTACAGCGTATAACATACAGCGTATAACGTATAACGTATAAGGTATAACGTACAGCGTATAACGTACAACGTATAACGTATACCGTATAACGTACAGCGTATAACGTACAGCGTATAACGTATAACGTATAACGTATAACGTACAACGTATAACGTATAACGTACAGCGTATAACGTATAACGTACAACGTATAATGTACAACGTATAACGTATAACGTATAACGTATAACGTATAACGTACAACGTATAACGTATAACGTACAGCGTATAACGTATAACATACAACGTATAACGTACAACGTATAACGTACAACGTATAACGTACAACGTATAACGTACAACGTACAACGTACAACGTGTAACGTATAACGTATAACGTACAGCGTATAACGTATAACGTACAACGTACAACGTACAGCGTATAACGTACAGCGTATAACGTATATCGTATATCGTGTAACGTATAACGTACAGCGTATAACGTACAGCGTATAACGTATAACGTACAACGTATAACGTACAACGTACAACGTGTAACGTATAACGTATAACGTATAACGTGTAACGTATAACGTATAACGTATAACGTACAACGTATAACGTACAACGTATGACGTACAACGTACAACGTGTAACGTATAACGTATAACGTATAACGTACAGCGGATAACGTACAGCGTATAACGTACAGCGTATAACGTATAACGTATAACGTGTAACGTATAACGTATAACGTACAGCGTATAACGTACAGCGTATAACGTATAACGTATAAGGTATAACGTACAGCGTATAACGTACAACGTATAACGTATACCGTATAACGTACAGCGTATAACGTACAGCGTATAACGTATAACGTACAACGTACAACGTGTAACGTATAACGTATAACGTACAGCGTATAACGTATAACGTACAACGTATAATGTACAACGTATAACGTACAACGTACAACGTGTAACGTATAACGTATAACGTATAACTTATAACGTACAGCGTATAACGTATAACGTACAACGTATAACGTACAACGTATGACGTACAACGTACAACGTGTAACGTATAACGTTTAACGTATAACGTACAGCGTATAACGTACAGCGTATAACGTACAGCGTATAACGTATAACGTATAACGTGTAACGTATAACGTATAACGTACAGCGTATAACGTACAGCGTATAACGTATAACGTATAAGGTATAACGTACAGCGTATAACGTACAAAGTATAACGTATAACGTATATCGTGTAACGTATAACGTACAGCGTATAGCGTACAGCGTATAACGTACAGCGTATAACGTATAACGTATAACGTATAACGTGTAACGTATAACGTATAACGTACAGCGTATAACGTACAGCGTATAACGTATAACGTATAAGGTATAACGTACAGCGTATAACGTACAACGTATAACGTATACCGTATAACGTACAGCGTATAACGTACAGCGTATAACGTATAACGTATAACGTATAACGTACAACGTATAACGTATAACGTACAGCGTATAACGTATAACATACAACGTATAACGTACAACGTATAACGTACAACGTATAACGTACAACGTATAACGTACAACGTACAACGTGTAACGTATAACGTATAACGTACAGCGTATAACGTATAACGTACAACGTATAATGTACAACGTATAACGTACAACGTGTAACGTATAACGTATAACGTATAACTTATAACGTACAGCGTATAACGTACAACGTATAACGTACAACGTATATCGTACAACGTATAACGTACAACGTATAACGTACAACGTACAACGTGTAACGTATAACGTATAACGTACAGCGTATAACGTATAACGTACAACGTATAATGTACAACGTATAACGTACAACGTACAACGTGTAACGTGTAACGTATAATGTATAACGTATAACGTATAACGTATAACGTATAACGTACAGCGTATAACGTATAACGTACAACGTATAACGTACAACGTACAAGGTGTAACGTATAACGTATAACGTATAACGTATAACGTATAACGTACAGCGTATAACGTACAGCGTATAACGTACAGCGTATAACGTATAACGTATAACGTGTAACGTATAACGTATAACGTACAGCGTATAACGTACAGCGTATAACGTATAACGTATAACGTATAACGTATAACGTATAACGTACAACGTGTAACGTATAACGTATAACGTATAACTTATAACGTATAACGTATAACGTATAACGTATAACGTATAACGTATAACGTATAACGTACAACGTATAACGTACAACGTACAACGTGTAACGTATAACGTATAACGTACAGCGTATAACGTATAACGTATAACGTATAATGTACAACGTATAACGTACCACGTACAACGGGTAACGTATAACGTATATCGTATAACGTATAACGTATAACGTATATCGTATATCGTGTAACGTATAACGTACAGCGTATAACGTACAGCGTATAACGTATAACGTACAACGTATAACGTACAACGTACAACGTGTAACGTATAACGTATAACGTATAACGTATAACGTATAACGTGTAACGTATAATGTATAACGTATAACGTATAACGTATAACGTACAGCGTATAACGTATAACGTACAACGTATAACGTACAACGTACAAGGTGTAACGTATAACGTATAACGTATAACGTATAACGTATAACGTACAGCGTATAACGTACAGCGTATAACGTACAGCGTATAACGTATAACGTATAACGTGTAACGTATAACGTATAACGTACAGCGTATAACGTATAATGTACAACGTATAACGTACCACGTACAACGGGTAACGTATAACGTATATCGTATAACGTATAACGTATAACGTATATCGTATATCGTGTAACGTATAACGTACAGCGTATAACGTACAGCGTATAACGTATAACGTACAACGTATAACGTACAACGTACAACGTGTAACGTATAACGTATAACGTATAACGTATAACGTATAACGTATAACGTATAACGTATAACGTATACCGTACAGCGTATAACGTATAACATACAACGTATAACGTACAACGTATAACGTACAACGTATAACGTACAACGTATAACGTACAACGTATAACGTACAACGTACAACGTGTAACGTATAACGTATAACGTACAGCGTATAACGTATAACGTACAACGTATAATGTACAACGTATAACGTACAACGTACAACGTGTAACGTGTAACGTATAATGTATAACGTATAACGTATAACGTATAACGTACAGCGTATAACGTATAACGTGTAACGTATAACGTATAACGTACAGCGTATAACGTACAGCGTATAACGTATAACGTATAACGTATAACGTATAACGTACAACGTGTAACGTATAACGTATAACTTATAACTTATAACGTATAACATATAACGTATAACGTATAACGTATAACGTATAACGTACAACGTATAACGTACAACGTACAACGTGTAACGTATAACGTATAACGTACAGCGTATAACGTACAACGTATAACGTACAACGTACAACGTGTAACGTATAACGTATAACGTACAGCGTATAACGTATAACGTACAACGTATAATGTACAACGTATAACGTACCACGTACAACGGATAACGTATAACGTATAACGTATAACGTATAACGTATAACGTATAACGTATAACGTATACCGTACAGCGTATAACGTATAACATACAACGTATAACGTACAACGTATAACGTACAACGTATAACGTACAACGTATGACGTACAACGTACAACGTGTAACGTATAACGTATAACGTACCACGTACAACGGGTAACGTATAACGTATAACGTATAACGTATAACGTATAACGTATATCGTATATCGTGTAACGTATAACGTACAGCGTATAACGTACAGCGTATAACGTACAGCGTATAACGTATAACGTATAACGTATAACGTGTAACGTATAACGTATAACGTACAGCGTATAACGTACAGCGTATAACGTATAACGTATAAGGTATAACGTACAGCGTATAACGTACAACGTATAACGTATACCGTATAACGTACAGCGTATAACGTACAGCGTATAACGTATAACGTATAACGTATAACGTACAACGTATAACGTATAACGTACAGCGTATAACGTATAACATACAACGTATAACGTACAACGTATAACGTACAACGTATAACGTACAACGTATAACGTACAACGTACAACGTGTAACGTATAACGTATAACGTACAGCGTATAACGTATAACGTACAACGTATAATGTACAACGTATAACGTATAACGTATAACGTATAACGTATAACGTACAACGTATAACGTATAACGTACAGCGTATAACGTATAACATACAACGTATAACGTACAACGTATAACGTACAACGTATAACGTACAACGTATAACGTACAACGTACAACGTGTAACGTATAACGTATAACGTACAGCGTATAACGTATAACGTACAACGTACAACGTACAGCGTATAACGTACAGCGTATAACGTATATCGTATATCGTGTAACGTATAACGTACAGCGTATAACGTACAGCGTATAACGTATAACGTACAACGTATAACGTACAACGTACAACGTGTAACGTATAACGTATAACGTATAACGTGTAACGTATAACGTATAACGTATAACGTATAACGTATAACGTATAACGTATAACGTATAACGTATAACGTATAACGTATAACGTATAACGTATAACGTATAACGTATAACGTATAACGTATAACGTATAACGTATAACGTATAACGTATAACGTATAACGTATAACGTATAACGTATAACGTATAACGTACAACGTATAACGTATAACGTACAGCGTATAACGTATAACATACAACGTATAACGTACAACGTATAACGTACAACGTATAACGTACAACGTATAACGTACAACGTACAACGTGTAACGTATAACGTATAACGTACAGCGTATAACGTATAACGTACAACGTACAACGTACAGCGTATAACGTACAGCGTATAACGTATATCGTATATCGTGTAACGTATAACGTACAGCGTATAACGTACAGCGTATAACGTATAACGTACAACGTATAACGTACAACGTACAACGTGTAACGTATAACGTATAACGTATAACGTGTAACGTATAACGTATAACGTATAACGTATAACGTATAACGTATAACGTATAACGTATAACGTATAACGTATAACGTATAACGTATAACGTATAACGTATAACGTATAACGTATAACGTATAACGTATAACGTATAACGTATAACGTATAACGTATAACGTATAACGTATAACGTATAACGTATAACGTATAACGTATAACGTATAACGAATAACGTATAACGTATAACGTATAACGTATAACGTATAACGTATAACGTATAACGTATAACGTATAACATACAACGTATAACGTACAACGTATAACGTACAACGTATAACGTACAACGTATAACGTACAACGTACAACGTGTAACGTATAACGTATAACGTATAACGTACAGCGGATAACGTACAGCGTATAACGTACAGCGTATAACGTATAACGTATAACGTGTAACGTATAACGTATAACGTACAGCGTATAACGTACAGCGTATAACGTATAACGTATAAGGTATAACGTACAGCGTATAACGTACAACGTATAACGTATACCGTATAACGTACAGCGTATAACGTACAGCGTATAACGTATAACGTACAACGTATAACGTGTAACGTATAACGTATAACGTACAGCGTATAACGTATAACGTACAACGTATAATGTACAACGTATAACGTACAACGTACAACGTGTAACGTATAACGTATAACGTATAACTTATAACGTACAGCGTATAACGTATAACGTACAACGTATAACGTACAACGTATGACGTACAACGTACAACGTGTAACGTATAACGTATAACGTATAACGTACAGCGTATAACGTACAGCGTATAACGTACAGCGTATAACGTATAACGTATAACGTGTAACGTATAACGTATAACGTACAGCGTATAACGTACAGCGTATAACGTATAACGTATAACGTATAACGTGTAACGTATAACGTATAACGTACAGCGTATAACGTACAGCGTATAACGTATAACGTATAAGGTATAACGTACAGCGTATAACGTACAACGTATAACGTATACCGTATAACGTACAGCGTATAACGTACAGCGTATAACGTATAACGTATAACGTATAACGTACAACGTATAACGTATAACGTACAGCGTATAACGTATAACATACAACGTATAACGTACAACGTATAACGTACAACGTATAACGTACAACGTATAACGTACAACGTACAACGTGTAACGTATAACGTATAACGTACAGCGTATAACGTATAACGTACAACGTATAATGTACAACGTATAACGTACAACGTGTAACGTATAACGTATAACGTATAACTTATAACGTACAGCGTATAACGTACAACGTATAACGTACAACGTATATCGTACAACGTATAACGTACAACGTATAACGTACAACGTACAACGTTTAACGTATAACGTATAACGTACAGCGTATAACGTATAACGTACAACGTATAATGTACAACGTATAACGTACAACGTACAACGTGTAACGTGTAACGTATAATGTATAACGTATAACGTATAACGTATAACGTATAACGTACAGCGTATAACGTATAACGTACAACGTATAACGTACAACGTACAAGGTGTAACGTATAACGTATAACGTATAACGTATAACGTATAACGTACAGCGTATAACGTACAGCGTATAACGTACAGCGTATAACGTATAACGTATAACGTGTAACGTATAACGTATAACGTACAGCGTATAACGTACAGCGTATAACGTATAACGTATAACGTATAACGTATAACGTATAACGTACAACGTGTAACGTATAACGTATAACGTATAACTTATAACGTATAACGTATAACGTATAACGTATAACGTATAACGTATAACGTATAACGTACAACGTATAACGTACAACGTACAACGTGTAACGTATAACGTATAACGTACAGCGTATAACGTATAACGTATAACGTATAATGTACAACGTATAACGTACCACGTACAACGGGTAACGTATAACGTATATCGTATAACGTATAACGTATAACGTATATCGTATATCGTGTAACGTATAACGTACAGCGTATAACGTACAGCGTATAACGTATAACGTACAACGTATAACGTACAACGTACAACGTGTAACGTATAACGTATAACGTATAACGTATAACGTATAACGTATAACGTATAACGTATACCGTACAGCGTATAACGTATAACATACAACGTATAACGTACAACGTATAACGTACAACGTATAACGTACAACGTATAACGTACAACGTATAACGTACAACGTACAACGTGTAACGTATAACGTATAACGTACAGCGTATAACGTATAACGTACAACGTATAATGTACAACGTATAACGTACAACGTACAACGTGTAACGTGTAACGTATAATGTATAACGTATAACGTATAACGTATAACGTACAGCGTATAACGTATAACGTGTAACGTATAACGTATAACGTACAGCGTATAACGTACAGCGTATAACGTATAACGTATAACGTATAACGTACAACGTATAACGTATAACGTACAGCGTATAACGTACAACGTATAACGTATACCGTATAACGTACAGCGTATAACGTACAGCGTATAACGTATAACGTATAACGTATAACGTACAACGTATAACGTATAACGTACAGCGTATAACGTATAACATACAACGTATAACGTACAACGTATAACGTACAACGTATAACGTACAACGTATAACGTACAACGTACAACGTGTAACGTATAACGTATAACGTACAGCGTATAACGTATAACGTACAACGTATAATGTACAACGTATAACGTACAACGTGTAACGTATAACGTATAACGTATAACTTATAACGTACAGCGTATAACGTACAACGTATAACGTACAACGTATATCGTACAACGTATAACGTACAACGTATAACGTACAACGTACAACGTGTAACGTATAACGTATAACGTACAGCGTATAACGTATAACGTACAACGTATAATGTACAACGTATAACGTACAACGTACAACGTGTAACGTGTAACGTATAATGTATAACGTATAACGTATAACGTATAACGTATAACGTATAACGTACAGCGTATAACGTATAACGTTCAACGTATAACGTACAACGTACAAGGTGTAACGTATAACGTATAACGTATAACGTATAACGTATAACGTACAGCGTATAACGTACAGCGTATAACGTACAGCGTATAACGTATAACGTATAACGTGTAACGTATAACGTATAACGTACAGCGTATAACGTACAGCGTATAACGTATAACGTATAACGTATAACGTATAACGTATAACGTACAACGTGTAACGTATAACGTATAACGTATAACTTATAACGTATAACGTATAACGTATAACGTATAACGTATAACGTATAACGTATAACGTATAACGTACAACGTATAACGTACAACGTACAACGTGTAACGTATAACGTATAACGTACAGCGTATAACGTATAACGTATAACGTATAATGTACAACGTATAACGTACCACGTACAACGGGTAACGTATAACGTATATCGTATAACGTATAACGTATAACGTATATCGTATATCGTGTAACGTATAACGTACAGCGTATAACGTACAGCGTATAACGTATAACGTACAACGTATAACGTACAACGTACAACGTGTAACGTATAACGTATAACGTATAACGTATAACGTATAACGTATAACGTATACCGTACAGCGTATAACGTATAACATACAACGTATAACGTACAACGTATAACGTACAACGTATAACGTACAACGTATAACGTACAACGTATAACGTACAACGTACAACGTGTAACGTATAACGTATAACGTACAGCGTATAACGTATAACGTACAACGTATAATGTACAACGTATAACGTACAACGTACAACGTGTAACGTGTAACGTATAATGTATAACGTATAACGTATAACGTATAACGTACAACGTACAACGTGTAACGTATAACGTATAACGTATAACGTGTAACGTATAACGTATAACGTATAACGTATAACGTATAACGTATAACGTATAACGTATAACGTATAACGTATAACGTATAACGTATAACGTATAACGTATAACGTATAACGTATAACGTATAACGTATAACGTATAACGTATAACGTATAACGTATAACGTATAACGTATAACGTATAACGTATAACGTATAACGTATAACGTATAACGAATAACGTATAACGTATAACGTATAACGTATAACGTATAACGTATAACGTATAACGTATAACGTATAACATACAACGTATAACGTACAACGTATAACGTACAACGTATAACGTACAACGTATGACGTACAACGTACAACGTGTAACGTATAACGTATAACGTATAACGTACAGCGGATAACGTACAGCGTATAACGTACAGCGTATAACGTATAACGTATAACGTGTAACGTATAACGTATAACGTACAGCGTATAACGTACAGCGTATAACGTATAACGTATAAGGTATAACGTACAGCGTATAACGTACAACGTATAACGTATACCGTATAACGTACAGCGTATAACGTACAGCGTATAACGTATAACGTACAACGTACAACGTGTAACGTATAACGTATAACGTACAGCGTATAACGTATAACGTACAACGTATAATGTACAACGTATAACGTACAACGTACAACGTGTAACGTATAACGTATAACGTATAACTTATAACGTACAGCGTATAACGTATAACGTACAACGTATAACGTACAACGTATGACGTACAACGTACAACGTGTAACGTATAACGTATAACGTATAACGTACAGCGTATAACGTACAGCGTATAACGTACAGCGTATAACGTATAACGTATAACGTGTAACGTATAACGTATAACGTACAGCGTATAACGTACAGCGTATAACGTATAACGTATAACGTATAACGTGTAACGTATAACGTATAACGTACAGCGTATAACGTACAGCGTATAACGTATAACGTATAAGGTATAACGTACAGCGTATAACGTACAACGTATAACGTATACCGTATAACGTACAGCGTATAACGTACAGCGTATAACGTATAACGTATAACGTATAACGTACAACGTATAACGTATAACGTACAGCGTATAACGTATAACATACAACGTATAACGTACAACGTATAACGTACAACGTATAACGTACAACGTATAACGTACAACGTACAACGTGTAACGTATAACGTATAACGTACAGCGTATAACGTATAACGTACAACGTATAATGTACAACGTATAACGTACAACGTGTAACGTATAACGTATAACGTATAACTTATAACGTACAGCGTATAACGTACAACGTATAACGTACAACGTATATCGTACAACGTATAACGTACAACGTATAACGTACAACGTACAACGTGTAACGTATAACGTATAACGTACAGCGTATAACGTATAACGTACAACGTATAATGTACAACGTATAACGTACAACGTACAACGTGTAACGTGTAACGTATAATGTATAACGTATAACGTATAACGTATAACGTATAACGTACAGCGTATAACGTATAACGTACAACGTATAACGTACAACGTACAAGGTGTAACGTATAACGTATAACGTATAACGTATAACGTATAACGTACAGCGTATAACGTACAGCGTATAACGTACAGCGTATAACGTATAACGTATAACGTGTAACGTATAACGTATAACGTACAGCGTATAACGTACAGCGTATAACGTATAACGTATAACGTATAACGTATAACGTATAACGTACAACGTGTAACGTATAACGTATAACGTATAACTTATAACGTATAACGTATAACGTATAACGTATAACGTATAACGTATAACGTATAACGTACAACGTATAACGTACAACGTACAACGTGTAACGTATAACGTATAACGTACAGCGTATAACGTATAACGTATAACGTATAATGTACAACGTATAACGTACCACGTACAACGGGTAACGTATAACGTATATCGTATAACGTATAACGTATAACGTATATCGTATATCGTGTAACGTATAACGTACAGCGTATAACGTACAGCGTATAACGTATAACGTACAACGTATAACGTACAACGTACAACGTGTAACGTATAACGTATAACGTATAACGTATAACGTATAACGTATAACGTATAACGTATAACGTACATCGTATAACGTATAACATACAACGTATAACGTACAACGTATAACGTACAACGTATAACGTACAACGTATAACGTACAACGTATAACGTACAACGTACAACGTGTAACGTATAACGTATAACGTACAGCGTATAACGTATAACGTACAACGTATAATGTACAACGTATAACGTACAACGTACAACGTGTAACGTGTAACGTATAATGTATAACGTATAACGTATAACGTATAACGTACAGCGTATAACGTATAACGTGTAACGTATAACGTATAACGTACAGCGTATAACGTACAGCGTATAACGTATAACGTATAACGTATAACGTACAACGTATAACGTATAACGTACAGCGTATAACGTACAACGTATAACGTATACCGTATAACGTACAGCGTATAACGTACAGCGTATAACGTATAACGTATAACGTATAACGTACAACGTATAACGTATAACGTACAGCGTATAACGTATAACATACAACGTATAACGTACAACGTATAACGTACAACGTATAACGTACAACGTATAACGTACAACGTACAACGTGTAACGTATAACGTATAACGTACAGCGTATAACGTATAACGTACAACGTATAATGTACAACGTATAACGTACAACGTGTAACGTATAACGTATAACGTATAACTTATAACGTACAGCGTATAACGTACAACGTATAACGTACAACGTATATCGTACAACGTATAACGTACAACGTATAACGTACAACGTACAACGTGTAACGTATAACGTATAACGTACAGCGTATAACGTATAACGTACAACGTATAATGTACAACGTATAACGTACAACGTACAACGTGTAACGTGTAACGTATAATGTATAACGTATAACGTATAACGTATAACGTATAACGTATAACGTACAGCGTATAACGTATAACGTTCAACGTATAACGTACAACGTACAAGGTGTAACGTATAACGTATAACGTATAACGTATAACGTATAACGTACAGCGTATAACGTACAGCGTATAACGTACAGCGTATAACGTATAACGTATAACGTGTAACGTATAACGTATAACGTACAGCGTATAACGTACAGCGTATAACGTATAACGTATAACGTATAACGTATAACGTATAACGTACAACGTGTAACGTATAACGTATAACGTATAACTTATAACGTATAACGTATAACGTATAACGTATAACGTATAACGTATAACGTATAACGTATAACGTACAACGTATAACGTACAACGTACAACGTGTAACGTATAACGTATAACGTACAGCGTATAACGTATAACGTATAACGTATAATGTACAACGTATAACGTACCACGTACAACGGGTAACGTATAACGTATATCGTATAACGTATAACGTATAACGTATATCGTATATCGTGTAACGTATAACGTACAGCGTATAACGTACAGCGTATAACGTATAACGTACAACGTATAACGTACAACGTACAACGTGTAACGTATAACGTATAACGTATAACGTATAACGTATAACGTATAACGTATACCGTACAGCGTATAACGTATAACATACAACGTATAACGTACAACGTATAACGTACAACGTATAACGTACAACGTATAACGTACAACGTATAACGTACAACGTACAACGTGTAACGTATAACGTATAACGTACAGCGTATAACGTATAACGTACAACGTATAATGTACAACGTATAACGTACAACGTACAACGTGTAACGTGTAACGTATAATGTATAACGTATAACGTATAACGTATAACGTACAGCGTATAACGTATAACGTGTAACGTATAACGTATAACGTACAGCGTATAACGTACAGCGTATAACGTATAACGTATAACGTATAACGTACAACGTGTAACGTATAACGTATAACTTATAACTTATAACGTATAACATATAACGTATAACGTATAACGTATAACGTATAACGTATAACGTACAACGTATAACGTACAACGTACAACGTGTAACGTATAACGTATAACGTACAGCGTATAACGTACAACGTATAACGTACAACGTACAACGTGTAACGTATAACGTATAACGTACAGCGTATAACGTATAACGTACAACGTATAATGTACAACGTATAACGTACCATGTACAACGGATAACGTATAACGTATAACGTATAACGTATAACGTATAACGTATAACGTATAACGTATAACGTATACCGTACAGCGTATAACGTATAACATACAACGTATAACGTACAACGTATAACGTACAACGTATAACGTACAACGTATGACGTACAACGTACAACGTGTAACGTATAACGTATAACGTACCACGTACAACGGGTAACGTATAACGTATAACGTATAACGTATAACGTATAACGTATAACGTATATCGTATATCGTGTAACGTATAACGTACAGCGTATAACGTACAGCGTATAACGTACAACGTATAACGTACAACGTACAACGTGTAACGTATAACGTATAACGTACAGCGTATAACGTATAACGTACAGCGTATAACGTACAACGTATAACGTACAACGTATATCGTACAACGTATAACGTACAACGTATAACGTACAACGTACAACGTGTAACGTATAACGTATAACGTACAGCGTATAACGTATAACGTACAACGTATAATGTACAACGTATAACGTACAACGTATGACGTACAACGTACAACGTGTAACGTATAACGTATAACGTACCACGTACAACGGGTAACGTATAACGTATAACGTATAACGTATAAAGTATAACGTATAACGTATATCGTATATCGTGTAACGTATAACGTACAGCGTATAACGTACAGCGTATAACGTACAACGTATAACGTACAACGTATAACGTACAACGTGTAACGTATAACGTATAACGTATAACTTATAACGTACAGCGTATAACGTACAACGTATAACGTACAACGTATATCGTACAACGTATAACGTACAACGTATAACGTACAACGTACAACGTGTAACGTATAACGTATAACGTACAGCGTATAACGTATAACGTACAACGTATAATGTACAACGTATAACGTACAACGTACAACGTGTAACGTGTAACGTATAATGTATAACGTATAACGTATAACGTATAACGTATAACGTATAACGTACAGCGTATAACGTATAACGTACAACGTATAACGTACAACGTACAAGGTGTAACGTATAACGTATAACGTATAACGTATAACGTATAACGTACAGCGTATAACGTACAGCGTATAACGTACAGCGTATAACGTATAACGTATAACGTGTAACGTATAACGTATAACGTACAGCGTATAACGTACAGCGTATAACGTATAACGTATAACGTATAACGTATAACGTATAACGTACAACGTGTAACGTATAACATATAACGTATAACTTATAACGTATAACGTATAACGTATAACGTATAACGTATAACGTATAACGTATAACGTACAACGTATAACGTACAACGTACAACGTGTAACGTATAACGTATAACGTACAGCGTATAACGTATAACGTATAACGTATAATGTACAACGTATAACGTACCACGTACAACGGGTAACGTATAACGTATATCGTATAACGTATAACGTATAACGTATATCGTATATCGTGTAACGTATAACGTACAGCGTATAACGTACAGCGTATAACGTATAACGTACAACGTATAACGTACAACGTACAACGTGTAACGTATAACGTATAACGTATAACGTATAACGTATAACGTATAACGTATAACGTATACCGTACAGCGTATAACGTATAACATACAACGTATAACGTACAACGTATAACGTACAACGTATAACGTACAACGTATAACGTACAACGTATAACGTACAACGTACAACGTGTAACGTATAACGTATAACGTACAGCGTATAACGTATAACGTACAACGTATAATGTACAACGTATAACGTACAACGTACAACGTGTATCGTGTAACGTATAATGTATAACGTATAACGTATAACGTATAACGTACAGCGTATAACGTATAACGTGTAACGTATAACGTATAACGTACAGCGTATAACGTACAGCGTATAACGTATAACGTATAACGTATAACGTACAACGTGTAACGTATAACGTATAACTTATAACTTATAACGTATAACATATAACGTATAACGTATAACGTATAACGTATAACGTATAACGTACAACGTATAACGTACAACGTACAACGTGTAACGTATAACGTATAACGTACAGCGTATAACGTACAACGTATAACGTACAACGTACAACGTGTAACGTATAACGTATAACGTACAGCGTATAACGTATAACGTACAACGTATAATGTACAACGTATAACGTACCACGTACAACGGATAACGTATAACGTATAACGTATAACGTATAACGTATAACGTATAACGTATAACGTATACCGTACAGCGTATAACGTATAACATACAACGTATAACGTACAACGTATAACGTACAACGTATAACGTACAACGTATGACGTACAACGTACAACGTGTAACGTATAACGTATAACGTACCACGTACAACGGGTAACGTATAACGTATAACGTATAACGTATAACGTATAACGTATAACGTATATCGTATATCGTGTAACGTATAACGTACAGCGTATAACGTACAGCGTATAACGTACAGCGTATAACGTATAACGTATAACGTATAACGTATAACGTATAACGTGTAACGTATAACGTATAACGTACAGCGTATAACGTACAGCGTATAACGTATAACGTATAAGGTATAACGTACAGCGTATAACGTACAACGTATAACGTATACCGTATAACGTACAGCGTATAACGTACAGCGTATAACGTATAACGTATAACGTATAACGTACAACGTATAACGTATAACGTACAGCGTATAACGTATAACATACAACGTATAACGTACAACGTATAACGTACAACGTATAACGTACAACGTATAACGTACAACGTACAACGTGTAACGTATAACGTATAACGTACAGCGTATAACGTATAACGTACAACGTATAATGTACAACGTATAACGTACAACGTACAACGTGTAACGTATAACGTATAACGTATAACTTATAACGTACAGCGTATAACGTACAACGTATAACGTACAACGTATATCGTACAACGTATAACGTACAACGTATAACGTACAACGTACAACGTGTAACGTATACCGTATAACGTACAGCGTATAACGTATAACGTACAACGTATAATGTACAACGTATAACGTACAACGTACAACGTGTAACGTGTAACGTATAATGTATAACGTATAACGTATAACGTATAACGTATAACGTACAGCGTATAACGTATAACGTACAACGTATAACGTACAACGTACAAGGTGTAACGTATAACGTATAACGTATAACGTATAACGTATAACGTACAGCGTATAACGTACAGCGTATAACGTACAGCGTATAACGTATAACGTATAACGTGTAACGTATAACGTATAACGTACAGCGTATAACGTACAGCGTATAACGTATAACGTATAACGTATAACGTATAACGTATAACGTACAACGTGTAACGTATAACGTATAACGTATAACTTATAACGTATAACGTATAACGTATAACGTATAACGTATAACGTATAACGTACAACGTATAACGTACAACGTACAACGTGTAACGTATAACGTATAACGTACAGCGTATAACGTATAACGTATAACGTATAATGTACAACGTATAACGTACCACGTACAACGGGTAACGTATAACGTATAACGTATAACGTATAACGTATAACGTATATCGTATATCGTGTAACGTATAACGTACAGCGTATAACGTACAGCGTATAACGTATAACGTACAACGTATAACGTACAACGTACAACGTGTAACGTATAACGTATAACGTATAACGTATAACGTATAACGTATAACGTATAACGTATACCGTACAGCGTATAACGTATAACATACAACGTATAACGTACAACGTATAACGTACAACGTATAACGTACAACGTATAACGTACAACGTATAACGTACAACGTACAACGTGTAACGTATAACGTATAACGTACAGCGTATAACGTATAACGTACAACGTATAATGTACAACGTATAACGTACAACGTACAACGTGTAACGTGTAACGTATAATGTATAACGTATAACGTATAACGTATAACGTACAGCGTATAACGTATAACGTGTAACGTATAACGTATAACGTACAGCGTATAACGTACAGCGTATAACGTATAACGTATAACGTATAACGTACAACGTGTAACGTATAACGTATAACTTATAACTTATAACGTATAACGTATAACGTATAACGTATAACGTATAACGTACAACGTATAACGTACAACGTACAACGTGTAACGTATAACGTATAACGTACAGCGTATAACGTACAACGTATAACGTACAACGTACAACGTGTAACGTATAACGTATAACGTACAGCGTATAACGTATAACGTACAACGTATAATGTACAACGTATAACGTACCACGTACAACGGATAACGTATAACGTATAACGTATAACGTATAACGTATAACGTATAACGTATACCGTACAGCGTATAACGTATAACATACAACGTATAACGTACAACGTATAACGTACAACGTATAACGTACAACGTATGACGTACAACGTACAACGTGTAACGTATAACGTATAACGTACCACGTACAACGGGTAACGTATAACGTATAACGTATAACGTATAACGTATAACGTATATCGTATATCGTGTAACGTATAACGTACAGCGTATAACGTACAGCGTATAACGTATAACGTACAACGTATAACGTACAACGTACAACGTGTAACGTATAACGTATAACGTATAACGTATAACGTATAACGTATAACGTATAACGTATAACGTATAACGTATACCGTACAGCGTATAACGTATAACATACAACGTATAACGTACAACGTATAACGTACAACGTATAACGTACAACGTATGACGTACAACGTACAACGTGTAACGTATAACGTATAACGTATAACGTACAGCGTATAACGTACTGCGTATAACGTACAGCGTATAACGTATAACGTATAACGTGTAACGTATAACGTATAACGTACAGCGTATAACGTATAACGTATAAGGTATAACGTACAGCGTATAACGTACAAAGTATAACGTATAACGTATATCGTATAACGTATAACGTATAACGTATAACGTATAACGTATAACGTATAACGTATAACGTATAACGTATAACGTATAACGTATAACGTATAACGTATAACGTATAACGTATAACGTATAACGTATAACGTATAACGTATAACGTATAACGTAGAACGTATAACGTATAACGTTTAACGTTAAACATATAACGTATAACGTATAACGTTAAACGTATAACGTATAACGTATAAAGTATAACGCTAAACATATAACGTATAACGTATAACGTATAACGTATAATGTATAACGTTTACCGTTAAACAGATATCGTATAACGTGTAACGTATAACGTATAACGTATAACGTATAACGTATAACGTATAACGTATAACGTATAACGTATAACGTATAACGTATAACGTATAACGTATAACGTATAACGTATAACGTATAACGTATAACGTATAACGTATAACGTATAACGTATAACGTATAACGTATAACGTATAACGTATAACGTATAACGTATAACGTATAACGTATATCGTATAACGTATAACGTATAACGTGTAACGTATAACGTATAACGTATAACGTATAACGTATAACGTATAACGTATAACGTATAACGTATAACGTATAACGTATAACGTATAACGTATAACGTATAACGTATAACGTATAACGTATAACGTATAACGTATAACGTATAACGTATAACGTATAACGTATAACGTATAACGTATAACGTATAACGTATAACGTATAACGTATAACGTATAACGTATAACGTATAACGTATAACGTATAACGTATAACGTATAACGTATAACGTATAACGTATAACGTATAACGTATAACGTATAACGTATAACGTATAACGTATAACGTATAACGTATAACGTATAACGTATAACGTATAACGTATAACGTATAACGTATAACGTATAACGTATAACGTACAACGTATAACGTACAACGTACAACGTGTAACGTATAACGTATAACGTACAGCGTATAACGTACAACGTATAACGTACAACGTACAACGTGTAACGTATAACGTATAACGTACAGCGTATAACGTATAACGTACAACGTATAATGTACAACGTATAACGTACCACGTACAACGGATAACGTATAACGTATAACGTATAACGTATAACGTATAACGTATAACGTATAACGTATAACGTATAACGTATACCGTACAGCGTATAACGTATAACATACAACGTATAACGTACAACGTATAACGTACAACGTATAACGTACAACGTATAACGTACAACGTATGACGTACAACGTACAACGTGTAACGTATAACGTATAACGTACCACGTACAACGGGTAACGTATAACGTATAACGTATAACGTATAACGTATAACGTATAACGTATATCGTATATCGTGTAACGTATAACGTACAGCGTATAACGTACAGCGTATAACGTATAACGTACAACGTATAACGTACAACGTACAACGTGTAACGTATAACGTATAACGTATAACGTATAACGTATAACGTATAACGTATAACGTATACCGTACAGCGTATAACGTATAACATACAACGTATAACGTACAACGTATAACGTACAACGTATAACGTACAACGTATGACGTACAACGTACAACGTGTAACGTATAACGTATAACGTATAACGTACAGCGTATAACGTACAGCGTATAACGTACAGCGTATAACGTATAACGTATAACGTGTAACGTATAACGTATAACGTACAGCGTATAACGTATAACGTATAAGGTATAACGTACAGCGTATAACGTACAAAGTATAACGTATAACGTATATCGTGTAACGTATAACGTATAACGTATAACGTATAACGTATAACGTATAACGTATAACGTATAACGTATAACGTATAACGTATAACGTATAACGTATAACGTATAACGTATAACGTATAACGTATAACGTATAACGTATAACGTATAACGTATAACGTATAACGTATAACGTATAACGTATAACGTATAACGTATAACGTATAACGTATAACGTATAACGTATATCGTATAACGTATAACGTATAACGTATAACGTATAACGTATAACGTATAACGTATAACGTATAACGTATAACGTATAACGTATAACGTATAACGTATAACGTATAACGTATAACGTATAACGTATAACGTATAACGTATAACGTATAACGTATAACGTATAACGTATAACGTATAACGTATAACGTATAACGTATAACGTATAACGTATAACGTATAACGTATAACGTATAACGTATAACGTATAACGTATAACGTATAACGTATAACGTATAACGTATAACGTATAACGTATAACGTATAACGTATAACGTATAACGTATAACGTATAACGTATAACGTATAACGTATAACGTATAACGTATAACGTATAACGTATAACGTATAACGTATAACGTATAACGTTTAACGTTAAACATATAACGTATAACGTATAACGTTAAACGTATAACGTATAACGTATAAAGTATAACGCTAAACATATAACGTATAACGTATAACGTATAATGTATAACGTTTACCGTTAAACAGGTATCGTATAACGTGTAACGTATAACGTATAACGTATAACGTATAACGTATAACGTATAACGTATAACGTATAACGTATAACGTATAACGTATAACGTATAACGTATAACGTATAACGTATAACGTATAACGTATAACGTATAACGTATAACGTATAACGTATAACGTATAACGTATAACGTATAACGTATAACGTATAACGTATAACGTATAACGTATAACGTATAACGTATAACGTATAACGTATAACGTATAACGTATAACGTATAACGTATAACGTATAACGTATAACGTATAACGTATAACGTATAACGTATAACGTATAACGTATAACGTATAACGTATAACGTATAACGTATAACGTATAACGTATAACGTATAACGTATAACGTATAACGTATAACGTATAACGTATAACGTATAACGTATAACGTATAACGTATAACGTATAACGTATAACGTATAACGTATAACGTATAACGTATAACGTATAACGTATAACGTATAACGTATAACGTATAACGTATAACGTATAACGTATAACGTATAACGTATAACGTATAACGTATAACGTATAACGTATAACGTATAACGTATAACGTATAACGTATAACGTATAACGTATAACGTATAACGTATAACGTATAACGTATAACGTATAACGTATAACGTATAACGTATAACGTATAACGTATAACGTATAACGTATAACGTATAACGTATAACGTATAACGTATAACGTATAACGTATAACGTATAACGTATAACGTATAACGTATAACGTATAACGTATAACGTATAACGTATAACGTATAACGTATAACGTATAACGTATAACGTATAACGTATAACGTATAACGTATAACGTATAACGTATAACGTATAACGTATAACGTATAACGTATAAACGTATAACGTATAACGTATAACGTATAACGTATAACGTATAACGTATAACGTATAACGTATAACGTATAACGTATAACGTATAACGTATAACGTATAACGTATAACGTATAACGTATAACGTATAACGTATAACGTATAACGTATAACGTATAACGTATAACGTATATAACGTATAACGTATAACGTATAACGTATAACGTATAACGTATAAACGTATAACGTATAACGTATAACGTAAACGTATAACGTATAACGTATAACGTATAACGTATAACGTATAACGTATAACGTATAACGTATAACGTATAACGTATAACGTATAACGTATAACGTATAACGTATAACGTATAACGTATAACGTATAACGTTATACGTATAACGTATAACGTATAACGTATAACGTATAACGTATAACGTATAAACGTATAACGTATAACGTATAACGTATAACGTACTAACGTATAACGTATAACGTATAACGTATAACGTATAACGTATAACGTAAAACGTATAACGTATAACGTATACGTATAACGTATACGTATAAGTAAACGTATAACGTATAAGTATA